>JAULUF010000004.1:1800000-2317500 GCA_031834385.1 Semotilus atromaculatus | reverse complement strand
AAAAGATTAGTGAGAAAGAAAGATAGATTAGTTAGAGAGAAAGAAAGATGGATTAGTTAGAAAGAAAGAAAAAAAGATTAGTAAGAAAGAAAGAAAGATAGATTAGTTAGAAAGAAAAAAGGAAAGAAAGATAGATTAGTAAGAAAGAAAGGAAGAAAGATAGATTAGTGAGATAGATAGATTAGTTAGAAAGAAAGAAAGAAAAAAGATTAGTGAGAAAGAAAGATAGATTAGTTAGAAAGAAAGAGATTAGTTAGAAAGAAAAAGAAAGATAGATTAGTTAGAAAGAAAGAAAGATAGATTAGTTAGAAAGAAAGAAAGATAGATTAGTTAGAAAGAAAGAAAGAAAGATAATTAAAAAGAAAAAAAGAAATATAGATTAGGTAGAAAGAAAGATAGATAGATTAGTTAGAAAGAAAGAAAGAAAAAAAGTTAATTAAAAAGAAAGAAAGAAAGATTAGTTAGAAGGATAGATTAGTTAGAAAGAAAGAAAGAAAGAAAAAAAGATTAGTAAGAAAGAAAGATAGATTAGTTAGTTAGAAAGAAAGAAAGAAAGAAAGAAAGAAATATAGATAAGTTAGAAAGAAAGAAAGATAGATTAGTTAGAAAGAAAGAAAAAAAAGATTAGTTAGAAAGAAAGAATGAAAGATAGATAGATTAGTTAGAAAAAAAGAAAGAAAAAAAGATTAGTAAGAAAGAAAGAAAGATAGATTAGTTAGAAAGAAAAAAGGAAAGAAAGATATATTAGTAAGAAAGAAAGAAAGAAAGATAGATTAGTGAGAAAGATAGATTAGTTAGAAAGAAAGAAAGAAAGATAGATTAGTTAGAAAGAAAAAGAAAGATAGATTAGTTAGAAAGAAAGATAGATTAGTTAGAAAGAAAGAAATAAATAAAGTTAATTAAAAAGAAAGAAAGAAAGAAAGATAGATAGATTAGTTAGAAAGAAAGAAAGAAAAAAAGATTAGTAAGAAAGAAAGAAAGATTAGTTAGAAAGAAAGAAAGATCGATTAGTTACAAAGAAAAAGAAAGATAGATTAGTTAGAAAGAAAGAAAGATAGATTGGTTAGAAAGAAAGAAAGAAAGAAAGTAAATTAAAAAGAAAGAAAGAAAGAAAGATTAGTTAGAAAGATAGATTAGTTAGAAAGAAAGAAAGAAAAAAATATTAGTAAGAAAGAAAGATAGATTAGTTAGAAAGAAAGAAAGAAAGATAGATTAGTAAGAAAGAAAGAAAGATTAGTTAGAAAGAAAGAAAGATAGATTAGTTAGAAAGAAAAAGAAAGATAGATCAGTTAGAAAGAAAGAAAGATAGATTAGTTAGAAAGAAAGAAAGAAAGTTAATTAAAAAGAAAGAAAGAAAGTAAGATAGATTAGTTAGAAAGAAAGAAATATAGATTAGAAAGAAAGAAAGATAGATTAGTTAGAAAGAAAGATAGATTAGTTAGAAAGAAAGATAAATTAGTTAGAAAGAAAGATAGATTAGTTAAAAAACAAAGAAAGAGATTTGTTAGAAAGAAAGATAGATTAGTTAGAAAGATAGATTAGTTAGAAAGAAAGATAGATTAGTTAGAAAGAAAGATAACTTAGTTAGAAATAAAGAAAGATAGATTATTTAAAAAACAAAGAAAGATGGATTTGATAGAAAGAAAGATAGATTAGCTAGAAAGATAGATTAGTTAGAAAAAAAGAAAGATAGATTAGTTAGAAAGAAAGAAATATAAATTAGTTAGAAAGTAAGATAGATTAGTTAGAAAGAAAGATAGATTAGTTAGAAAGAAAGAAAGATAGATTAGTTAGAAAGATAGATAGATAAGTTAGAAAGAAAGAAAGAAAGATTAGTTAGAAAGAAAGAAAGATAGATTGGTTAGAAAGAAAGAAAGATTAGTTAGAAAGAAAGATAGATAGATTAGTTAGAAAGAAAAAAGATAGATTAGTTAGAAAGAAAGAAAGTAAGAAAGAAAGAAAGAAAGATTGGTTACAAAGAAAGATAGATTAGTTAGAAAGATAGAAAGAAAGATAGATTAGTTAGAAAGAAAGAAACATAGATTAGTTAGAAAGAAAGAAAGAAAGAAAGAAAGATAGATTAGTTAGAAAGAAAGAAAGATTAGTTAGTTAGAAAGAAAGAAAGATAGATTAGTTAGAAAGAAAGATAGATTAGTTAGAAAGATAGATAGATAGATAGATTAGTTAGAAAGAAAGAAAGATAGAATAGTTAAAAAGAAAGATAGATAGATTAGTTAGAAAGAAAGATAGATTAGTTAGAAAGATAGATTATTTAGAAAGATAGATAGATAGATAGATTAGTTAGAAAGAAAGAAAGATAGATTAGTTAGAAAGAAAGATAGATAGATTAGTTAGAAAGAAAGATAGATTAGTTAGAAAGAAAGAAAGAAAGATAGATTAGTTAGAAAGAATGAAAAAAGAAAGAAAGAAAGAAAGAAAGATTGGTTAGAAAGAAAGATAGATTAGTTAGTAAGAAAGATATAAAGAAAGATGGATTAGTTAGAAAGAAAGAAACATAGATTAGTTAGAAAGAAAGAAAGAAAGAAAGATAGATTAGTTAGAAAGACTAGTTAGTTAGAAAGAAAGAGATAGATTAGTTAGAAAGAAAGATAGATAGATAGATAGATAGATAGATAGATAGATAGATAGATAGATTAGTTAGAAAGAAAGAAAGATAGATTAGTTAGAAAGAAAGAAAGATATATTAGTTAGAAAGAAAGATAGATAGATTAGTTAGAAAAAAAAGATAGATTAGTTAGAAAGAAAGAAAGATAGATTAGTTAGAAAGAAAGATAGATAGATTAGTTAGAAAGAAAGAAAGATTAGTTAGAAAGAAAGAAAGAATGATAGATTGGTTAGAAAGAAAGAAAGATAGATTAGTAAGAAAGAAAGAAAGGAATAAAGAACGATAGATTAGTTAGAAATAAAGATAAAGTAGTTAGAAAGAAAGATAGATAGATTAGTTAGAAAGAAAGATAGATAGATAGATTAGTTAGAAAGAAAGATAGATTATTTAGAAAGAAAGAAAGATAGATTAGTTAGAAAGAAAGAAAGATTAGTTAGAAAGAAAGAAAGATTAGTTAGAAAGAAAGATAGATAGATTAGTTAGAAAGAAAAAAAGAAAGAAAGAAAGAAAGAAAAATTGGTTAGAAAGAAAGATAGATTAGTTTGAAAGATAGAGATTAGTTAGAAAGAAAGAAAAGATTAGTTAGAATGAAAGAAAGATAGATAGATTAGTTAGAAAGAAAGAAAGATAGATAGATTAGTTAGAAAGAAAGAAAGATTAGTTAGAAAGAAAAAAGATAGATTAGTTAGAAAGAAAGAATAAAAGAAAGTAAGAAAGAAATAATGAAAGATTGGTTAGAAAGAAAGAGATTAGTTAGAAAGATAGATAGATTAGTTAGAAAGAAAGAAAAGTTAGAATGAAAGAAAGATAGAGTAGTTAGAAAGAAAGAAAGATAGATAGATTAGTTAGAAAGAAAGATAGATTAGTTAGAAAGAAAGTAAGGTAGATTAGTTAGAAAGAAAGATAGATTAGTTAGAAAGAAGAAAGATAGAATAGTTAGAAAGAAAGAAAGATTAGTTAGAAAGAAAGAAAGATAGATCAGTTAGCAAGAAAGAAATATTAGTTAGAAAGAAAGAAAGATTAGTTTGAAAGAAAGAAAGATTAGTTTGAAAGAAAGATAGATTAGTAAGAAAGAAAGAAATAAAGAAAGATTAGGTAGAAAGAAAGAAAGATTAGTTAGAAAGAAAGAAAGATAAGTTAGAAAGATAGATAGATAGATAGATAGATAGATAGATAGATAGATAGATAGATAGATAGATAGATAGATAGATAGATAGATAGATAGATAAAGTTCATTAGTACATATAGAATGGTAGTTTAATTGAATCTAGGGCTTCAGGGAGTTTAGATTTGAGTTTATTTGGTGTCCACTGCTGGGCCACCGTAGTCTTGGCTCAATTTGAACTGTTGCAATGAAAGTCAATGGGATTTTTATGATTTTTAATATTAATTTTTAAGAAATCTGAAAGTCAAATCAGTTTGAAAAGATATAGCACACCGAGTCAGAACAGTCTGAAGGTCTGACCCGAGTTTGGAGTTTGTAGAGTTAAAGCTCTAGGACGAGTTAGAGTCAGAATTTTTTGGGTAAGAAAAATAAGAAGAAGAAGAAGAAGAAGAATAATAACTAGAAAAAGTTCGTCGAGACAAACTTTAAGTTGGCTTGTGAAAGTTTGGACCAATAAGTTTGAAGAAGTTTAAAGAAGTTTAAAGTTTAATTAGTTTATAGTTTAGTAAGAAAGAAAGAAAGATAGATTAGTTAAAAAGAAAGAAAAAAAGATTAGTAAGAAAGAAAGAAAGATAGATTAGTTAGAAAGAAAGAAAGAAAGAAAGAAAGATAGATAGATTAGTTAGAAAGAAAGATAGATTAGTAAGAAATAAAGAAAGAAAGAAATATAGATAAGTTAGAAAGAAAGAAAGATATATTAGTTAGAAAAAAAGAAAGAAAAAAAGATTAGTAAGAAAGAAAGAAAGATAGATTAGTTAGAAAGAAAAAAGGAAAGAAAGATAGATTAGTAAGAAAGAAAGAAAGAAAGATAAATTAGTAAGAAAGAAAAAAGATTGATTAGTAAGAAAGATAGAAAGATAGATAGCTTAGTTAGAAAGAAAGAAAAAAAGATTAGTGAGAAAGAAAGATAGATTAGTTAGAAAGAAAGAAAGATAGATTAGTTAGAAAGAAAGAAAGAAAGTTAATTAAAAAGAAAGAAAGAAAGATAGATTAGGTAGAAAGAAAGATAGAAAGATAGATAGATTAGTTAGAAAGAAAGAAAGAAAGATAGATAGATTAGTTAGAAAGAAAGAAAAAAAGATTAGTTAGAAAGAAAGAAAGAAAGATAGATTAGTTAGAAAAAAAGAAAGAAAAAAGATTAGTAAGAAAGAAAGAAAGATAGATTAGTTAGAAAGAAAAAAGGAAAGAAAGATAGATTAGTAAGAAAGAAAGAAAGAAAGATAAATTAGTAAGAAAGAAAGAAAGATTGATTAGTAAGAAAGATAGAAAGATAGATAGATTAGTTAGAAAGAAAGAAAGAAAAAAAGATTAGTGAGAAAGATAGATTAGTTATAAAGAAAGAAAGAAAGAGATTAGTTAGAAAGAAAAAGAAAGATAGATTAGTTAGAAAGAAAGAAAGATAGATTAGTTAGAAAGAAAGAAAGAAAGAAAGAAAGTTAATTAAAAAGAAAGAAAGAAAGATAGATTAGGTAGAAAGAAAGATAGAAAGATAGATAGATTAGTTAGAAAAAAAGAAAGAAAGTTAATTAAAAAGAAAGAAAGAAAGATTAGTTAGAAAGATAGATTAGTTAGAAAGAAAGAAAGAAACAAAGATTAGTAAGAAAGAAAGATAGATTAGTTAGAAAGAAAGAAAGAATGAAAGAAAGAAAGAAAGTAAGAAAGAAAGAAATATAGATAAGTTAGAAAGAAAGAAAGATAGATTAGTTAGAAAGAAAGAAAAAAAGATTAGTTAGAAAGAAAGAAAGAAAGATAGATTAGTTAGAAAAAAAGAAAGAAAAAAAGATTAGTAAGAAAGAAAGAAAGATAGATTAGTTAGAAAGAAAAAAGGAAAGAAAGAAAGATTAGTAAGAAAGAAAGAAAGAAAGATAGATTAGTGAGAAAGATAGATTAGTTAGAAAGAAAGAAAGAAAAAAAGATTAGTGAGAAAGAAAGATAGATTAGTTAGAAAGAAAGAAAGAAAGAGATTAGTTAGAAAGAAAAAGAAAGATAGATTAGTTAGAAAGAAAAAAGGAAAGAAAGATAGATTAGTAAGAAAGAAAGAAAGATAAATTAGTAAGAAAGAAAGAAAGATTGATTAGTAAGAAAGATAGAAAGATAGATAGATTAGTTAGAAAGAAAGAAAGAAAAAAAGATTAGTGAGAAAGAAAGATAGATTAGTTATAAAGAAAGAAAGAAAGAAAGAGATTAGTTAGAAAGAAAAAGAAAGATAGATTAGTTAGAAAGAAAGAAAGATAGATTAGTTAGAAAGAAAGAAAGAAAGATAGATTAGGTAGAAAGAAAGATAGAAAGATAGATAGATTAGTTAGAAAGAAAGAAAGAAAGTTAATTAAAAAGAAAGAAAGAAAGATTAGTTAGAAAGATAGATTAGTTAGAAAGAAAGAAAGAAAAAAAGATTAGTAAGAAAGAAAGATAGATTAGTTAGAAAGAAAGAAAGAATGAAAGAAAGAATGAAAGAAAGAAAGAAAGTAAGAAAGAAAGAAAGAAATATAGATAAGTTAGAAAGAAAGAAAGATAGATTAGTTAGAAAGAAAGAAAAAAAGATTAGTTAGAAAGAAAGAAAGATAGATTAGTTAGAAAAAAAGAAAGAAAAAAAGATTAGTAAGAAAGAAAGAAAGATAGATTAGTTAGAAAGAAAAAAGGAAAGAAAGATAGATTAGTAAGAAAGAAAGAAAGAAAGATAGATTAGTGAGAAAGATAGATTAGTTAGAAAGAAAGAAAGAAAAAAAGATTAGTGAGAAAGAAAGATAGATTAGTTAGAAAGAAAGAAAGAAAGAGATTAGTTAGAAAGAAAAAGAAAGATAGATTAGTTAGAAAGAAAGAAAGATAGATAGTTTAGTTAGAAAGAAAGAAAAATAGATTTGTTAGAATAAAAGATAGATTAGTTAAAAAGAAAGAAAGATAGATAGATTAGTTAGAAAGAAAAAAGATAGATTAGTTAGAAAGAAAGAAAGAGATTTGTTAGAATGAAGGATAGATTAGTTAGAAAGAAAGAAAGATAGATAGATTAGTTAGAAAGAAAGATAGATTAGTCAAAACGAAAAGATGGATTAGTTAGAAAGAAAGAAAAATAGATTTGTTAGAATAAAATATAGATTAGTTAAAAAGAAAGAAAGATAGATAGATTAGTTAGAAAGAAAGTTAGATTAGTTAGAAAGAAAGAAAGATAGATTAGAAAGAAAGATAGATAGATAGATTAGTTAGAAAGAAAGATAAATAGATTAGTTAGAAAGAAAGAAAGATAGATTAGTTAGTTAGAAAGAAAGTTAGATTAGTTAGAAAGAAAGATAGATTAGTTAGAATGAAAGAAAGATAGAGTAGTTAGAAAGAAAGAAAGATAGATTAGTTAGAAAGAAAGATAGATAAGTTAGAAAGAAAGATAGATAGATTAGTTAGAAAGAAAGATAGATTAGTTAGAAAGAAAGATAGATTAGTTAGAAAGTTAGAAAGAAAGATAGATAGATTAGTTAGAAAGAAAGATAGATTAGTTAGAAAGAAAGATAGATTAGTTAGAATGAAAGAAAGATAGAGTAGTTAGAAAGAAAGATAGATTAGTTAGAAAGAAAGATAGATTAGTTAGAATGAAAGAAAGATAGAGTAGTTAGAAAAAAGAAAGATAGATTAGTTAGCAAGAAAGATAGATTAGTTAGAATGAAAGAAAGATAGAGTAGTTAGAAAGAAAGAAAGATTAGTTAGAAAGAAAGATAGATTAGTTAGAAAGAAAGATAGATAGATTAGTTAGAAAGAAAGATAGATTAGTTAGAATGAAAGAAAGATAGAGTAGTTAGAAAGAAAGAAAGATAGATTAGTTAGAAAGAAAGTTCGATTAGTTAGAAAGAAAGAAAGATAGATTAGAAAGAAAGATAGATAGATAGATAGATTAGTTAGAAAGAAAGATAAATAGATTTGTTAGAAAGAAAGAAAGAAAGATAGATTAGTTAGTTAGAAAGAAAGTTAGATTAGTTAGAAAGAAAGATAGATTAGTTAGAATGAAAGAAAGATAGAGTAGTTAGAAAGAAAGAAAGATAGATTAGTTAGAAAGAAAGATAGATAAGTTAGAAAGAAAGATATATAGATTAGTTAGAAAGAAAGATAGATTAGTTAGAAAGAAAGATAGATTAGTTAGAATGAAAGAAAGATAGAGTAGTTAGAAAGAAAGAAAGATTAGTTAGAAAGAAAGATAGATTAGTTAGAAAGAAAGATAGATTAGTTAGAAAGAAAGATAGATTAGTTAGAATGAAAGAAAGATAGAGTAGTTAGAAAGAAAGAAAGATAGATTAGTTAGAAAGAAAGATAGATTAGTTAGAATGAAAGAAAGATAGAGTAGTTAGAAAGAAAAAAGATAGATCAGTTAGAAAGAAAGATAGATTAGTTAGAAAGAAAAAAGATAGATTAGTTAGAATGAAAGAAAAAATAGATTAGTTAGAAAGAAAGAAAGAAAGAGATGTATAGATAGAAAGAGAGATAGATAGTTGAAAGATAGATAGATAGATAGATAGATAGATAGATAGATAGATAGATAAGTTTATTAGTACATATAGAATGGTAGTTTAATTGAGTCTAGGGCTTCAGGGAGTTTAGATTTGAGTTTATTTGGTGTCCACTGCTGGGCCACCGTAGTCTTGGCTCAATTTGAACTGTTGCAATGAAAGTCAATGGGATTTTTATGATTTTTCATATTAATTTTTAAGAAATCTGAAAGTCAAATCAGTTTGAAAAGATATAGCACGCCGAGTCAGAACAGTCTGAAGGTCTGACCCGAGTTTGGAGTTTGTAGAGTTAAAGCTCTAGGACGAGTTAGAGTCAGAATTTTTTGGGTAAGAAAAATAAGAAGAAGAAGAAGAAGAAGAATAATAATAAGTTTAAATAGGATTTCAGTAAGTTGGCTTTTCCAAGCCAACTTAATAAGTTTAAATAGGATTTCAGTAAGTTGGCTTTTCCAAGCCAACTTAATAAGTTTAAATAGGATTTCAGTAAGTTGGCTTTTCCAAGCCAACTTAATAAAGATTAATCTATATTTCATTTATAATTTATGCAGTGCGGACTGTTTTATAACCTTATTCAATTTATATTTCATACCTGTTAGATAGGAAAGGTACAGGTAAATATGACATTTATTATGGGTTTAAGTGAGGATTGTTTTAAGTTAACTTAAATTAAAAATTGTTTTGTTTTTTAAGCCTAATGTTTAAAATTTGGGGAAAAATCATTTTCATGGAGACATCAGTAGCTATATAAATATCAGTGATACTGGTCTTCATTCATAAAAAGATGGCATTTACATACAGCCATAATACTTGAAAATAAATGGTTCCATTGAAGATAAGTTCGTCTGTGCAGTTTCAGCCATCGTGTGTCGTCAGCTTTGGCACCGATTACACATGTTAAGCATGTTTTGTTAACTTGTGGTTAGGCCTACTGTAGGGCTGTCAACGAATATTCTAAATTCGAATATACACTCACCGGCCACTTTATTAGGTACACCTGTCCAACTGCTCCTTAACACTTAATTTCTAAGCAGCCAATCACATGGCGGCAACTCAGTGCATTTAGGCATGTAGACATGGTCAAGACAATCTCCTGCAGTTCAAACCGAGCATCAGTATGGGGAAGAAAGGTGATTTGAGTGACTTTGAACGTGGCATGATTGTTGGTGCCAGAAGGGCTGGTCTGAGTATTTCAGAAACTGCTAATCTACTGGGATTTTCACGCACAACCATCTCTAGGGTTTACAGAGAATGGTTCTAAAAAGAAAAAACATCCAGTGAGCGGCAGTTCTGTGGGCGGAAATGCCTTGTTGATGCCAGAGGTCAGAGGAGAATGGCCAGACTGGTTCGAGCTGATAGAAGGGCAACAGTGACTCAAATAACCACCCGTTACAACCAAGGTGGGCAGAAGAGCATCTCTGAACGCACAGTACGTCGAACTTTGAGGCAGATGGGCTACAGCAGCAGAAGACCACACCGGGTGCCACTCCTTTCAGCTAAGAACAGGAAACTGAGGCTACAATTTGCACAAGCTCATCGAAATTGGACAATAGAAGATTGGAAAAACGTTGCCTGGTCTGATGAGTCTCGATTTCTGCTGCGACATTCGGATGGTAGGGTCAGAATTTGGCGTCTACAACATGAAAGCATGGATCCATCCTGCCTTGTATCAATGGTTCAGGCTGGTGGTGGTGGTGTCATGGTGTGGGGAATATTTTCTTGGCACTCTTTGGGCCCCTTGGTGAGCATTGTTGCAACGCCACAGCCTACCTGAGTATTGTTGCTGACCATGTCCATCCCTTTATGACCACAATGTACCCAACTTCTGATGGCTACTTTCAGCAGGATAATGCGCCATGTCATAAAGCTGGAACCATCTCAGACTGGTTTCTTGAACATGACAATGAGTTCGCTGTACTCAAATGGCCTCCACAGTCACCAGATCTCAATCCAATAGAGCATCTTTGGGATGTGGTGGAACGGGAGATTCGCATCATGGATGTGCAGCCGACAAATCTGCGGCAACTGTGTGATGCCATCATGTCAATATGGACCAAACTCCCTGAGGAATGCTTCCAGCACCTTGTTGAATCTATGCCACGAAGAATTGAGGCAGTTCTGAAGGCAAAAGGGGGTCCAACCCGTTACTAGCATGGGGTACCTAATAAAGTGGCCGGTGAGTGTATATTCGAATAGTTTTAAAAAACAGAAATTCGAAGGTGAAAATTAATATTCAAATCATGTGGAAAAACATGCCCGCGGTAGCAGAGGCGCGGCTGTCAGCTTTGCTAGTGGCAAAATTCTGAAGCTTTAAATGTAAAACGCATTTTCCAGCTGCACAGATAGCACAGTGAGTGTCTGGCTCACTCATTGGCTGTGCTGCGGCAACTGCACATCCAATGGCGCGGGCGCCTCCAACGTGTGCGCCAATGAGCTAGCATTACATCATACAGAGCCCGCCAAGGGGGCGTGGCCAGACGTCCCCGAAATAGCCATAGTAGCAGCAGTTTACCACAGCACGAGCTGCTCGGAGAGTTCAATGTCGGTTCTATATAGGCTACTGTAAAACTTCAATTAATGTTAATAATATTTGTTTCAATCACTGAATGAAGCCTGCTATATTTAGGACAAGAGTCGCGACCTTAAATTGCTTGCACAAAACTCTTGATCAACACTCAACATTTGTGTATTGTTGTTGTTCATTTAAACCGTTATGCGCAGAGAGCGTGAGGGCGAGAGAGAGAGAGCGAGCGAGAGAGAGCGCGAGAGGGCGAGAGAAGGCGTGCCTGCGAGTGCGAGCGAGAGTAAGGTCTGCGGTCTTGGCCATTAGTTGATTTACTTGTTTTTGTGTAAGTTAATACGTTGTCAAATATGTTTAAACTTAAATAAACTACCTATACAAGTAGTTGTGTCTCTTTGTATTAATTTGTCCTGTTATTGACGTAATGCACGCGCATTGACAAAATGTGCAACCAGATATTCGAATAGTTCTAATATATGTGTTTTTTTTTAGAGGGAATATTCGAACGTCATTTTTGAGCAATTTTGACAGCCCTAAAAAATATTTACATTTGTATCAGTTTTTATTGAAACTCATCATTGCCTGGAACACACAAAAGATGGCATTTACTGCAGAGGCGTGTGTGGGTTAGGACCGGCGGACGGGATTTTGGGGAAGGGGGGCTCGGCTGTCCTTACCTACTGTAAGGGGAGGCTCACATTTACCCAATTTGAAAACCCCTGCTCTATTGGGTTGAGATCTGGTGACTGTGGGGGCCATTTTAGTACAGTGAACTCATTGTCATGTTCAAGAAACCAATTTGAAATGATTCGAGCTTTGTGACATGGTGCATTATCCTGCTGGAAGTAACCATCAGAGGATGGGTACATGGTGGCCATAAAGGTATGGACATGGTCAGAAACAATGCTCAGGTAGGCCGTGGCATTTAAACGATGCCCAATTGGCACTAAGGGGCCTAAAGTGTGCCAAGAAAACATCCCCCACACCATTACACCACCACCACCAGCCTGCACAGTGGTAACAAGGCATGATGGATCCATGTTCTCATTCTGTTTACGGCAAATTCTGACTCTACCATCTGAATGTCTCAACAGAAATCGAGACTCATCAGACCAGGCATTATTTTTCCAGTCTTCAACTGTCCAATTTTAGTGAGCTCTTGCAAATTGTAGCCTCTTTTTCCTATTTGTAGTGGAGATGAGCGGTACCCGGTGGGGTCTTCTGCTGTTGTAGCCCATCCGCCTCAAGGTTGTGTGTGTTGTGGCTTCACAAATGCTTTGCTGCATACCTCGGTTGTAACGAGGGGTTATTTCAGTCAAAGTTGCTCTTCTATCAGCTTGAATCAGTCGGCCCATTCTCTTCTGACCTCTAGCATCAACAAGGCATTTTCGCCCACAGGACTGCCGCATACTGGATGTTTTTCCCTTTTCACACTATTCTTTGTAAACCCTAGAAATGGTTGTGCGTGAAAATCCCAGTAACTGAGCAGATTGTGAAATACTCAGACCGGCCCGTCTGGCACCAACAACCATGCCACGCTCAAAATTGCTTAAATCACCTTTCTTTCCCATTTTGAGATTCAGTTTGGAGTTCAAAAGATTGTCTCGACCAGGACCACACCCCTAAATGCATTGAATCAACTGCCATGTGATTGGTTGATTAGATAATTGCATTAATGAGTAATTGAACAGGTGTTCCTAATAATCCTTTAGGTGAGTGTACATCTCGGATGCCATGAGGGTAAATGGTGAGGACATTTCTGGGTGTACTGTATTCTTTTAATACATAATACAGAATAACAAGATGCATCGGATTCCTTCTTAAAGGAGAACTCCAGCGCAAAATGAACCTTTGGTCTAATTACACATTGTTACCTAGTCAACCGTTATCTGAGATTTGTTTTCATGATTATCGAATGTAAATAGTTTTATCTTTAAAAACAGTTTAGCCTACAACGCTAGTATAACGCTAGTAAATAGGGCATAGAGTAATGACAAAAATAAATCGCTTGTTAATACCACTAACAAGGCTCAAAATAGCCCCACACTAACACGGTAGCATAATAAGGGTCCCTACCTTCAAACCGAAGCATTGAGAACTTTGTCAGTGTCCAGACAGTTTAATAAGAAGATATTTTATACATACAGTCAGCTTCGCGAATACAGGCAGAAGCCATCTTTGAAAAACAGTCTCTACCAGTCGATCTACGAACGCCGATCCAAGTGCGCTGGTGAGATGTGATTAAATTATTTTTATTTATTTATTTTCTCTGTTGCGTTCAGTGCTTCTCTTATGCGCTCAGTGCTTTCTTCCGGAAACAACGGACCATATGAGATTCTACACAATTCAGCGCACTTGGATCGGCGTTCGTAGATCGACTGGTAGAGACTGTTTTTCAAAGATGGCTTCTGCCTGTATTCGCGAAGCTGACTGTATGTATAAAATATCTTCTTATTAAACTGTCTGGACACTGACAAAGTTCTCAATGCTTCGGTTTGAAGGTAGGGACCCTTATTATGCTACCGTGTTAGTGTGGGGCTATTTTGAGCCTTGTTAGTGGTATTAACAAGCGATTTTTATTTGTCATTACTCTGTGCCCTATATACTAGCGTTATACTAGCGTTATAGTCTAAACTGTTTTTAGAGATAAAACTATTTACATTCGATAATCATGAAAACAAATCTCAGATAACGGTTGACTAGGTAACAATGTGTAATTAGACCTAAGGTTCATTTTGCGCTGGAGTTCTCCTTTAAGATTCATCAATGGAAAGAAAGAAGAAGATGAAGAACAAGAGGAGGAGGAAGCCAAGCAAGAGAAACAATTAAGTGTTGTAAATCTGTTTTGAAATAATCGTTTTTAAAATAAAGATTTCCGAGTGATATCAGGTTGATATAATTTTCCTGGTTGTCACCCCTTTATTCCCCAAACTTTCCATATTGTTTCCTTATACCTACATGTATGTATATGTGGCAGGAAGGGCAATTCTCCTTTCATCATTTTCCAATACACCATCCCAGCCTATCATCTGCGCCCCTGGGCTATAAAAACGGTAACTGATTTGCTGCCTGTTATGCGTCACCTTTGTGAACTGCTTATGATGTTGTCGCTGTTTGCATGAACTGGAGGTTGACACTGGAGACGGTAGGGAGAATTTGATGTTTAATCTCTCGCTAATTGTTCTTAGTGGTATGAGGTGCGCATCTCGAAGCGCTGGTCTATATTTAAGAATGTGACCTAATCTATTCTCTTTCTCAGCCGTGAGAATTCGACATAGTAAATGCTGTTTCCCTACTCTATCCCTCGCCAGTGAAAGCTACGGTTTCACTACCTCTGGGTAAAGCATTGACTAATTTTCTCGACGATCGGTATGTATTTTTTTTGTATGCATGCATTAGGTCAGGAGGGAATGAATCTGGCAGAGTAACAGTCTCATTTTGCTTATAGGTTTGTGAAGGCCCATCCCTGCATTCCAGTCGGGGTGCTTCACGTTTTATCATGGTTGCAGTGCTGTTCTTTTTTTTTTTTTTTTTTTACACAAACAATAAACAAATAAGCCCAGCTATTACCAACATACAAAACAGGGGAAAAAATTATTCACACACACAAATTGCATCACGTTACATGACATAATCTACATTATTGTTTACAACAAAACACATACATATAATTTTTTTTTTTTTTAAATAAAATAAAAAAAAGGACATTTCAAAAGCATTTATGACTTATTGGTGAGGACAAAATGTGGTCTCCCATCCTGCAGCAAACCAGCAAGATCACCAGGAAGGTAGTCAAGAAAAGGTTGCCAAACATTATAAAACAAATTGGCATTGCCCCTTAATATGGCACTGAGGCGTTCCAGAGGAAAAACCTTAAATATTTCTCTGTACCACTGTGTGACCGAGGGAGGTTTTTCCTCAATCCACTGGAACAAAACACAACGCCTTGCTAGAAGTAAGAGTTTACCCATTAACAACAGTTGCCCTGCAGATAGAGAGAGCTGCTCTAGATGTAGATTCAGAAGGAACAAGACTGGTTCTGATTTAACTGTTTTGTGAAAAATTTAACTTAGCTCCTGAGAAATATTCCTCCAATACCTGAGTATTAAAGGACATTGCCAAATACAATGATAGTAGGTCCCTACTTCTTTCTTACATTTCCTACAGAGGGGAGAGACTTGAGGGTTGATCTTGTTTAGAAAATAAGGAGTGCGCTGCAATCTATGCAATATCCTGTACTGATTCTCTCTCAGTCTATTACACATAAACAGTTTCTTAACAGATTCAAATGCATCTGACCATATATCAATATCAAGATCCTTTTCCCATGACTCCCTGCTTTTGTTAACATTGGCACAATTAAGAGAGTACAGTTTTCCATAAAAGAGTGAGATAAATTTTCTGTTATTGGAAGCAATTGAATTAAAAGTGAGGAGGAGGCCATCAATTGGACTCTCTATTGATTGGTCTGTTGAGAGTACAAGATTGGACTGTACAAAATCTCTAACCTGAAGAAAACCAAAAAAGTGGTTGTGTGGTATTTGGTATTTATTTTGAAGTTGTGAAAATGACATAAAATTACTGTTTTCAAATAAATTACCCACGAATCGTAGCCCCTTTGAGTACCAAAAATTGAAAATACTTTTCCCCACACCAGGAGGAAAAGCTTTATTTTGGGTTATAGGTTGTAATGCTAATGAAAAGCCTCTCCGACCAACATGTTTAGTGATATCACGCCAAGTCTTTAGAGTGTTAAGCATGATGGGATTATTTTTAACCTCTGCCATGATTTCACCTTTGTCAATTGAAATAAGACTGATGGGGGAGAAAGGGGCACAGCACCAGGCATCCACTAGGGTTCCCTCCTGGTGGAGAAAATGATTGTGCCAGCCTGATATTACACTGTAAAATCCAATTAGTTCACCTTACTTGAAAAAAGCAGGCAAACCGATTGCCCTCAAAAAACTGAGTAAAGAGAAATAGGAATAATATGTAGTACTAACAAGTGCATGTCTAGTAGTGTACACTTACAAGAGAGTTCCAGTAACTTAAAATAATTTGTATACTATACTTGATCTTTTACTTTAGATGTACTCATTTATGCTAGTTGTGTATGCGTGCATGACAGGCCCAGTTATAATACAAATTGTAAAGTTTTCATCTTTAATCTAGGTCTCTTTCTGTGCCATATGAAATTTGAGAGAGCTCTTTCTATACCTAAAAATGCCCTTCTAGTGATCCTAAGTGGTAGCATTTGCATTGGATATAATATTCTGGGAAGCACGTTCATCTTTATCAGGCTGATCCTGCCCATCCATGACAGAGGGAGATCGAACCATCTTTCAAGATCACATTTAACTGCTGTCAAAGTTGGCTTAAAATTCAATTTATACAATTCTTCAACCTTAGCTGATACTCTGACACCCTGGTAAACAAAGCCAGCACTCGACCATCTAAATGGAAAATTAACAAGAGTTGCACGGTCTCCAAAGTCACCCAGTGGCAGGGCCTCTGATTTGTCATAGTTAATTTTGTACCCTGAAATTTGACCAAATTGACCTACAATTGCTACCAAAACGGGTATAGAATTATCTGGTTTGGTGATAAACAGTAATATGTCATCAGCATAAAGCGATATTTTGTATTCAATGTCTCCTAGAGTTACACCGGACAGTCCATTGTTATTCCTAATAGTCTCAGCAAGTGGTTCGAGAGCAAGTGCAAATAAAAGCGGTGAGAGGGGACAACCCTGACGTGTACCTCTACTCAAGGGAAAAATATCAGACACCGAGCCATTTACCATGACCCGGGCGGCAGGAGACCTGTATAGAAGCTTACCCCACTGAATAAAATCCGAGCCCAGCCCAAATTTATCAAGGACATCAAAAGGGTACTCCCACTCCACCCGGTCAAACGCTTTTTCGGCGTCTAATGAGACCGCCAGGACCCTCTTCTTTGTACTATGCGAAAATTGTATTATGTTTAGGAGCCTTCGAACATTAGAGACAGAATATCTATTTTATAAGAATATCTAGGACAGGTAGCATCTCCTCCAGCCTTCTAGCCAGGAGTTTTGATAATATTTTGCAATCAACACCAAGCAAACTTATTGGTCTATAACATTTACATTTAGTCATTTAGCAGACGCTTTTATCCAAAGCGACTTACAACTGAGGACTAAAGCAAGCGAGTCATCGGGAAGACGCAAAGAACAACACAAGTAGTATTCAAAATACAAAGTTCAGGCATTGCTCAGAGTAGTAAAAATCAGACAAGGGGAAGGGATTATTTATTTTATTTTTGTTTTTATTTTTTAAATTTTTTTATGTTAAGTGCTCACGGAAGAGATGAGTTTTCAGCTGACTTTTAAATGCTGACAGGGATTCTGCATTCCGGATGAGGGTGGGAAGATCATTCCACCAGCATGGAACCGTGAATGAGAATGTTTTGGAGAGTGATTTTATGCCTCGCTGTGAGGGTACCACGAGCCGCTGCTCCTTGACCGATCGTAGGTTTCTGGTCGGGGTGTAAACTCGTAGGAGTGAGTGGAAGTAGGACGGAGCTGAGTCAGTGGTAGATCTGTAAGCAAGCGTCAAAGCCTTAAATTTGATGCGAGCAGCGAGTGGTAGCCAGTGTAGTGAGACGAACAGAGGAGTGACATGGGCCCTTTTGGGCTCGTTGAAGACAAGACGAGCTGCAGCATTCTGGATCATTTGTAGAGGTTTAGTTGCACATGATGGAAGTCCTGCCAAAAGAGCATTGCAGTAATCAAGCCTAGAGATAACCAGGGCCTGGACTAGAAGTTGTGTTGCATGCTCAGTTAGGAAAGGCCTGACCTTCCTGATGTTGTACAGTGCGAACCTGCATGATCGAGCTGTTTTTGTAATGTGCTCTGTGAAGGTCAGCTGGTCGTCAAATGTAACTCCAAGATTTCTGACCGACCTCGATGGGAGGATTGAGGATGAATCTAGCTGGATAGTGAAGTTGTGATGTAGAGACGGATTGGCAGGGAGGATGAGAAGCTCTGTCTTTGCCAGGTTGAGCTGTAGGTGGTGTTCCTTCATCCATGCCAAGATGTCCGCCAGACAGCTTGCGATACGTGCAGATACTGTGGGATCATCTGGTTGAAATGAAAGGTAGAGCTGGGTGTCATCAGCATAGCAATGATAAGAGAAACCATGTGCCTGTATGATGGGTCCCAGTGAGGTGGTGTAAATGGAGAAGAGGAGCGGTCCAAGAACTGAGCCCTGTGGAACCCCTGTGGTCAGTTGATGTGCTTTGGATACTTCGCCTCTCCATGCGACCCTGGAGGACCTACCTGTGAGATAGGACTCAAACCACTGGAGGGCAGATCCAGTGATGCCCAGTGATGAGAGGGAGGACAGCAGGATCTGATGATTCACGGTGTCGAAGGCAGCAGACAGATCAAGGAGAATAAGAACAGAAGATTTGGAAGCAGCTTTCGCGTGCCGCAGGGCTTCTACAAGACCTGCAGCAATCAGAAGGCTTATCTTTTTTTTAAATCAGAGAGATGTGGGCCAGATTTAAAGTTGGTGGAAGCGCGCCTCTTTCAAACGATTCAGTAAACATGTTAGTCAGGGGTCCAACCACCAGCTTAATCATCTTTTTATAAAATTCAGGCCCGAATCCATCCGGACCCGGGGCTTTCCCACTCTGTAGTGATTTAATGGTCTCTGTAACTTCTTGTGCTGTAAATGGTCTACATAAGTCATTTCTACAATCTTCAGTTAAAGTGGGAAGATGTATTCTATCAAAAAATCTTTTCCTCTGCTCTGAAGTGTTTTGGCATTCGGAGGAATATAGTTCTTGAAAAAAATCCTTAAAAATTTTGCACATGGTTTTGGTTTCGAAATGCTCTGTGCCTTTAGCGATGGTATAACATGAGGCCCTGTCTGGCCCCTGGCTAGTCGAGCCAGGAGCCTCCCAGGTTTATTGCCAGATTCGAATAGTCTATGCTTAGCAAAAAAGATGTTAGATTCTGCTTTTTGAGACAAAAGTTGGTCTAGGGCAGAGCGGGCTGCTTCTAATTTTTTAAGTATAGATAATGAGGCTGTGGTCTTGAGGTCCCTATCCAGAGCTATAATTTGTTGCTCAAGTTCTATTTGTTTTGCCAGTATACTTTTTCTCTTTGCAGCAGTATAGGAAATTATGGCTCCCCTCAGGAAGGCCTTGCCTGTTTCCCACAGAGTAGACGCAGAGATCTCATGTGAATCATTTGTTGAAATGAAAAGGTCCCATTGTGATTCCAAATATGTTAAAAATGCAGGGTCACTTAGAAGAGAAGTATTTAAACGCCAGTGTCTAGATAGGGGGTTATAGTAAGGTGGCATGAGTTCTATAGAGACCGATGAATGGTCTGAGAGGGCACATGGATTAATAGAGCAGGTTATAGTCTTGTCCAGGGTTAACCTCGAGACAAAAAAATAATCAATTCTTGTAAAAGAATGATGAGGGCGAGAGAAAAATGTGAAGTCTTTATCTTGTGGGTTAATTACCCTCCATGCATCAAATAAAACCAGATCTGAACAGAGCCCCTTAGTAGCTTGGGCCATTTTGCTGGGGGGTAGAATTTTAGGTGGGCTGAGGTCCATTTCTGGGGCCAAAACGCAGTTAAAATCTCCTCCAAGTATGACATATGGAGGGCAAATTGAGGAGATGTCAGCCAATAATTTAGAATAAAACAAGCTGTCAAATGTATTGGGGGCAAAGACGCTTCCTATGAGAACACGTTCCCCATACAGACACCCAGTAACAGCAACATACCACTACCAATGGGTAGTGTTGTAAGAGCACATGCTGCTGAAAGGAGTAATCGCTTCTGGAAAACAAAACAGTTTCCATATCTCACTCCCACCCCCACAACATAAAGTTAGCAAGCACATTATTATTCTGATCAGACAGATCAGCAAAAAGCTCCTGTAGCTACAATATTACCAGTAACATCAAATCCCTCGTATCTTAATAGAGGACGAAACATAATTGAGCCAACTCGGCTCTGAACCCATTTAAATTCTCATGCAAACTGTTTTAGTTTGCTGTGATAATAGTTTTAGAATATATAGTCTTCTGTATATATATATATAATAAAACTTACTCAGTCCTTAGCGAACCAGCAGATGAGAATCACAGTCATGAGTCATCTTCTGACTCTATTCCAGCGTATTGAGAAAGTTTTCTGCAACTCTCCGTGTTTCAAATTTGTGCTCCGTACCGTTGTGGTTCACGGTGAGTGTAGCCGGGAATCGCATGCTGAAACGGATACCTTTGTCAATGAGGGCTTGACATACGCTATTGAAGGCGCAGTAAGTTGCAGGAAGGTGTAGTAAGTTGCAGGAAGTCTAGTTAATGTTGTGTGGGAGCGGGAGCTCAGCGAAAACACGTCCTCAGCCAGTCATAGTCACGTGCCCCCTCGCTGCAGTGCTGTTCTGTTTCCAAAATAATTTGGGTTTTCAGTTTATTGATTTTTTTTTTTTTTTGGTCAACTTTTGTTTTCTTGGTTTGCAGTGGACTTTTCTTGACTTTTAGGATCGGTCCTAGAGATCTGAACGGTCTATTGTTTTTCTTTCATTGTAGTTATTTTTCTTGTTTTCTTTAATTTGTTTTTCTCATTCCATTTATATTTGTTTATTTGATCTGTAATTTTGTATAAGTTGTGTTTTTATTCATTGATTTCTTTTGGAATATATTGTTATTATTTGTCATTGCCATTTGTTTTTGCTTTAATCAACTGGTTATTTACTTAATTTACTTTATTTATTAATAGCAACATTATTTTTCCTTTATTTGGTTTCGACTAATTGTATTGAGTCATATACGCAACCCATAAAAAGTTATTTATTTTGATGTACATCTTTTTGTGTGTTGGCAGGACTTGAGCACTGGGGGCAGAGGACTGGCTTATTTAGGTGGTGGTATCTTCCTCATACCGTATTAACCCCTGTGTGTATGTGTGTGTGTGTTTGTGCGTTTGCTCAGTGAAGTGCAGTGATCTTCCTTTGAGGGTGGCGTAGCCTGACTTTCTGCCTCTTGGTAAGCCTCGTCCCTGGCCCTGATGTTTCTTAACCAGTAGTGGCCTGTTGATCTGTAACAAAGTGCTCCATAATAAATTTTACTATTGTTCTCTTTTACAAAATGTCAATAAACTATATTTTTGTACGATGATCAATGTCTCTGACTCATATCAGTGATACGGTGTAGGGTTGTGGTGGCGCAGTGGATAAGACACATGCCTGTGGTGTGAGAGACCCGGGTTCGAATCCACTGTGAGACACCAATGCGTCCCTGAGCAAGACACTTAACCCCTAGTTGCTCCAGAGGCGTGCGACCTCTGACATGTATAGCAATTGTAAGTCGCTTTGGATAAAAGCGTCAGCTAAATGAATAATGTAGGTAAATAATGTAGGTAAATACGAACTTGTGTATGCCTTCTGTAGGGGCTAATGTAAATTCTTTGGGTGAAATTCCCCCAGAGTGGCGTAGTCGGAGTGTGAATGGTATAATCGTATTTATTTATTATAATTCTTTAGGAAATCCCCTTACTGCCCTCGTCTCTCTCACTCCCGCCACATATAGGTACACTATAATTACGGAAAGTTACGCTGTAAATTAGTTTTACTTACACAGTATTTTCCGGGTTTAAATCCAAAGCGTCACCAAACTCTGCAGCCACAGATTCATTAGCCATGAACACTTTGCTTCAGGTTTTGACAAAAGTGGTATAACTGCTCATGAATAGCTCAAGAAAAGCCTTGTGCCTCCCAAATGCCCGCAGCAGCCTCACTTAGCAGTTTTCCACTGTCGTCTGAACCCCTCACCCCATCAAAGACTCCCAGCATCCCACCAAAATAACAGTCTCTTCATTTTAAAACTCTTTTTCCTTATGTTTTGATGACATATCACTCTGAGCTTCAGTTCCTGAGTTAAAAAAACGTGTTTTTTTCTCATTTGCACTTCTCTTTCAATTACCTGGTAGCTGTGGGCCGTAGGTGACCAGATAAAAGGATGTTTCATTTCATACCCTAAAGGTTTGCGCTTTTCAGGTTTGGAAACCCTCTGACCAGGCAAATATGGATGTGAAGGCAGATTCAGGATTTAACTCCCATTTGTACTGCTTCAGTGGTACAGTTAAATACGTCTCCCCAAAATAGTTAAAATCTTTCTTAATTGTTTCTCAACAGAACTTGTTTTCTGATAAAAGCCCCATTTCTCACACCATTTGTCATTGTCATTTTGCCTCAGGTCCATGTAGTGGAGGTGGTCACTTCGGGGATTGAAGCTCGCATCAAACAAGCTCTGGCTGGAGTCGTCGTTGAGTCGGTCCTGCGGGTCTGCTTTTTGTTCCTGATTCGATCCGCGCTGCCTTTCTTCAGTGGGGTCTTTCTTCCAGACTCACGTGCCACCCAGGAGTGAGCCGGTCGCTGGCTGCCATTCGCCAGTGGTTTTAGTGGCCTTCCATGGCAGTGAACATCCATATTATAGTATATCCATACATATAGTATTCTTGGTTACAGGTTAAGGAACAAGTGGCATTACTGGAGAAGATGGACTGACTTGTTTTCTTCGACATGTTGGTGACTAGAAAAGATCTGCGACCTGGAAGTTCACGACGTGCCTAACTTCAGGGTCTGAATGTAAGCCGCATAATCGATGGAGAGCCTTAGTCTATCTGTTTATGTGCGGAAAATGTGTGTTTATCTATTTCTTAGCCAATCAGAATCATTCAATCTGAAGCAAGGACACCTTGGTGTAGGGTGTAATTGCTGTGATCTTTGTAAGAGGGGCAGCCTGCAATCTCCGTGTGAGTCTTGATGCTGACTTCTGTCTGATTGTAGGGTATGGGCGAGGGTGAATCAGGGTTGTTCATCTGAACAACTAAATGCATTCTTGCTAAAGCCCCAAAGCTTTCAAACCCTAAAAGCCTGAATGTAAATCAGAACACGTGACGATCTGAATTACCGCATGGAGACAACATGTCTGGTGTTAGAGTGCTTTTTGACAACATTCACGACTCTGCGATTTGTACCAGAACATCTCGCGAATATTTACAACTCTGAGCGCAAGCTTCAAAGGGGTCATTCACCACTTTCTCTCTGCAGAGAAAGGAATTCCAGGTGAATTCCAGGTTTTTCCAGGTGAAAAAGGGTGATATAACAGATGTATTTTATTTATTATCATTGGTACAATTATTAAAATGGCAGAATTTGTTAAAAGGGATAAAACTGTACGTTGAAAATGTTGTTTATGTAACATGGGCGCCGCCATGTTGGATTTCAACATTCGGCTACGTCACTGGCATGGTAGGCTACTCCGCTGCCAACAACACCAGCAGAAATGCTCACTTCAAGCAGAGGACAGAGAAGCATGTTAAGTGTTATAATGCTAGCAAGTCTATTAAGCAAAGGGCTGCAGACATCCCAAGTCTTCCGGAGGTTATTTAAAATCTGCGTGCATGACAGAGAGGGAGAGAGCGAGAGACCTTGCGTGTGTGTGTGCCTCATGAAGCGCATGTAAGACACCCCCCAAACCAGGGGCGTCGCACTCGTGGGGGATGTGGGTGTTTTAACACCCACACTTTTCCTGGTGAGAGGGTTCAACACCCGCACTTTTTCTGCAGTTTTTCCGCAGTTTTGCACGAGCACGCTACTACTAGTGTCTCTTCCGTTTCTCGGACTCTGGCGCTCTGTGTATGCGCCCATTGGATGAATTCGTCCAATCACATTTTCCATTTATCGACTGGACTGTCCCTCACAGGCTCAAATGCGTAACCCATGCCATTAAAAGTGCTAATTTTCGTCTGTGTATATAGGACCTGTAGCTGTTGCCTATGCACCTTTGCGGGTCCTACCATGCCAGTGACGTCATCGAAATTGCCAGCGTTCTTATACTAACAAGCGCAATTTTCGTGTTGCTTAAAAAAGCTATATTGATATTTTGAATTAAAAAATTTTGTGTAATTTAATTTTAATTGTCATAAACAACACGTTATCAACGTCAAATTTTTTCAGTTCAGTTCATCTTTAAAGGACGCTGACGCTCTTCCTTCACCCTCTTATCTCTCTTATCCTCCTCCCTCTTCATCATGTAACTCCCTCGCCTTCGGGCGATCTCTCGTTTTTCTTTTGTTTGCTTTAGTTAGTTCTTGTTTTCAGTCTTAGATAATTCTCCGTGTTTATTTCCACCGACGAGTGAAAAGAACGTAGCCTGAATTATCTCTTCAGCAAATTCATAGACAAGGGACTTTTAAACTTGCCGCTGAACTCCAAGAAACGAAAGGGGACACGAACACCGAAAGAGCACGCGCTCCACAGGACTCACCCAAATTCTTTCTCAGCACACGAGAGCCATTGCAAGTATTTGATTTCTTATGGAGATTTTTATGCTGTATAAGGTTGTTCGCCCCAAAAAGTGTGATTTATGATTCCTTGTTGTCTCTAGTTTGAGGTTCTGTTGTCTGTGATTTTGCCATCCTGTTGATCCTTCCGGATCTGCATAACACTCTCTCTCCCTTTCTTTCTCTCTCTCCCTTCCTCTATGCATTTCTCGTTCATCGATGTCTTATTCTGTTGTATATATATGTATTCTTTGTAATGCTTCGTAACCGGTATAACCTATATACACGTAGTTTTTCCTGTATTAAATTCAGGATATGCATACATTGAAACTGTCTACCTGCTCATATATTAAAGGAGCATTTCACCCCTGGGAACCTTGATCTTCATTGAAGGTGGGTCATATATGTATTCGAAATCTGTCAAAATTTTCAAATTTGGTGCCTTTTTGACCGAGTTATGACAGAAAGTAACTTTATAGCGCATTAGTTTGGTAAACCACATTTCCCACAATGCAACGCGTTTGAACAGCTCCAGAAGCCACTCCCACTAATCCAGAACACCGCCATTACGCTAGCTAAAGTTACCACTTGAGTTTGAAAATCATTTGCGATCTCATTCTTGATTTATTCCTTCTTACTATTTATTTTGAAATGGTGAAATATTGTATGGTACCGGGATGTTCAGTCACCTCAAGGAAAGGTCCAAAAGTAAGTTTTCATGCCCTACCGAGAGATTTGGAGGGATGCAAACAGTGGCTAAGAGCGATGTATCCAGCGCGAGCAAGCCCGGGCTTCTCGTCTGCGCCGGGCTTGGTCTCTTTTTCTCCCATCTCATAAAAAAAACAAGCAAAATTCCACCATCATTATAATATATGACTGGGTTTCTAACAATACAAACCTTAATGCAAATGGGTGAAGTGACCCTTTAAAGGTGCCATGTGGAATGTCTGCCAAAAAATTTATTTAATTTTCCACATATTCCATACCAGATGGGGGCAGTATACCTCCAGAAAGTTGGCCTACTCTAGTCTGTTTTTTAGTTTCGGGTTGTTAATCTTCTAAAACCGTCAAATCGTCCACTTTGGCGGATCGTCCGTCAAAACGCCAAAGCCTATTTTGAACGGTGAGTGATGTAGAATATAATGACTGCTGCGCTTGACAGGGCTTATAACGAGCAGAGAGGGAGAGAGAGAGCGTCCCGGCCGCGCGCGCGCACTCTCACGTCTTCAAACAACACGAGCGCAGTCCTCCTGCTCTCTCTCTCTCCCTCGCGCATATTAATCAAATCAACTGACACGATAGTAAGACCGCAGTTCATTTGGAGATTTTTAGAGATTAGAGACTCAATGAACAACATCTCAACACTAAATTATAAAGGCCGGTCTCATATAGACGCGATTGACATCAGGTTCAAGTCCACCCACAAGCCGTGCGAGTTATTCGTGTACTGCAGTTTGGCTGGTGGTTATGTATGTTGCCCGCATACCGCCTCCCATGGCCGAAACTGGTATTATGACACCGGCCGGGCCGGGGCTAGTAATTTAGCATGCTAATTCAGGTTTATATCTCGGCAGGACTATAACTTGTCATTTTTTTAATGACATCATTGCATTTATTTCTTCTCATTCTTTTGATACGTGTAGCTCATTTTTTGGATATTGTTACCTCAATTTTTACATATGGCACCTTTAAGTCCCTTAAATGTTTTCAATCTAAAGCTGAAGAATACTTTAGCTTATAAAGTATTCTGAAAATTATAAGAATACTTTAACTAGTATCTTTGTAAAACGGGAAGGTTGTCTTTCATGGCCAGAAAGATTGCCCTTCCTGCGAGCCCCTAAGGTTTGCTCTATAGGAATTGACGAAGATCACATAATCAGTTTGCTGGACAGACAAATTGTTCGATACTGAATTAATTCCAAAAGGGTATCCTTAGAATTGATCTATGATAGATATAATTGATATATTAGTATTTAATTACAACCCGTTGTGATTGAGTATCGGTATACAATTGAGCTAATTTAACCTGTCGGTAAAATGTGTGTACATATGCAGTTAATGATAATCCTTTGTGATTAATTGTCTATGTATAAATATGAATGCAGATGAATGCCCTCTTTGGGCGATTTAAAATGTATGGTTATCTGGTTCAAACCGTATGAATAATGACTAATTATGAATTATTGAATAGATATTCCCCAAAACCTGACCAGATACGCTACATGATGAAACAGCAAACTATCTTCAGTAAAGTTTTTCTTTCATTTATTATAATTCTGACTCTTGTCTTCAATTGACTGCACTCTTGACTCCGGGTCTTCATTCATCATAACTGGTTTTGGGTCTTTAATCCCCCCGTATCGCATAAGTGAAGCAATTTCAATTGAAGCCCCGTATCAGGGTGTGTATTGGTTTCCCAGAGGTCACGTGATCTTTGACAAATGAAGCCTCACTTTCTGTCCAATCACGTGCGCGTTTCGCTAAGGCTCGAACCCCAGATCTTACTAAACGAGTCCTTGTTGGCTCAGTCTGGTTGATGGGGTTGTGAGGAGAGTGCTGTACTTTGAAAGTTAATCAACACATTACATTTAAATAACCAAAACTACAACAAAAAAAAAATTGTGTGTGTGTCTTTTTGTTTTAGTAAAATCAGCATTACAGAATAATCAAAATCTTTATCACCTTTCTGTCATTCCTACAGTTACATAATCACTGCCAAGTGTCATAGCCACATTTAATAACAGATGATCCATCACACAATGTCCTTATTCACCGTGTGTGTGTGTGTGTGTGTGTGTGTGTGTGTGTGTGTGTGTGTGTGTGTGTGTGTGTGTGGAGAGAGAGAAAGAGTGAGTATGCCTAAATTTGATCTTATTGAATCATATGTTAATTTTATATTTTATTGTCACACTTTAATGGGTAAAATAATGTATTTATTAATGGACAAATCAAACACAAATGTGTAAGGCTTTTTATTTGTACACATAACATTGCAATTATGGAGTGTGTGTGTGTTGTGGTTGCTTCATCTGACAGAGCTTCTAAAACAGACTTCTGGCTGCTTTATTTTAAATAACAGTCATGGGAAAGCCTCATTGCCTCACAAGGCTTCATTTCCCCATCCCTACAACACACTTGTGCTCCAAATACAGAAACGCGCTGCAAATAACACAGACCACAACGGAAATGTTTCCAGGGGAACCAAATAAGTGATGAACCGGCTGGGACGTGCTTACAGCTCAAAATTATACTTTATTTTATTTATTTTATGTTTTTTGCAAAACATACAGAGATTACATTTTTATGACATACAACTTCTATACAATATACAAAATGTACTAACAATGAGCTGAAAACTAAAATAAATAAATAAAATAGATATAGAAGAAGAACGTGAAGGAAAGATATGAATCTATACATCAGTTCACTGTACAAATTGTTTCATATTATGTTTACATTTTCATAAAGAAAAGTTTCTTAAGAAATGTTAGGTAAGGTTCCAACTGTCACGTTTCAATGTGTTTAGTTATGTTCTGTGATCTTGTGAGTTTGTTCTTTTGTTCCTGTATTTTCCTGACAGTTAAGTTTGTAAATAAATCTCCTAAACTGCAGTTACCGTGTCCTCGTCTTCAGCAGCCTACAACAACCTGACACCAACGTTTTAAAGTTGAGACACTGACACACAGATGTAACGCATATTTTAAAAGCTGTTTTGTAAAGTAAAAATAAAATATTTATTTGCAACCGTTATGTTAACAGCATTATGTTTCTGTCGTTAGAACAGCTATTCAGCAGATGGACAACGTGCTGCGTTGTTATGGGAACATCCCAGGTGAAAATAATGAGGAAATTACGTTGTCTTTCATTTCTCCCTTCATCAAGTGCGTGCCAAACGGCTACATAATGGCACACTAGTGCCCTGCTCACTCCAAAGTCCGCCCTTCGAAGGGAGTAGGGCATAGGGGTGCTCACGAGCAATAAGCACGTTCCAGCCGGTTCGTCACTTATTTGGTTCCCCTGGAAACATTTCCGTTGTTGTCTGTGTTATTTGCAGCGCGTTTCTTTATTTGGTTGTGTTGTGAACTTTTGCAGCGCGTTTCTGTATTTGGAGCACACGTGTGTTGTGAAACTGATGAAGATGTTTTCTTAATTTGCGGGTGTTTTTTCTATTTGCATGCGGGGTTTTTTCTATTTGCATGTGTTTTTTTTTTCAATTTGGATGTGCTTTCTTCAGTTGCAGCACGTTGAGCTCTCTCGGCCACCGTAGGAATGCACTTTTAAATGCAATCATTAGAATTAGCTTTTTATGGATGGTAGGTAAAGAAAGTAGTCCTTGTATAACCCACATGTTTCACTTCAGAATACCATTGGTACTCTGCAAATACATCGTTTGGATTAAATACTTATTTCATTTAAAGTGATCCTGGAACTATTACACACTACATGCTTTTGTAATGCCACTTACATGTGTATTCCAGAAAGTGGTTGGGCTCATTTGCCCTGTGTCTGCACCTCTCACCCTGGCTAACGCCAGACCACGTATCATTGAGAATGAGACGTGGTTTGGAAACCACATGTGCATTTTCTCGTATTTGAGGCGTGCTGCGTTGTTATGGGAAGAAGCAGTCGAGCAACAGAAGAGAACATCAGTCTGTGAGTGTTTACTTTTCTCATTATATTTTAGCATGGATATTTGTTGCTAGGAAACTTTGTTTGTTTTACCCTGTTTACCGTGGTAAATAGGGTGACCACCTGCTAATAAGCCCAAGGGGGGACAAGGGGTATGTTTCTGAGGGACAATGTGGGACACTGCCTGGCGCGGCGGTGCCACCACCCCACGGGCAGACTCACTGATAGTGGTTTACCCATTTCTAGCACATACCACCTAAACATGTGTAATTGCTGATGTATGCTCATGAATAGGCCAACCAATGTGTATTTTTTTCTAAATAAAGATTCATAATATTTTGAACATTAGTGAATTGACCGATGCACTTCCACTTACGATTTACTTTAGCTATTTAGTTTTATTTAGTTTTTCATTACAATTTATTCACTTTAAATAAATTATAATATAAAATTATAGGATTAACAGGAATTGTAGTTGCTCAACACCTCAGGAACAGTAAAAAAAAAAAAAAAGAAGCCCCTCTCGGTATCCCCCTCAACCAGAGCCGGCCCGAGCCTTTTGGGGGCCCTAAGCAGAATTTGATTTGGGGGCCCACTACGCGGAGTCACCTGTGCTTGACGATTATTGACGCAAATGTTACGCAATGATGCATTATAAATGAATACAGTGAGGTTATGTATTAATACAAAATAAATACTTAATAAAAAATAAATGCCTACTTAAAAAAGTTTTAACTTTTACTTTACTCTTTTACTAATTCTTTGAAACTTCTTAAACAAACTGTCTCAAAACATATAAAATAAATGATTTGCTCAAATAATGACAAAACTGAGAAATCAGAAACATAATAAGAGCAAGGGTTCAACAATGGCAATTATTGTTAAAAACTGTAAAAATATTAATATTACTATTAATATTACTGTCTCAATACAGTGTAACTGTCCTCAAAATCTTTTTTATTATTATTATTGTAACAGACTTTGTTGGATTGTACATGACAGAATCCAACAAAGTCTGTAATAATACCGGTTGTACTGGCGCTCGTTGTATGTGTGTATGCAATGTATTTTTCCCCTCGGGGCTTGCCGTAGATAGGAATGGGTCGCGCGCACTTGGTACTGGAGTGTCACGGGTTTTTGGAGTAAGTGATCTGATATGTGGGGTATAATAAAGTGGAGAAGAGTTCAAACTGCTATGTTTATTATTTATTCAATTTCAAACTGCTACCCTTAAACCCCTCTTTTTAATTGATGATGGCGGTGCGGTGCCTCAGACTTTAGTATCTCCATTTTTCGAATTGGAAAGCGCGCATCTAAAAGTTCCTTCCCAGTATGTCTGGTGTGCACGTGCGTGCGCTGTCATGACAACAACGAAAAAGTTGACAACAACCTAGTCAGCAGTTCAACTGACGGGTGGGTCACGTAGGTGTGGCAACAGCTTGCTGAACTGTCAAGTAATGTTCGTTTGGCTGCCTGGGGCTCGAGGATATAGAGCGACCAACTTTTTTTTTTGAGCAAGCATTGATTATGCGTGACACGGTCTCAATTTGCGGGACGCATGAATTGGGCTTCAAACGCTGTGCGCGCACGCGCTACGCGGGACGGGTGGTCACCCTAGTGGTAAAGCGCGTTTGTTGTCGTGACTTTTGAGTTTCGCTTAACTCAGTAGCAGGGCGTGGCCAAAGCCAGTTAAAGTACTTATTGCAGATATTTACTAGCACTTGTCAGAAGAAGCAGTCGAGCAACAGAAGAGAACATCAGTCTGTGAGTGTTTACTTTTCTCATTATATTTTAGCGTGGATATTTGTTGCTAGGAAACTTTGTTTGTTTTACCCTGTTTACCGTGGTAAAGCGCGTTTGTTGTCGTGACTTTTGAGTTTCGCTTAACTAAGTAGCAGGGCGTGGCCAAAGCCAGTTAAAGTACTTATAGAGATCGCTAAGACATGTGACCAACTGGGCGGCAACGTCATCAGAACGCAAAGAATTATGGGTATGTTTGGCCCGTTTACATGGGCTGGCATAGCAGGCTATAGCGTTCTGGCATAAAAATAATAAAAAAATTAGCGTGAAAAACAGAATATAATCCTACAAAATGCAGCGGGCTAAAGAAAACATTGTTGGACCATACTGCTTAAAACTAAATCCTAATGCAAAGATGAGATATGACGAGAAAATAAAGGGAATCAAAGGACTGGATCCTTACGAGCATATTGACAGGTCAGGAGACGTCATCCTGTTGCCCAACTTCCAGCACCCATATACAACTACATGGTGTTAGTGCATACACACACGAAGTTTTCAGTAACTTCAAGTCGCTGCAGCACCCAGCAGATTTCATCATGAGTCATTTTGTACCCACCACTTAAAATAAAAAAAAGCTTTGTCTTGTTGTCCACTTCTTTTTGACATGATGCTGGTATAATTCTCTCTATCTGACTATCGCGCTTCCTTTTTTAAACAATGTCATGAGTGTAGAATGTCCCCTCTGTGGCACCAGTTTATTTTTGTTATTTTCCAAATGAAATACTTCGATCCGCACACATTGTTTGACTTCTTAAATGGTCTAGTGGTAGATATTCTGCCAAGCGTGTCAGAGGTTTCGGGTTCTAATCCACTCAACGTTTGGTTTTTTTCTCTGTCAACAAAATCGAACATGTTCATCAGTGGTTACAGTCTATATCAAGCAGGGACAAGTTTGTGTGCAGTTTATTTTGTGATTTTACCGGAACGAACAGAGAGTCTCTGCAACGGCGATAGATTGAAGCGCGCGTCCGACTGAGGACTGTGCGCGAGCCACAACACTATGCATGAGCAGCGGCAACGAGCGCTCAGTTGGATCTCAAAAACAGATTTAAGCGCTAGATCTCGTATTTAATAGCGAACTAAATGAATGCTCTGCTAGTTAACTGGAGATGTTTTGTTTATTTGTATTAGGTACATCCGTTCTATGACATTAGAAGGCCTATATTTTTTACTAACCATACATTTATGTATATTGCGTCATTGTACCCAGCACTTCTGAAAATGCACTTCCGAAAGCGTCTCTGTCCCCAGCAGCACACTTCAGACCAAACTGATGGGGGTGGCTAAGGGCTGGATTAAGATAGAGGGGATGAATGGTTTACATGTGGGGGCTGTTTACAAGTTTACTGTTGTTGTGGACAAATGCCACTTCTATCGTGAGAACGACTATTGTAGTTTATAACACAGCAGGTAGACGGCATCTTGAACACAGCGTTTTTCTCTCCATGCAATCAAGTCTGGCGCCTTGTGTTTGTGCCGCGGATTCCCAAAATGCTTTGCGTTCATCAGTGGTAATACGTCATGATGACGTCACATTAGCAATCTCTATTGCAGATATTTACTAGCACTTGTCAGAAGAAGCAGTCGAGCAACAGAAGAGAACATCAGTCTGTGAGTGTTTACTTTTCTCATTATATTTTAGCATGGATATTTGTTGCTAGGAAACTTTGTTTGTTTTACCCTGTTTACCGTGGTAAAGCGCGTTTGTTGTCGTGACTTTTGAGTTTCGCTTAACTAAGTAGCAGGGCGTGGCCAAAGCCAGTTAAAGTACTTATTGCAGATATTTACTAGCACTTGTCAGAAGAAGCAGTCGAGCAACAGAAGAGAACATCAGTCTGTGAGTGTTTACTTTTCTCATTATATATTTTAGCGTGGATATTTGTTGCTAGGAAACTTTGTTTGTTTTACCCTGTTTACCGTGGTAAAGCGCGTTTGTTGTCGTGACTTTTGAGTTTCGCTTAACTAAGTAGCAGGGCGTGGCCAAAGCCAGTTAAAGTACTTATTGCAGATATTTACTAGCACTTGTCAGAAGAAGCAGTCGAGCAACAGAAGAGAACATCAGTCTGTGAGTGTTTACTTTTCTCATTATATTTTAGCGTGGATATTTGTTGCTAGGAAACTTTGTTTGTTTTACCCTGTTTACCGTGGTAAAGCGCGTTTCTTGTCGTGACTTTTGAGTTTCGCTTAACTAAGTAGCAGGGCGTGGCCTGCTGTATTCAATAACGAGGTATTAGGCGTGTATAAATTGGTTAGTGTTTCGCGGCAGCGGTCGCGGCAGCCCTTGTGTGAAGCCCTCATCGTGTGAAGACCGAAGAGTGTAAAGACCAGCTACTCTACCTGCGCGACTCCACCGAGCAAGGACACCGACAAGGCACTTGAGTATTATCTTTTTGTTGTTTTTTTTTCCTTTCTCTTCTACACAACTTCTCTTCTAATCTTTCTGTTTGTAAGCTCTCTTACACTATGTGTTTTCAAATTCCTACTATTACTAACATACGCAAATCTAAAGTCACACGTAGGAGGCAGTACAATCCTAACAACCTGCGTACCTTTCCGGCTTCCTCTAGTACTCTATTCTCTTTTCCTATTGGTCTCTGGAATTGCCAGTCTGCTGTAAACAAAGCTGACTTTATTACATCTATTTCTAGTCATTCAGGTCTACGCTTATTGGCCCTGACTGAGACCTGGATCAGACCTGAGGACACTGCCACACCTGCTGCCCTCTCCACTAACTTCGCTTTCTCACACACCCCTCGCCTGACCGGAAGGGGTGGAGGTACTGGTCTACTCATCTCAAATGATTGGAAATTTGATCCTTTACCCCCTCGGTGTGACCACACCTCATTTGAATCGCATTCAATCACCATCACTAGTCCTATAAAAATCCATTTTGTAGTTATCTATCGTCCCCCAGGTCAGCTTGGCAGTTTCTTGGAGGAGCTTGATGTGCTACTCTCATCCTTCCCTGAGGACGGTACTCCTCTCATAGATCTTGGAGACTTCAACATCCACATAGAAAAACGTCAGGCTGCTGATTTCCACACTCTGCTCGCCTCATTCGATCTCAAACGAGTATCTACTGCAGCTACTCACAAATCAGGTAACCAATTAGACCTTATTTACACACGCCACTGCTCCACTGACCATACACTGGTCACTCCACTGCACACCTCTGACCACTTCCTCCTCACTCTCAGCCTCAACCTACCTCAGAACACAACACGCACTCCTCCACAGGTCACCTTTCGGCGAAACCTACGCTCTCTCTCACCCTCTCGTCTATCCTCTTTGGTCTCATCCACACTTCCTCCACCTGACAAGTTCTTAACACTTGATACTAACAGTGCAACTGACTCTCTTTTCTCCACTCTAACACACTGCTTGGACAACTTCTGCCCCCTTTCTTCCAGGCCAGCCCGCACCACACCCTCTGCCCCCTGGTTATCCGATGTTCTCCGTGAACATCGTTCTAAACTTAGGGGTGCAGAGAGGAAGTGGCGCAAATCGAAAAATCCTACTGACCTTGGTCTTTATCAATCCCTCCTCTCTTCCTTCTCTGCTAATGTCTCTACTGCTAAAATGACTTACTATCACAACAAAATTAACAATTCCTCTGACTCTCGCATGCTTTTTAAAACCTTCTCCTCTCTTCTCAACCCTCCTCCTCCTCCTCCTTCATCAACCCTAACAGCTGACGACTTTGCCACATTCTTCACAAATAAAACAACCACCATCAGCGGCCAATTTAACAATCCACAAACTGACACACACATTTTACCAACAAATACACACATTCTACCCTCATTCTCTCTGCTTTCAGAGGCAGAAGTCTCCAAACTACTCCTTTCCAATCGCCCTACTACCTGTCCGCTTGATCCTATTCCTACTAACCTACTCCAAGCCATTTCTTCCTCAGTTACACCCGCACTCACGCACATCATAAACACCTCTCTTCACACTGGTACCTTTCCCACAGCGTTTAAGCAGGCTCGGGTAACCCCACTGCTTAAGAAACCTACTCTTAATCCAGCACATCTGGATAATTATAGACCGGTATCCCTTCTTCCATTCGTCGCGAAGACACTTGAACGAGTTGTTTTCAACCAGATCTCTTCCTTTCTCACACAGAACAACCTCCTGGACAACAATCAGTCTGGTTTCAAAAGTGGACACTCAACTGAGACTGCGCTGCTCTCAGTAATCGAAGCTCTGAAACTGGCAAGAGCAGCTTCCAAATCCTCAGTTCTCATCCTGCTAGATCTGTCTGCCGCCTTTGACACAGTTAACCACCAGATCCTCCTGTCAATCCTAAAGACGAAGGGAATCTCGGGAACCGCACTCCAATGGTTCAAGTCTTACCTCTCAGGTAGGTCCTTCAGGGTGTCGTGGAGGAGTGAGGTGTCGAAGTCACAACATCTACCTACTGGAGTGCCTCAGGGCTCAGTGCTTGGACCACTTCTCTTCTCCATCTACATGACATCACTAGGAACTGTGATTCAGAAACATGGCTTTTCCTATCACTGCTACGCTGATGACACACAAATCTACTTCTCATTTCAGCCTGATGATCCGACGGTAGCTGCTCGCATCTCAGCATGCCTGACAGACATCTCTGGCTGGATGAAAGACCACCACCTTCAACTTAACCTTGCAAAGACAGAGCTACTTGTGATCCCGGCCAATCCAACACTTTGTCACAACTTCACTATTCAGCTAGGCCCGTCATCCTTAACTCCATCACGGTCAGCCAGGAACCTTGGAGTTGTTATTGATGATCAATTGAACTTCACAGACCACATCACTAGAACTGCCCGGTCCTGCAGATTTGCTTTGTATAATATTAGGAAGATCAGGCGCTTCCTATCAGAGCATGCTACACAACTCCTTGTTCAAGCGCTTGTTCTATCCAGACTGGACTATTGCAATGCTCTCCTGGCTGGTCTTCCAGCTTGCACGATCAAACCTCTGCAGCTAATCCAAAATGCTGCAGCTAGAGTGGTCTTTAACGAGCCGAAGAGAGCACACGTCACTCCTCTCCTCACAAAATTGCACTGGCTGCCAGTTGCAGCTCGCATCAAATTCAAGTCACTGACGCTTGCTTACAGAACAACCACTGGCTCTGCTCCCTTTTACCTAAACTCACTACTTCAGACTTATGTCCCTTCCAGAAATTTGCGCTCTGCAAGCGAACGTCGTCTTGTGGTGCCACGTCAAAGAGGCACAAGATCTCTTTCTCGGACCTTTACCATGACTGTTCCTTGCTGGTGGAATGACCTACCCAACTCAACCAGAGCTGCTGAGTCCGTAGCCATTTTTAAGAAACGGTTGAAGACGCATCTCTTTCGGCAGCACTTGTTCCAGTAATACTAACACTTTCTCTTCCTTTCTATTAAAAAAAAAAAAAAAAAAAAAAAAAATTTACGGGTTCTACGTTGGATTAAACTGTGAAAGGTTATAGCACTTACATTTTGTTGTCCTGCTGTTAGTTTAACTGCTTCTATGGTTCTCATTTGTTAGTCGCTTTGGATAAAAGCGTCTGCTAAATGAATAAATGTAATGTAAATGGTTTACGAATGCCCAGAGCCGTTTTATTGGGTGCTACGAATGTCTATCAAATGCGCCTGTACGTAGATCATAGCCAATGGTTTCAATTATACCAGATGACGTATGTAAAAACACAGTTTAGACAAGAAATTAAACTTATTTGAACCTTACAAAAAAACGTCAATATTTAAAACAGTTTATTTAGACTTACATTATACTGTGTGTGTCATTTTTCATTTTAATTGTGCAACATTATCTGAATGAGGCGATCGCCTGTAGGCTATATATCACAGCTGTGATCAGTCATGAGATGAAGAGCGTGCGCTGCTTTGCCACAGGAATAATGGGAAAACAATTTTTATTTTTTAATGTTTTAAATGTTGAATGTTTTTATTGTTTCAGCATGTTTATTAATCTCCCATTTCTGTTAATATAGCCATTGCACGCTATAACGTTAAACCCCGATGATCGATGATGTGACATGTTTAACATGATCAACCCAGTTATTTTTGTATGATCAGCTCTGAAATATTCCTTCATTCAAAAAAACATAATTTGAACTAAGACTGGAGATTGCATAGGAAAGGAAAGTGAGTGAGTGAAAGCAATAGGGACAGCTTAATTTGTATCATCTTTAGGCTACTCTTAATCTGGTGTCGTGCTACAGACCTAATTTAAATATTATGCAGAAACAGAAATCCGATCGGTTATACAAGGGCTACTTATTGTGAACAAATGTAAACACACCGTGTCCTGATCTGCTTGATCGGATCATGGTGATCGCATGTTAATGCCAAGTGTAAACGCAGAGATTTATGGTGAGACAACTAACGACGGGGGTCTCGCTAGCCTAAGCCCCATTGCCATAGCCACTAACGGGGCTAACGTTGACACAATGAGGCTTTTGCCAAAGCCTGTTGGTAGCAGGGAAAAAACATCCGTCTTGGTTATGAAATGGTTTAACGCCAAAAGTTGCTATTTTTTCTAAATAAACTTGAAAGGTAACTTTGCGTCCGTGTTGGATCCATACAGATATAAACAAACTGCTTTGGTGTGTTGCAGACTTCGTCATCGCCTTGCTGCTCCCTCCCCGTTCTGTGATTGGTTCCCTATCTGAGGCGAAAATTTGTTCCATGGTGTCCATACTGCCTAGCAGCGTGAATAAAATCGCGCTGTGCACAAGGCAGGATGGGGAAACCCAGGCTACCTCTAACTGGAGGTCGAGTAAAAAACGAAACAAGTGGTAACAGCTAGTTTAATAAACCAAACCCTTAAGAATGTCAGTCATTGGACACAGAATCCAATGCTGGCAAGTAATTGTACTGATAGACTCCTCCAAGCACTTGGAAATTGTGGTTAAGGGGAACATTTACTAACTATCCCACAGACTCACAAATCACAAAGCCCACAAATCATTTTCATAATTGAACATTTTAAATGTTTGGCCACTGAGTGAGACAACCAGTGTATTACCTTACGGAGTAATCAAACAAAAACAAAACAAAAAACTCACCGGGTTCTCCATTGCGTCCTCTTCTTCCCCTTTTGCCTGCTGGACCTAGAGCAGGTAAGAAAACATTTTTTTTTACATGTTAATAGTATACCATCAACATTGAATAAGAAATTTAAATAAAAAAAACACACCCCCTTCCTTTATTTCTCTGCCCCAAATATGCACAATACTATGCAACACAGGCAACGATTAACAGCTGGCGCATCAGACAGCTTGCAAAAGCATGGATGCAGCTGTGATTCAACAACAACAGCATGCAACAACAAATATTGGTTCTGTGTAAGTTGTTACCTTTATTTAAACAGAGTGTCTATTTACACTAAGTACAAATAGCCTGCCTTTTGGCAGAGGCTATTTACATTAACCCCGCCCACTGACGTCTGGTTGGGCCAGACAAAATGACTGAAGAAGCTTTATACAACGTCATGTACAGTTGCCTCTTTATACTGCATATTTTGGTAAGCAAACCAGTAGTCGTCGTGTAATTAACAGCCAAACTCCAGTACAGTTCTCTGTTGCCTTCAAAGACTCTGTGCTCTATAACTTGGATGGAGGTGATGCTACTGGTGCTGATGAACTTATTACTCTTTTTAATTCAACCTGCACAAACATTTTGGACTCTGTAGCTCCTTTGAGGATAAAACGCACTAAAGCACTTTCAGAGCCCTGGTTAAATGATACCACCCGCTCGCTCAGACGTGCATGTCGGCAAGCTGAGAGAAGGTGGAAAAAAGATAAACTCAGAGTGTCATATGAAATCCTGCAGCAATATTTATCTGACTATCAGAGAGCTGTAAAATCTGCAAAGTCTGATTTTATTTCTAAGCTGGTCACCAACAACTGTCACAGGCCTCAGGTTCTTTTCAATATGTTTACTACAATTACAAACCCCCGTAACTCTGCTCCTTTTACACCTACAGTGGAACTCTGTGACTCTTTCCTAAAATTCTTTGTTGAGAAGATTTTTGCTCTTCGATCTTCTGTAACCATCTCTTCTGACCTTGATCCCTCTGTTCCTCCTATGTGCCTTGCAGTTTTAGATCAGTTTGAGCCCTTATCAATCTCCTCCCTATTTGAGGTGGTCAATCATCTGCGGCCCACAAATTGTCCTTCAGACAGCATTCCCTCTCGTCTTATTAGAGAAGTTTTTGATACCATTGGACTTTGTATTTTATCATTGATGAATACCTGTTTGGTCTCTGGTTATGTTCCGTCTGCCTTCAAACACGCCGTTGTACAGCCCTTACTAAAAAAGGAAAATCTTGACCCCACTGTTCTCTCTAACTTCAGGCCCATCTCTAAACTGTCCTTCTTATCTAAAGTCCTGGAGAAATTAGTTTATAACCAGCTGCAAACATTTTTAATTAATAATAATGTTTATGAAAAGTTCCAGTCCGGCTTCAAACCCCGTCACAGCACTGAAACTGCACTTTTAAGAGTTTTTAATGACTTGCTTTTAACTGTTGACTCAGGAGTCTCTGCTGTCCTAGTGCTCTTAGACCTCACTGCTGCCTTTGACACTGTTGACCACTCAATCCTCTTGTCAAGGCTGGAGAATTGTGTGGGAATCAAAGGTACTGCACTTAGGTGGTTTCAGTCCTACCTAACAGATAGGAGCTTCTCTGTCCACCTTGGCGATTATTCCTCTGAGACAGCCCCATTTACCTGTGGTGTCCCTCAAGGTTCCGTCTTGGGCCCCATTCTATTTTCGTTGTATATGCTGCCCCTAGCCTCCATTTTTGAGAAGTATGAGATCTCCTTCCATTGTTTTGCAGACGACATTCAAATTTACCTGCCCCTGAAAAGAAAGAGCTCATTACAGCCCCTGCTTGACTGTATGAAGGATATCAAAACATGGATGAACCTAAATTTCCTCAACCTAAACGAAGACAAGACAGAGGTCATAGTGTTCGGACATCCTGAATTGTTTGATGTGGACTCTCTCGGCCCTCTAACTTCAAACAATCGCTCAACTGTGAGGAGTCTTGGTGTTATATTTGATAGTGCATTTAAACTTGATAAACAGATAACCACCACTGTTAGATCCTGCTTCTTCCAGTTGAGAACTATAGCCAAGGTAAAGGACTATCTCCCGCCTAAAGATTTAGAGAGGGTGATTAATGCCTTTATAACTTCTCGCCTTGACTATTATAACTCCTTACATGTGGGCTTAGACAAGACATCTATTCAGCGCCTGCAGTTGGTACAAAATGCTGCTGCCCGCCTCCTAACGGGAAAAAAGAAGAGAGACCACATCACACCTGTGTTGCGCTCCCTCCACTGGCTTCCCGTTCATTACAGGATTGATTTTAAAATCTTACTTTTAACTTTTAAATGCCTAAATGGATTGGCTCCATTGTATTTAACAGAGCTTCTTAATGTTCACACTCCAACTAGAGTGTTGAGATCCACCAATCTCCTCCTCCTGGATGTGCCCAGAAGCAGACTTAAAACCAGAGGCGATAGAGCCTTCAGTGTAGCTGCCCCAAACTTGTGGAACAACCTGCCACTCCAGATCAGAACTGCCCCAACTCTCGCACGCTTTAAATCACTGTTAAAAACACATTTCTTTTCTTTGGCATTTCCTCTCAGTTAAGTTTATCTTTCCCGGCAAATTTTAAATTTAATTTTACTATATATCATATACTGTATATTTTTTTTATTTTTTTTATTTGTTGTAGTTTTTACTGTGTGCCTTGTTGTATTTTATACCTGTGAAGCACCTTGGTCGACCTTGGTTGTTTTAAGTGTGCTATACAAATAAAGTTGATATTGATATTGATATTGATAGTCAGCCAAAATGATATTGCTTTTAAGATTGATTTATTGAAGAAAAAAAGCTACCTCGAAATAATAAAATTTCCCTCTTTATATCTATATTATTATCTATAACATTAATAAGTAACATGCAAGTAATTACAAGGTATGTTTGTGAGAGGAGAATATTAGGGGGTAGCATCTATGTATTGGAAGAATAATATATTGATGGTTGGATTCCCTCATAACAAGGAATTACAAATTAAACCATTTGTAGGTAGGTCAAAAATTTTTACTCAGGTACAGAAATACTGCAGAAATTAAATAATCAAATACTAGTACGATACTAGTATCGGAAAATACGATACTAGTATCGGAAATGCCGCCGATACCAATAAAAATTATGGCATCGGTATCAGCGAGTACATACGGCATGTACCGATCCGATACCATTTTCTTAAACAATACCTAGTTATGCACGCGAGCTTTGCTTAACGCTGAAAATCGGAGAATAGACCAATTTTCAGTTGGTAAACATAGTGAAGTTTTTTTGTGGGCGGAGCTTAGGTGGTGGCAGAACGATCCCTCTGGCCGCTTCACTAACGTTAGTTTGCAAGTTTTGTTAGCTTGTTTTTTTAACAATGACGGGAGAAAATCCGATTTTATCTTAATGTGCAAGGTCACTCACTGTCTAGGACCGCGATTATTATTTGCAAAAGTTAATTTTAACGGACGGACCCAGATTTAATTTTAACGGACGGCTGACCCGTACACACTCACTCAATGGATGGACGATCTGACAGGATTAACGTTAACTCTACCGCCGGTTGAGTGGCCTGACTTCTACACCTACGTGATAGAGAAACCGAGTGGAAAAAGAGGGCATATAAATCTTTAGATTTAAGTGCTGACTGGTCATGTACAAGACTTGTGTGGTACGATTCGCAGTTCTGCCTAGCCAGCGCCAAGAAGACGTGACATTACGGTATAATTTTAATGATGTGAATATTTCTAGAAATAAAAATTCCAGATACAGCATATTAATTTTTCATCGATTCTTTCACCCAACAACACAACAAGATGACATTTAATAACAATAATAATAATTTAAACTCCTTATTATGTAGCTGAATCTGTGCTGGTTTGTGTTGGCCGCCTCCAGTTTTCCGTTCGTTTTGCCACCAGCTAACGCTGTGACGTAACTATGACGTAGGCTCGATATTGGGCTGCGTCCGAAATAGCGTACTATGTGAGTAGGTACTACATTTAAATAAGAACGTACTTCGCGACCGTTAAAAAAGTACGTTCATCCAACAACCAGCCTAAGTCAGCTCATAACCTGTCGACCAGTCTGGTATCCAATAACTAGCCCAAGTCAGCTCACAGTCTACGGACCAGTCTGGCATCCAACAACCAGCCCAAATCAGCTCACAGCTTGCGGACCAGTCTGGCACCCAACAACCAGCCCAAATCAGCTCACAGCTTGCGGACCAGTCTGGCACCCAACAACCAGCCTAAGCTAGCTCGCAACCTGTGGATCCAAGTCAGCTCAAGGTTTGTGGACCAGTCTGGCATTTAACAACCAGCACATGCCAGCTCACAATCGGCAGACCAGTTTAGTATCCAATAACCAGCCCAAGTCAGCTCATAATCTGTGGTCCAGTCTGGCATCCAACAACTAGCCCAAGCCAGCTTACAAGCTGTGGGCCAGTCTGGCATTCAACAACCAGCTTAAAGAGCATATTGCAGGTTAAAAAAAAATCTAAATTAATATATAACCTTTTATGAAAATACCATATGAAAAGTTAATGCAGGATATAAAATGTTTTAAAACGACACAAGGGCACTAATTTAGTAGATAAAGAGAGCGTTTCTTGGACTGCTCGTAAAAACGGCTTTTTTTTTAACATCGCATCATTTTACGTCACGACAGGGAGTCTAGCCTCGGCTCAGTGCAGAGTAGGCTGGTAAGAGCTGTCGTGAGTCAGTGTGGTTTCGGTAGTTTTTGTATTTTAATTTGTCATCGTCATGGTAAATTATTGTGTTTGTGGAGGTTGCAAAAACTCTGGCCTGTCAGGACATCGAGTCCACAGGTTTCTATAACAAGAAAAAGGACGGTATCTTTCGTGCCTGGTGCGGTTTGTGCAGGTGAAGAGACGGGATTTCTCTTCCGCATCGGCTTCGAAAAACGCGGTCGTGTCTAGCGTTCACTTCAGATCGGAGGATTATCATCCCGGCGATATGATGGAGTTTAACGTGATGCCGAAGCAAGAATATTGATCGTCTTATACTGTACCAATGGCATCAAATAGTCTGATATAGGTAGTCATACCTTTAATAGAGGCAACTTGTAATTGAAAAACAAAATTACTAGGTTGTTTAAATATTCAAATCTTTAATTTTCTGTTTATGTTATAACCCAGGTGAAAAATATGTATTAAAAATGTACTTTGGTATGTTTTTAGTACAATACAAACACACTCAAGTATAGTTTTTATACATTTAATAGTATATATTTACCCTAAACATGTCTGCTGTTCTGATATACGATGGTAATAATCTGTACAATATTGTGAGAACAGTGTATATCGTTAGCGAACTTAGATATCTAAGTTATAAGCCAACACTGGTCTCTCTCACCAAGACACCTCTCCTGTTCTCCTCACACCACAACTCAATTAGTCTCTGACCGTTCTGTCTAACATTAATCCTGGCCTGTCCCTGCTCTCTTGGCAGTATAGCAGGCTCATAATTGTACGGCTGTGGTCCGTCATACGAGTAAGTATTTCCTCAGCGTCCGAAATATAATTGCGATCCATTGTTTTCCTGTTGTCTGAATCGACCGCTCTCCCGCCCGTTACGTCACGCCTGCCAGTAGGCTGCCACGCCCATTTTCAGACACGGAAGTAAAATTTTCTCACAAAAACGTCTCCAGAAGCTTCTGTAGTGTATTTATAAGTATATTTTAAAGAAAATATAGTTCCTACATTATTTTTCTATACATTGACTCGTTGGGTCCTCTAACCTGCAATATGCCCTTTAAGCCAGCTCACAGTTTGTGCACCAGATCTCAGTGGTCTGCATTTAGCACAAACCTGTTACTAGTCTGTGGACCAGTCTAGTGGCCTGCAGTCAGCATAAACCAGCTCTCAGTCTGTGTCCCAGCCCAGTAGTTTGCAGTCAGCACATTCCCGTTATCCCGTTAAAGGTTATGGTAGGACAACAGTTAAAGGCACTGTTTATAAATGTAAAAAATAAATAAAGTTGTCCTCCGAAGAGGGGGGGTGGAGGTGGGAGAAAAGAAAAAAAAAGTACGTTCTATATAGTATGAATACGGGTAGTATGAATGGAGTCCGGACATACTACATGCGCCATGCCATGTTGGAATTGTCACGTGACATACGCTGTCATAACAGCGCGAAAATTTAAAGAGCCCATTCCACTGACTGCACCAACTTCGCACTATTTTTAGTTCTGCTTTCTGTTTTCATCTGCGTTTTTACGTCGTTCGAGTTCACAATCCAGAGGAGGCGTCGGTCAGCTGCTCGCAGATCACGCCTTCGTCGAGAGCTTTTGCGGAGTTTCTCAAATAACGTAAGTAGCATTTATTTACCTAATAAATTTTACTTCAGAAAACACACACACAAACCTTTGAACAATGACAGATGTTGATTTTTGTGATATTACCATCGATGAATAATAAACATGAATGAATCAATAGATGTATACATGTCTGTACCTGTTCTCTCTCTCTCTCTTTCTCTCTCTCTCACATTACATTTTTAATGCAAATATGACATTGTTTGAGACAAACTTGACACTGACAGGTTATGATGTAGGCCTATTGGTTTGTCAAGTTGTCATGACGAAGACATCTCAAACTGTCATATTTGCATTAAAAATGTCATAATTGAGCGAATGACACTTAGTGACAGTTGTCATAAACATGCATAAAACCACCTTAATATTAATGACATGTGTCATGTCATGATTATAAAGGTGTCATGTTAGTCTTATGCACACCCCTTCAAGTAAAGTGTTACCGAAATAACTTACTTTATATTTTTTGTTTAAGGTTTTGCCCTCTAGGCTCTGCTCTGTGATAAATGCACAGAAATCAAGCATAAAAGAAATGCAGTAAGAGCTTGAGTCGAAATGTTTACATCTACAAATAACTTACCATTGAATCTACATATTCTTAATCTCATTCAAACTGTGAAACAACGAACGTCTTTGTTTAAAGAAAACGGAGTTAGCAACTGACAGGCATTAAAGTCAGCTCGTTCTGTTCGGTAATAATGATAATGATAAAAGTGTCATTTTGCAGCCAATTCAGAAAATTGTACCCACGATTTACATTATTTAAACGTTTAACAAGTCAATTGTTTACTTATATGATGTTAAACAAACACAATTTAACCACAAATAAACAAAAAGTGTTTTATATAGTACTTACACTTGAAAACTCCCGCGTCTCCAGTTTCCGCGTTTTCGCCATTTTCTCTGCTCATGGACATACTACTCTGCTCGCGTAACGTTACTGTTTTTCGCATACTATATAGTAGTAATAAATAATAAATGTCAAAATGATTTGAATTTGAATTGTGAAAATTTGAATTATTTGCAAGTGTAATCTAACAAAATTGAATTTTAGGTGGTAGTTTAAATAGTTCTGAATTCGATTTTTTTAAACGAATATTCAAGATTTGAAATTCAACCAATTGAAATGTTTTTATGGCTGAATTTTAAAGACATGTATTTTCAAACAGCTAGTTCAAGCCCCTGCCCCTTTTGTCTCAAAATGTATTGTGCCCTTTTCTGATAATTGTAAAAAATAATTATTATTATTATAAATATTATGATAAATAACAATACAATTACACACCCTTGCCACTAACAATAATAATAAAAACAAATATTATATATTCAAAAAAATTCCCGGAGAAGTGGTAGGCGGAGTTTACTTTGCAGCGCCTCGTACGCATTACGTTCTGGTACGCACTACAGCAGTTCGCGCGAGTCTTCACTGCGAGCAGCAGGTAACGGAATGTCACAGTCAGTGCATTAACTAATGATAACAAATACAACTTTTGATTTTAATGTTTTAGTAAATGTTGAAGAAGTGCAGTTCATTATTAGTAATGTTAACTAATTTAACTAATGAAACCTTATTGTAAAGTGTTACATAAGGGATAATGTACAGCCAGGCGGCTGCGGTTGTTATAGCAAATACAAACCCGACAGGCTGATTATGACTATGACCCCGACGGAGGGATCTTGAATCAGCGTGAAGGGGTTGTATTCGCTATAACAACCGCCTCGCTCTACATTATCCCGCTTATTATATGGCTACCTACCAAATAAATCAATAATCTGACACAAAATATTGATTAAAAAGGAGTTTATTGATTTAAAAACGATTGTATTGCTTCCGCTAAAGAAAATAGTTCGTTCCGTCTCTGAACTGCGTCCATGGCAACGCTCTGTTTTTCATGGCAACGGTGTGTTATACTTAGCAGTGGTCTGTTATCAAGAAATATTATATATCGAATATATATCGCATTCTACATTGGAATTCTAACAAGCCATTTAATAATGATTCTTGATAGCTAACACTTTCATACATATAATACATACATTAAATTTACAACATCAACTAAACTAAAAATGAATTTTCCATAATTACCTTTTGATTCTCACTGTTTTGTTTGGTAAAGTAAATAATATTTAGTAATAATTCATAATTGTGGTCATAATTTCCCTATTTTCATTTGATGTGTTATGCATTCTAATTGTATCAACATATTTTCTTAGAATGCCAAGGAAAGAAAGAATAAAAATATAAAATAAAAATATTAAAAAAATGTTAGTACTTTTTTTTTGTGCCCTTTTTGGTCCCTCCACCCCTGCCCCTGAGGAGGTCTGTGCACGCCACTGTTCCCCATCCTATTTCTGACCTAGTCCCAGCTCTTTGCAACAGTCGCTTCAAGCACTGTGTTTCAGAGCGGTCACGTCCGTAACATTGTTTTTTCCTCATATGCGAACTGAAATTAATTTCAGTTCATGGTTTGTGTGTGTAGGCTATAAGAGAGAAAGAGAAAATGCCAGTAGCCTATTTCATTGAGACTTGAGATTAAATAAACTGCTTAAGTATTGTAGATCTTGTAGTATTAATTTTCACATGCAGTTACACATTGTCGATTAAAAACAAGAAAGTGGCTGGTAAAAACATTGAGTGGCTGGTAGGGCTGGGACGGTTACCGCATTACCGCAATACCGCGGTCACGTGACCCCTACCGCGGATCTGAGCTCGTCCCCGTCATCACCAAAAAAAAAAAAAAGTGCCTGCACATGTGCACGTTTTGTCTAGACATCATTCCATCATTCTAAATGTTCCTGTTCTAAATGTGAAATAATAAATGTTAAATAAACATGTTCCTTATTAAGTTCAATTGCCTAAAGCCTTATTGTTTATACTCGACGCGTCCGCACGAGCACGAAGGTGAGCGCGGCAAAAATGACGTCATTTCTGTGTGGGCGGTCACGCGTTGGGTGTGCAAGACAACATCGCGCATGGCCCCGCATCCGAAGATGAACAACTTCGAGCCGAATCTGGCTGAGCAAGCATGTATGTCTCACTGCACCGGCACCCAGTTTGTGCGTCTTAAATTAGTTTCTTACATTTACAAAATGAGCCTATAGCAAACATAATCCATTTTAATAAAAATAAAGTTCCATGTTTTATAAAATGTCCATGAAACTTAATTGTTTAGTGAAATAAGAAATATTTAAGAGATCGTTAATTGAGTTGTATGAAATACATAGGCCTACATGTTTTTATATCCACATATTTTCTTCTAATATCACTGAGGTAATAATCTCAGGGTTTACTGGATTTTACTCGATTCTTTTTGTAGTGTTATTGGTGGTGATGTACTAAAATAAACATTGTCACGTGTGGACCTTTCTTACTCTCACGTTGATGATGGTTAAGAGGACAATTACTTCAGTCGCCCGCTGTCGTTTCACAGAATAGCACAACGGCGAGCGCGCCAAGTATAAACGCCTCGTCCTTCTGGGGAGCTACGCGCGCAGTCAGCGGAGACTCGCGCTCATGCGGACGTGTCGAGTATAAACAAGGTTAGCCTTTTGTGTGTGCGCTTGTGTGCACGCGGGATGTATTGCGCGCGCGTGCGCGGGTGGGCGCAGTTTTTCACGGGATGGTGCTAATAGCGGTTTACCGCAATACCGCGGGAATTTCTTGCTTTTCAACCGCGGTAAGAAAAAATCCATACCGCCCCAGTCCTAGTGGCTGGTAGATTTTGAAATCCACCAGCCACAGTGTCCGGTGGACAAAAAAGTTAATTTCCATCGCTGCTGTGTTGCGTCGCGCCGCTCGCGTCCGGTCTGTGTAGCTATACACGGTGGCGTTCTAATCAATTTTACACAAAATATACTTTAAAACAAACACCAGAGACCGCTTAGACAAATGTCTAACGTGCTGAGAACGTCAACCTTTAAACACAAAATCCAGGGCCGGCTCTAGCCCTTTGGTTGCCCTAGGCGAGATTGATTTTTGCGCCCCCCATCCTTTAAAAATAATGAGTATTTATTTAACGAAACAAATATGCTCTTATAGTCACTCCAAAACTTCAACAAGCAAATTATGACTTGAACTGTAATAAATTGTTAAACGTTCAAGGATATTTCAATCATCCTACACAGTTGCATTGTACAAATACATTTTATCTGACCATATAACTTTTAGTAGATAAATGACAATTACTACCACCACTACTATTATTACTAATCTATTAGGCTGCTACAAGGCTAGGGGGGTTGGGGGGCATGCTGCATGCTCCTCCGTAAGAATTTTTTTTTGCATTTTAATGTTAAATTCATCAATCTGGTGCACTTTGAGAGTTCAAAATTAAAAGCTCCAACCCATATTCAGTCTTCAAATTAAACAAAGAAAAATTCAAACCTCTTTTAGTTAGTGTCTGTCTACATTACATAATAATAGTTATAATATTAATCCCATGATAATACTCATATAGCCTATTGTAAAACAATGCACTGAAAAATAAAGGAAACTTTCATAAGTTTTGTACTAATATTTCTATACTAATAGAAAGAGTATTTTTCTATACTTCACATTAAAGATGTGATTGGGCCAGCCCAGTGTCAATCAAGAAAACAACCAATGGGCCGCTGATCTACGCGTTTCATGCATTGTCAGAAAAAAAGCTAACGCTGACTTTTTTTTTTTGGACCAATGCATTACACCAGCACTAACCCAGCGCCGCCGATTAAGCAAAACAAAACAAAACAAAACGAATGGGCTATTTCTATTTTAGCCCCCGGCCGCTTTTTTGCTTTATCCATCTTTTTCGACTACAACTCACTACTCGTGCCTGTTCGCTCAGCGCTCACGGCGCCCGCGCCCGCTCGCGATATTATTGGAGGGGGGTCCCCTGTCAAAATTCTATGATGAAATCTTATGAAGGTGCCTACTCCGCTACACATACCGGTATACCCACTTTTTGCGCCACTGGCAGGCTTATGTAATTGCTCCACTCGTTGCAGTGTTAATGAAGTACAATAAAAGCGGAAAGTTCCTCTGGCGCCCCCCCTAGGGTATAAGGCGCCGGCGCCCTTAGCATTTGCCTATACTGCCTATGCCACGGGCCGGCCCTGACAAAATCATTCATGTTTAAGAATCCATAAATCACTTAAATCACTTAAACTTAAGAATCACTTAAACAATTCCCGATGGACAAAATCAAGTCCCGCCCTACATTTTTTTTCACGTTTACAGACAGAGATGTAATTTTCATTGATTGCAGACATCATGTTTTATTCATAGCTGGCTCATTCACTGCACGGTATGCTAAACAAGCCCTAGTATCATTTTCGCAGGACAAATTGGTCACATCAGACTGTACATTGTTTACAGCAACCTTAAAGGTTCTGTCATGAATATAGGAAGAGAACCATTGAAGGACAGATCCTGATAGTCCCATCTCATTATGCAGCCGTTGGATCAATATACCGTGATCCACAGTGTCAAAAGCAGAAGTCAAATCAAGAAGTACAAGTACAGTGTAGCGGCCAGAGTCTGCTGCCATCACATCACTAGAGACTTTGATAAGGGCTGTTTCAGTGGAGTGTGATTTTTGAAAGCCAGATTGAAAAGTATCAAACAAGTTGTGCTGCTCCATAAAGGAGGTCAGCTGGCATGCCACTACTTTTTCCAAAATTTAGATATGGGCCTATAGTTTTTAGCTTCTGAAGGGTCAAGATTAAGCTTTTTAAGGATCGGATTTACCACAGCGTGTTTGAAGTAGTTGGGGACTGAGCCAGATTTAAGTGACAGATTGATTGTTTTTACCACACAGGGGCCGACAATATTGAAAATTTTCAAGAATAGGTTTGTTTGGACAATGTCGGCGGGGCTAGAAGACGGTTTCATATTTCCTGTTATGGTCTTCACGTCCTGTAGGCTGACAGGAGTGAAGGACGACCAAGACTACACCGGTGAAAACTCAATTAAACAACCACGAATGAGTGGGGGATTGACACTGGCCCTAATGTCATGTACTTTGTTTAAAAAAAACGACAAAATGTTGTTACAGTCCTCATGTGTGCACACATGCAGTAAGATTTTCAATGGTGTCAAACAAGACTTTTGGATTGTTCTTATTTCCTGACACAAGATTAGAAAAATAAGCTGAGCGAGCCTGCTTTATCAATTAATTCAGATCTAGCATCATGTCTGTCATAAAACTGGTCAATTTTGGCAATCTGTGTAAGAAGTTATCAATGCAAATATTTCAAGACATTGCACCAAGTGTTGACAGAAGTGAAATATGGTGTGGAGACTTTAATGCTCATAATAATAACTTATGGGGAAGGGATCATACATATATAAATGGAGAAGTAGTTACATAATTAATGAATGAGAGATCACTTGTCTGTCTTATTGATAGAAGTAGTACTGTAGATGTTATACGAAATTCAGTATCATGCCTGGACATTACTTTAGTCTCTGGAAATATGAGGGACGGAAAATAATAAAGAGCATGGAGACGGTTTTGCTACTCTATTGGTAGAGAAATAGTTCTGGATGACGTTTGGTCAATGAGAAAAAAAAAAGAAAAATCTATTCAAATCCCAGAGCTGATAACAAATAAGGAGAAAGCAGATATTTTGGGTAAGAAGTTTGCAAGCATACATAGTGGAAGCCATTTAGATGAAATACATAAAAGTATTAAACCTTATGAGATTTCCACAAATAAACAGTCGCTACTGGATATAGGGCCTTAGGTGACCCAAGGTGAATGTGAGACTGTCAGATGATTCCTTCCTATATTCTGGGTGTCACAATAACGAGTCCCAAGATCCAAATGCAAGTAAGCAGTTTATTGATGACAGACAGATCAGGAGTATACTCAAAAAGCTACGTTTACAGGCGGGCGACCTGGAAAGCCTCAACAGGTGAATACTCAAAAAGCCACGTTTCCAGGCGGGCGACCTGGAAGCCACGATCCCGAGCTGGAGACGAGTGACTGGAATAAACACAGCGAGGACTCAGACTGAAGGCAGGTGAAAGAACTCCAGACGATCTCCCAGAAGACTGGATGAACAACAAGGAAATAACTCCGCAAGGCAACTAGGACACAGGAACTGGGTGAGAGAACACAAACAAGAGTGACGACTCAACACCATACATGATCAACTACAGCTAGATAAAGGCCGTTTCTCAATATGCGTTCTTGTCTGTACTTGTGTTCTTGTGGACTTGTGAAACGTCATCAGTCGCTGCCCAAGTACTGTCCCAATTCAAAGTTCACATCTAGCCAAGTCCACTTCAAATCCCCGGATGTGTTCTTGATCCGCCTCTTTTACCGAGGATGCATCGAGAGGTGAATTGTGCGGACTTGAGACAGCCATGTATCCCAGAATGCATCTCGCACCAACCAGCAAGCGTCAATACCAGAGGAGAAAACCCGCATAATATCAAAATACTACTGTTATTGTGTAAAGAAAATTAAGGGTGTTTCAGGCGAGAATGTAGTTGTTTAAAGCTTAAATCTGTGGTTTGTTTATAAAGATAGCGCCTATTTGAAAATTTTATCTGACGCTTTCGGAGTTGTAAGATCCAGGTGATCACCGGGTGTTCAACGCTCATTAACCCCGACTGGAACAGCTTTTCCTCGGCTAGTGCTTCTGACGTGTGCCGCTGGCTCTGGCGTCTCTAGTCTAGTGGATAAACATGACGTATATTCGTCTTGTGTCGATCATTGTGTTTTAATATTTCATGTTGTTCATATTTAATGTTTCATGCAGTGAAGATAATAATGTACATGTTGCCTGAAACAAAATTGTGTGGCCATTTAGGCTAATATGTTTAAGATTTTTTTTTTTTTATGAAAAGAGGCAGAGTGGTGTTTTATAAAATATTTAGTTTTATTGTTGACGAAAAGAGGCAGAGTTGTAGCATATTTCGTTTGATTGTTGCCTAAAATATACATAAAGAAATAACCGGAGTAGCCAGTGCTGAGTGACGTGACAAGAACGCAGCTGTTCCATTTGCAGAATTACCAGACTTGCGTCCTCGCATCCTCGGGAGTTCGTTCTCCCGAGTCGAACTTGGCAAGTCCGAACTACCAAGGACGCAAGTCCGAAGTTTGCGTACTTGAATGATGAATTTGTTCCGCCATCTCCTCTTCCAACACGGCCTTAAATTTCATGACTTCACATCTACATATAATTATTATGGTTAAGGTTATGCGTACTTGGCGTGCTGTCTGGGTGGAGGGCTCCGAGCTAGGAATTTCTGCCCGAACCCAGAGTACTTCCCCCGTTGGTAAGACTAGATGGAACTAGAAGTGAGGAGATGGAACTAAAGTGAGTAGATGGGGTGGAGGAGGGATGCTGATAAACTGTCAAGGAACAACGGTGGGTTCTGCTGTTATTTATCCTATCCTGAGTTGATTACAGATTGAACTCCACTCGTGCTAATTGGGTTAATTATCTGCACCTGCTCCTCCCGAACCTTGTTAATAAGGGTGTCACGATAATCGAAATCGATCGAAATTAATTCACAATCTCGAATATCGAATTCAAAAATGGAATCGTCGATACTGCCACGCCCCCATGTCACGTCCAGTCGGTTTGCAAAGCGGGAAAAAACACGCGTGTTGAAGTGCTGCGAGTTCGAGTCCTCTACCTAGCTATAGTATACAGCCTATGTATACAACCAGTCAAAAGATAGCATGGCAACTGCAGACGCAGGAGACCCATCGACAGGACTTGAACCCCCTCCTCTTTCACTGAAGTCGCCGGTGTGGGACAGTTGGAGTATTTGTGATTTTCAGTGAGTTATGTTGACAACTTTCACATTCGCGTTCAAAGTTTGCGCTTCAAAAAAGCCACAGTTTGCAAGCTCTGCGGTGCGTGTACCATATTCTTACACTTTTTAAATGAAAACTTTAAATTGACAAAAACAGCAGACTCAGACTCAGAACAGTATGAATCTTTATACAATACATCTTGCATGGCACAAATAACTTGATTCTCCACCTCCACGAATGAGTCGAGTGTTGTTCATTTCCGCACCGAGTCTATTTCTGCTGCATGCGCAGTTAAAGTGACAGCGCACAGTTCGTGCTCAAAATGAACATAATTTGACATGAAAATGTTATTCATCATAAATGCATTTAATTAAATACTACATTAAATAATATTTTTCACAGTCATGTTTTTACTTTAAGACCGAGGTAAAGCAAGGAAAACATAGATGTATCTGTTAAACCGTGTTTGTTTTGTTGTGAACTTGAATGTCATCTTCTGTGAATAAGACTGCTGTTACAAAAGAGAAACTACATGGCAGGTTATTTTGCTTAAGTTTCTAATTGACTGAAGATATAAGTTATTGTGACATTATTATTTTGTTAATAAATGTTTTAAATTTGACAATGTAGTGTGGTACATTGCGAACAAAGGTCATATATTTCAAAAAAGTGTAAAAATGGCATAGCAAACTGTGCTTTAAAATTTTTTTTTTAAAAATCGAGAATCGAATCGAACCGTGACCTTAGAATCGAAAATGTAATCGAATCGAGGATTTGGAGAATCGTGACACCCCTACTTGTTAATAAAACATAATTTTGCGACTCGCCATGGGTAACGTGGTCCACGGAGGACATATCCAGTTCTTTGGAAGCAGCCGGCATTCCCACCAGCAAGTGCAGGATCTACTTCTTCTCGCTCAAAATACTCTGGGTAATCCACCTGAGTCCGTCACTAGTCCAGCAACTCCTTCTGCGTCTGGCCAACCAAAACAAGCCGGCAGAAAGAGAACTGCCAAGTCAGCGTCACCCCATCCTGCAAAAAGAACCACGCTGCATGCACGTGCACCCGCTGTACCAGACATCATCAAACCTGATGGAGTTAACACTCAAATTCTTCAAGCGGTCCAAAGCCTCTCCCAAACCGTCAAAAGCCTGAAAACGAGGATGTCAAAATTCAAACACTCCACAGCTAACTTCAATGGCCCGATTCAGGCCGTCAACTTCACAGCAACCCCTCAATTTCGTCCGCATGCCAGTGGATTAAGCGATCCCTCGAGCATTGCTTCTACTTCTTCAGCCCTGCCAACTTTTCATCAACCGGCACAGACACCATTTCAGGATGTTCCCGCTCCACCTGAAACTTTCTCATCCTCACGCTCAACCTTTCTACAGCAGCCCAAGCCCAGTCATTCGGTAGGCGTTTTGTTTCTCCAGCCGCTGCCACGGTGTCCCCTCATATCAGAACAAACATAATCCAAAGTAAGGACATTAACCTGGCTTCACTTCTGCTTCCCTCGCCTGCTGCTGACAGGAAAATGGTCGACTGTGGTGACGTGGCAGTCCTTCTTAAAACTTCCGATCCCAGATTGCAACGGTCTTTCTTTCTTTCAACTGCAATCTTTCTTTCGCAGAATTCGTCATTGCTTTCAGCATTTTCAGAGATATTCTGTCGGAGGGAAAAGTTGGATCTCTATTTAGCTATGTTGGCAGACTTTAATCAACAGGGTTCGTACACCTTTTCCAAGGTCAAATTCAAGCACTTTCAAGGTCCATTTTAAAGCTTTTTCCAGCAGCTTACACCACCATAAACTACATACCAATATATAGTCAAAATTATTATTTAGCATTTTTTTCACATTAAAAGAGATAATATGCTATAAACAGCCAAAATTGTGTTTCGTAATAGCAGATGGATCAGAAATTGAAGCAAAAACACAGGTTTTATTTTTCAAAATGTTGTTGGAGGATTTGAGCCAAATGACATGCAGTAGGGGTGGGCGGTATGATCAAAATTCTGTTTCACGGTATGACTAATTTTATTTCACGGTAACGATATATTTCACGATATAGTTATTTATATATTTAGTTATTCTCGAAAAATCGTCATATAGGGCTTTGTAACCCACATAGCCTACTTTAGAAATTAAAAGTTATTCTCATTGTTTGACTCTCCTTGTTTGACTTTCTTTTATTTGGCAAACTATTTTGATAATTAAATATAGTGAACAAAACACAGTGAAAAAAATCTACTTTTAGAAGACCTTCCCCCAACTGACTGATATTAAATACAACTCATAGGTGCAATTACACTTTAAATAAAGTGTTGCTGAATAATTGTTCAATCTCATGTTATTGCTTTACCTCATCAATCAGTTTATAATATCTAAATATTTTATATTGAACTATTCTATTCATAATTAATGTGTTACTTCCTTTTCATTTGGTAGGATAATATTAGTAATACTATTATGTTTAAATGTGTTCCCCGGTAAATTTTTTGCCATGTCTGCTTATTATACTGCGTTTTTAAGGGGCTTGTTTTGCTCTTTTTGTGATATCTGGCAACCCGTCACCTGGAGCTTTAATCAAGAGACGTTTAGTTGTGTTCAGAAGTGACTAGCAGGGCCGGCCCGAGGCATAAGCGAACTAAGCGACCAGGGGGCCCCCCAATCGAGTTTAAAAATAATATATATATCTTTTAGATGACTTAAACAAGTGACATAAATTAATGAATGAATATGACTGAATGAATGAATTATTCAAGACAAGAAAATTCTGATTTCATGATCAATATACCTGCCAACAACTGCTGCTGTGTCTGCCAGCGTTTAAGTCATGCGCATAATCTAGACACCTCGCGCGTGCATAGACAATTTGTCCGCAACTGCGCAAAGTCACGGTATTGGTTTAAGTTGGAGAAAACAGCCGCAGGGGAACTTAACCTTCAGGGTTTAAGGGTAGCAGTTTGAATAAATAATAAACATAGCAGTTTGAACTATTCTCCACTTTATTATACCACATATCAGATCACTAACTCCAAAAACCCGCGACACTCCAGTACCAAGCGCGCACGACCCATTCCTATCTACGGCAAGCCCCGAGGGGAAAAATACATTGCATTACATACAACGAGCGCCAGTACAACCGGTATTATAGTAACAGAATTGGTTGGATTCTGTCATGTACAATCCAACAAAGTCTGTTACAATAATAATAATTAAAAAAAAAAAATTGAGGACAGTTACACTGTATTGAGACAGTTGTTTTCAACAATAATTGTCATTGTTGAACCCTGCTCTTATGTTTCTGATTTCTCAGTTTTGTCATTATTTTAGCAAATAATTTATTTTATATGTTTTGAGACAGTTTGTTTTAAGAAGTTTCAAGGAGTTAGTAAAAGAGTAAAGTAAAAGTTAAAACTTTTTTATTTAAGTAGGAATCTATTTTTTATTAAGTATTTATTTTGTATTAATACATAACCTCACTGTATTCATTTATAATGTATCATTATTGCTTGAAATTTGTGTCAATAATCGTCAAGCACAGGTGACTCCGCGTAGTGGGAGGGGGCCCCCAAATAAAATTCTGCTTAGGGCCCCCAAAAGGCTCGGGCCGGCTCTGGTGACTAGAAGGAGAGCAGCATTATGAAAACCGAACAGCAGCTACTGTTAATGTTGACTAAGTAGTTTAAATTATACACACACCTTGTAACAGCGTCATTATTTTACCACAGCCGGTACACACTGACACACCGCGCTCACTCTCAGCGTCTTTTGCATCAGTAAAATGCGATCGGTTCATTTGAGTGTCAAGTTGTAAGCACGGATCGAATCAAATGAAGATTTCATCAGCTGGTTCAGTGGCCAATTGTTTAGAGTTAGAAATATAATTCGCGCTGCATATTTAGTCATTTTGCCTCAGGTACCGAACCCGAGACTACCTGGAGGAGGTGCTCTGAATTCGGCTGCTCCCGAACCGGGCCTCGGTTTGCGTGAATGTGAAAGCATCACGGACTCGGGTGCGCACTTAGTAAAGTGACCTGCGCATGCGTCTTAGCTGATTATGATGTATTTTACTTAAAACATGTAAGGGACGATAGTGTTGATGATTTACCTTGGATACGAGCGAGATATTCGCACACACATAGCGCGTGGACTCAGGACAACAAATTATTGGAAATCCTCTGTCTCCTGCGTTTGCAATCAGCAGAAAGCCAAATGCGACACACAGTAATAGCACCAAATTAATAAAAAACACAACCACCGTTCTGTTTTCTATCATGCGTCGTGCACGTTTGCAATGACGTAAGATGCACGCAAACGCACCAGGAATCGATAGAATCAAGTTGAGTGTGAAACCAGGCCAGCGCTGCGGGAACAAGCGCGCTCGGGCCGCAGCAAACGATTTATTTCTCCATTTAATAAACAAAATATTCAGTCAGATAGGTATTTGTTGTGAAAGAAACAGTTACAATTTCAAGCACTTTCAAGCATTTTATCCAAAATTTAAGCACTTTTCAAACCTTGAAAACACAACATCAAAATTCAAGCATTTTCAAGGATTTCAAGCACCCGTATGAACCCTGAATCAAAGATACGGGGGTACTCTATTCTACGAATACCATCAATCATTCTCCGCCAAATCAGCTTCTTTCATTTTGCTCTACAACTCCAGACTAGACTGGTCTGTTACCGATACTGAACTGCTCGTTTGTCATTTTGGCGGCCAAAAAATGCTGGCTTGTAACATTTGTAGCGCTTACGGACATACGGCTCCTTTTTGCCCAAAAGCATTCGCTAGCCAAGAGCCGCACGCTGTCCATGGTGCTGAGAACGTAAGTCTTTCACATGACATTAAGAAACGTCATGTCCCAGATCACAAAGGTGGCATTATCAGTAACAAATTTAATGAATCTGTTTGTTCTTTTTCCCAATGTAAATATGACCACATTTGCAGCTTTTGCAAGGATCTGCACCTGAAATCGGTCTGCCCACCCGGTACAAACCTGCAATCTGAGGAAAAGGGAGGAAATTCTGAAAAACCACCCTTCTACTCCCATTAAAGGTGCCCTAGAATGGTTTTTTATTTTTATTGAATAATGTTTTCTGGGTTGCCCTTATAATGTTAGTATGTTTTTTAGATCAAAAATAGTCATAATTTCGAAATAAAAGACATTTTTCCTTGCCTGATTTTAGCCCTGAGCCCAAACGCTCTGTTTCGAGGGGCGTGTCTGCTGTGTGCAACCGGCCTCTGCTGTGATTGGCTGACATGCTTGCATATGAAATAGCTACGTATTACATGTGAAACTCTCTCGAATACTTTTACTACAGATATTATACGTTTGTACTATTACAGCTATCGAGATTAACGAATCGTGAGATGTTTTTAAAGTATTTAGATCTATTCCCATCACATAAAATGTTGCCGTGATGAGCATTGAGCAAACAGATGACAGTGTGTTGATTGTGAGAATAAAGATCTTATCAGTGCAACGCAGTTTCTGCACTCTCTCTAATGCTTTCACCAATGCAAACACGATGATGTAAATACAGTATTGAACGATTTTGAGAGAAAGATTACCTGTCTGAACTTGAACAATTACACATTCAGAAAGTGTTACTTGGTAGCTCGGTCGATCGAGGCAAGCTCTGTATTGGCCCAAGTTGAGGAAACAGTCTCGTCGGTGAAATGTTTGGAAATTTCCAGAGAAAATAAAATTAACCCATTGTTTCCTCAGAGGCTCGGATGAAGGAACTAAATACCTTTGTGTTCATTTGTACATCCAAACACTGATCAACTGCCATGCTTCAGCTGCGCAGTTCCGCCTGTCATTGAACATGGGCTGGCATATGCACATTTTTGGAGTCGTACATATTAATGATCCCGACTGTTGCGTCACAGTCGGTATTATGTGGAGATTCGCCTGTTTTTCAGGGGTGTTTTTCAAAAACGAGATTTAAGTAAGAGGGAGAAAACAATGGTGTTTGAGACTCACTGTATGTCATGTCCATGTACTGAACTCTTGTTATTTAACTATGCCAAAATAAATTCAATTTCACATTCTAGGGCACCTTTAACATTTCGAATCTCTCTAGCTACCTCTACTCCCACCCCGATCCGACTTTTGTCGAATTAATATCTAATCACCGGTCTGTCTCAAGGGTTTCGGGTGGGCATTCTTTCCCATCTCACTACCTCTTTCATAGCTAAAAATTAGCAATCCGCTATGTCTGAACCAGATGTGGTTACTAATCTGCTTGAAAAGGAGGTCAATAAAGGATATTTCATTGGCCCTTTCACTTCCCCTTCTTTCTCACCTTTTCGCATCAATTCCATCGGCGTCGCAACACGGAAATACTCCGGCAAAAAACTTCTCATTTTTGACATGTCTTCTCCCCATTCTGCCACCACAGCGAGCGTGAACGAATATATACCTTTAGCACCCTTCTCCTTACATTATGCCTCGGTAGACAATGCTATTTATTTAATTAAGATAGCAGGTCAAGGTGCTTGGCTAGCTAAAGCCGACATCACGGATGCTTTTAAAACCATGCCAATTCACCCTTCTGACTGGCTACTTTTTGGCGTTAAATGGAATTCAAAATTCTATTTTGCAGTAAGGCTTACATTGGGGTGCAGGATTAGCCCCCATATTTTCAATAGCCTTTCCGAAGCTCTTTGTTAGATCTTGTTGAATGTTTGCAGACTGCCTTTCGTCCTACATTTGCTCGATGATTTTCTGCTGATCGATTTTCCATCATCACAATCTTCAATTCTCGACATACTCAGATTTTTAGCGACGTCTGCGTTCCCCTCTCCGTTGAGAAAACTTTGGGCCCTTCTACTTCGTTAGAATTTCTAGGCATTTCCCTCGACTCAGTTCTAATGCAAGCTTATCTTCCCCTCGAAAAGCTTTCAAGAATCAGGTCACAGTCGCTTTTTGAAATATTTTTCCTCCCAACATTCCGTATCAAAGCACGAAATTCTTTCGCTGCTCGGCCAACTAAATTTTTGCCATGAGCATCATTCCTCAAGGCAGGGCAGCAAGCGGTTCATATCACGGTTGTTAACTTTCAGACAACTGTGTCCTTTAGCCAACCCGGATCCAACAACCTGACCACCCCCCAGCAATCATGCTAGATTAAACGATCTGCTCACGTCAGCGAGACATTACATTTCTAAAGGTGTCGCTCCCTCTACATTTAAAGCTAACACGTCAGCATGATCAGCTTTCCTAATGTTTTGCTTCTCCTTCCAAATTTCAGTTTTCCCTATTCTAATTTGGACTGTTTGAAAATTTTGAAAATCGCGCTCAAAAAAATAATTCTATTTGCAGACTCCTCGCTGGCATCCAATTCTATGCAGAATATCATAATCTCAATTTTCCAAGTCTTTTTTCTGAAGATCAGCTTATTACTTAAAGGGTTGGCTAAATCTTCCAATTACCCTGCCTTTACTGCGAAGGTTAATAAATTCTATCCGCAAAGGCCTCTTTTCCACGTACCTCAATATTCTACTATTCACCTCAGAAACTAATAAATTTGATCCTGCTCGCGGTATCTCCTTTGCCGATCTACACTTTGCACCTAAATTCTTCAGACTCTTTCTCAAGCACTCCAAAACTGACGCTCAAGGCTCTGGCATCACCCCAACACTTTCAAAGATCAATAATTTTGCCCCTTCACATCTATGGTTAAATTTCTTAAAATCCGCCCTAGATCTTCAAACCACGCACCACTATTCATTTTACCTAACGGAGCACCCCTTTCGAAGGCCTGTTTCAGAACCCACTTAACCACTGTCATTAAAAGCTGCAGTCTATCCCCCTCTCTCTATACCGGCCATTCCTTCAGAATTGGGGCAGCTACCTCAGCAGCCGAAAGAGGAATCTCAACACTAGCCATTAAGACCATGGGCAGATGGTCTTCCTCCGCATTCGAATCATAAGACCTGATTCAAAATCCATTCTTGAAGCTCAGCAAGCTCTCCAGTAATAAACCAGGTAAAATCCTATGTAACTACTGGTGGTGGTGTTATGCTATTTCATTCTATGTTCAATGTGGTCTACCGTGACCGTGTAGCCTAACGTGGCTTGCTTGTGGCCAGTATAAAAATAAAACTCTGTCTATGTATGGCCTAACGTGGCACTATTCCGTTGGTCTAACAAGACCTGTCTATGGATGGCCTAACGTGGCACTATTCCGTTGGTCTAACAAGGCCGTCTATGCATGGCCAAACGTGGCATGGTTCTGTATGGTCCATGCGGCCTCGCTTCGCGCATCCTCAGGAGAGGAGCTGATAAATCACGTAAAAAGTACATTGAATTCACGAATAATATATATTTTTCAGGAACCACAAGATCCACGACCAGTGGGTATATCTTCCGTTACCCATGTTTGGGGGTTGGCTGGCCCAATAGCCTTCAATAGCCGGTGGATCCATAATCCACCTATTTTGGGGGGTCGGCTGCGCCCCCTGCCTTTACTCCAGGCAGGAAATGCAGATCCACTGCCCTCGGATAATGAACTACGGACGGGGTCCTACGCCAAAGAACTTTATTAATTTATTAATAATCGCTTGCTGGGCTGTCAATAAATTGTTACATCACTATATCTCCCGAGTCTTTCTGGTAGAAATTAAAGCTTTAGCATTAAGTTCTGCCAGGAAGACTTAATTACTACTTCATTATTATCTTCACATCCATCCAATCATGTCCTTATACTCGCTGCATAAAATATCTGTACTCACACATGTTTGAGTTTGCAAGTACCGACGCAACAATTACATCCACCATCCCCACCACCACCAGGATGGTCCTGTCCATACTTCCCGGGGGTCGGCTGCAAATCCACTACCCTCGGATAATGAACTACGGACGGGGCCTACGCCAAAGAACTTTATTAATAATCGCTTGCTGGGCTGTCAATAAATTAATGTTTGTTACATCACTATATCTCCCGAATCTTTCTGGTAGAACTTGTTTAAGGTTTTGCAGAAATTGTGATTTATTCCAAATACTGGTTTAGGCTAAGGAGAATTTGGTTCAGAAAATGGAGTTTAGTGTTTTAGCAATTCAGAAAAACTGTAACAAAATGAATGCCAAGTAGATGTGCAACGGATTGGACGAAGAAATTAAAGAGGAAGAGGTTTGGTTAGCTTAAATTTACATTCCACGTGGTCGGGTAATCAGTCTGGCGATGGGGGATGTCTTACACTGGTATTGTTCTGCCTCGCTGTGGGATTATACTGAATCACTTTCCAACAGTTACAGAGCTGCACCAAGTGCTGCGGGGTCCTTGTGTAATCCGGAGAACTGTAGGTCAGGCGGTGGTCGATCTGGGGGATCCTTTGCAGACAGGAGGATAAACCGGCAAGAGCTGTGCAGGAAATTTGTTTTGCACGATACAGATTAACCAAGTAAAAAGATACCTGCATCAGTAACAATCACACACTTGTGTCCCTTGCACTAGAGTTTAAAATCCTGTGGCCAATGGAACAAAATAGTTCTTATAGCGGTTGTATCTAAACCTCGTATTGCTGTAATGCCGTCCAGATGGAAGTGGTTCTAATTCTATATAGAGTAACCCAGATGTCCAATTCTGTGTCAATTGGTGAGATTACATGGGCTGTTATTCCCGGTGTGGTTTCCACTATGTGTGCACGGTTCCCCGAATGAATAAGGAGATGTATAGGACATGTACCTTAAAGTTTTCCTGTCCATTTTTGTGGTTTCAAGCCAATGTGAGTATAGATATTGTATTTCTCTTGGGGCCTTTCTTTGTTCTTACTGTGAACTAGCCAGAACTGGTTTTGTGGTCTTAGGCACTCCATGGTCATTCACACCTTGGTCTCAGGCAAACAATGGCAACTGGTGATTAGATTAGCCTGTGATCAAAAGCCGCGTTTCCACTGTGGGGCCAGGGCCGAGCCGTGCTAGTGCGTGCCAGGGCCAGTCGCGTTTCCACTGCCACTTCCGGGGCTTGATCGGGGCTCACTCGGGGCCAACGGCCAGGATTTCTGGCCCGTCGAATACCTTGGGCCAAAGCGGGCCAGCTCGGGCTAGAGGAGTGGTTACGAACAGAGGCTGGGTTTACCTGAGTCTGGAGACGGCAGCGCCGGATGATTCTGTCAGCATTAAAGACTTTTAAAATAATTTAACTCACTTTAACTCTGTTTGAATGCCTTCTGTTTGTGATCCGATGTGGATTCTACCGTATAAGGTAGAAATATTTACGCGATGCAAAAGACTGCGCGCTACTCATTACCATGGTAAACATGGTAAACGCTTGAAGTAACGCATAGTAAAAAAACAACAACATGTTGAACGTTTGAAGAAATCAGACCAATCATAAAGGCTATCACAAAGAATTTTTTATTTTATCTGTCAGATAGCCTACGTCTCGTCTCTTTATACCGGACTGTCATAAAATAAAGCAACTTTTTTTTCAGGAGCTTCTTCTTTTTCTCTGACTGAAAATAGGCTATCTGTAGCCTACTGGAAGTCGAGAGAAGTGCTAAAGCTCCTCAGGTCGTATTTTTGGTGGCATAAATTTGTAGAAATTATCATTCTTTCTAAATATGATGTAGGCTAGCCTAAATATGTCCTGTAGCCTAACTACCAAATAAACAGAAAATTACGCGACTGAAGAAGTGTATCCTCTTTCTTTTGCGAAACCCATAGGGGTGAAACCTAACGCTAATTTATTTCTGTGTGTGACTAATGTGCACTTTTGACATAGGCCTACATTAATTCATGATCAATGTATCACTTTTTATTGTAAATCTGTGGTAAAACATCGATGTTTGGGTTTTAAATATTCAAGTTAAAAAATGCCAGCAAACGGTCGCTTTTATGTTTGTTTTGCAATGCACGCTGTTTCCAGTGATTTCTATTTGATTAGTTTTCTGATAAAACTTCCATTTGTTTGTGAAATGATGGGTTAGTGTGACGTTGTTCCCGAGAGGCGTGTTACGGGCGTGTTTTAGTGAAGCACTGTGGAGCTTCTGGCCCGACAGTGGAAACGCAGGCCAGGTGCTACTGGCCCGAGGCTATTAGCCCGGCACGGCCCGTTTAAAGCCCTGGCTCGGCCCTGGCCCGGCAGTGGAAACGCGGCTAATGGGTCATTGATGCCGTCCTCTCTGGCAGTCCTGATTACAATAGTCCTTTAGTTTTTGTTTAATGTCCAATCACATCCTTCTGTCTTCTTAATCACTTAAGACTTCTTAATCACCTCTGGTGCCATCATTTCTGCTGTTCACTACAATAGATTGAATTCAGCTGAAACAATAAAAGATGACTTATTGAAAGAAATATTCATGATAATGGTAAGAATAGAGAGAATAGAATAATGTAAGTTTAGTTGGATTCTGGCTCATATTGGTGTAGAGGGCAATGAGAAAGAAGATTTGACTGCAAAGAATGCAGGGAAATTAAAGGATGTGGAAATAATGATAGTCCCCTTTGGCAAAGGTGAGGTCAAATCAATTAATAAAAACAGCAGCGAGAGAACTGTGGTATATATATCAGTATGTGTATATATGTATTATATATATATATATATATATATATATATATATATAATTAATGGCACCCCTGGTAAATACAAACAAAAATGGCTGTAAAAAATAAATATGCATTGGTTATCCTTTTGATCTTTCATTCAAAAGATTTGCAAAAATCTAACCTTTCATTAACCCTTAAACAGGCAAGAGTGGAAAATGCTAAGCAAAAAATAATTTCATTTCATTTTTTATATCATCTGGACTTAAATAAAACATATCCAAAAGAATTAAAAAAAAAATTGATATATTTTGGATTTTATGAATTGTATCTCCTGAGATACGTTGCCTGATTAGGGTATAAAAAAGGACCATGTCATTAATCTGTTAACTGTTACTGCCACTGTATGTTTAAAACAATTATATCCCATACTTCACCTGATCTAATGTTGACAAATTATATATCATTCGAAAGATTCAGCCTGTGAAACCCGTTTTGAAATTGGACATTGTGTTACCATAGAAACGGTACTCTAAATTATTTTAATGGGCTCCTCCCCTTTTGGGCATCATCATGTTTCATAATTTATGATCAAAACCTTTTCTAATCTTGACAAAACACATATTGTCAGAAAGGTCTAAGTCTCAAGGTTCCATATTTTGTGACAGAAGTGATATTTGGACAGAAATTTATTAATTTTTTATGGCAGAATGCATACAATTAAATTCAATGGAATGTAAGTCACCCGGTGGCTATTTTTGGTATTATGCCTAAACAAAATCTCATGGGAACTTACATTTTTGTGATATCAGCTTTCCACAGCTTTGCAGACAGACAGCTCTACTTAGCCTTAGACTTAAACTTTCTTCACTTAAGGTTGACGGCAGCAGACAGCGCAAGCGAAGCGTGCTCTGTGGGGGCCCCGCTGGGCATTACTGGTCTAGCACCACCCCAGCAGAGTACGTCCCTGGACGGGAGGTCCAGTGGCACCGTAAACCTGCTCAATCTCTTCCATCTCAGATAGGGGTCCGACTGTTTATACTGTATTTTATTTAATTTTTTATTCTAAACTGTTATTATTCTTGTTTGAATTACCATTGTGTATGAAATGTGCTATATAAATAAACTTGCCTTGCCTTGCTTTGCCTAAGTAAAGGTAACACAACATGCAACTCAACATAGCGGCAAGAAATAGAAAATAAGCAGTAGAAAAATATTACAAAATCCCATGTGTATAAACAGTCTATGTATTGCACAGTCCCATAAGCAATATATATTGCACTGTCCATACTTAGTTAATTGAATATTATGAGTTTAGTACTTTTATGACACTTGGATAAAAACTGTTCATAAGTCTAGAGGTTGCGGGGCCGAATTGACCTGTAGCGCCTCCCAGAAGACAGCAGTGTGAACAGACTGTTTCCTGGGTGAGAACAGTCCTGGATTATGCATGCAGCACGACACAGACATCTGGCTCTGTATATATCAGTCAGTGAGGGAAGCGGTGTCCTGATCTGTGCTGACTTCCTGACTCTCTCCCAAGCCTTTTTATCAGCCATAGTGCAGCTTTTAAACCACACCAGGATGCCATAGGTGATGATGCTCTCCACAGAATACTTGTAAAAAGTCAACAACAGTTCCTTCGACAGATATGTGTCCTCAGATATGTGTCCTCAGTGTCCTCAAAAAGTATAGTCGCTGCTGTGCTTTTTTCACAATTGCCTTGGTATTAACAGACCATATGAGGTCATGAGAGATGTATGTTCCCAGGAATTCCCGACTCTCTCTACAATGTCCTCTTTGATGTAAAGAGGGGCAGGTTCCTCCTCCATCTTCCTAAACTCTATCACCAACTCTTTTGTTTTTGAGGAGTTGAGTGCCAGATTGTTGTCAGAGCACCAGGCAGGGAATTTTTGGACTTTATCTTTGTATGCAGACTCGTCGTTCAGATATATCAATCTCACTACAGTAGTGTCGTCAGCAAACTTAATGATAATGTTGCTATCATAGATTCGTGTACAGTCGTGGGTGTATAGCAGAGGACTCCGTACACAACCCTGGGGGACCCCAGTGCTGAGGGCCAGGACTGAGGAGAGGAGCGATGGACAAGCATGTAGTCCGTAGTTGTTGCTGTTACGTGACATAGCGGTGTCTGACTAGGGTCAACACGTGGGGTGATGACATCATAGTATCACATAATATACGCATTGTCTGTACACATGAAAACGCATGGGTGTCGCTTTCAGATATATCCACTCTGTGACCAGGTTTAAAAAAAAAAAAAAGCGGTTTAAGGCTCCCAAAACAACGGATCCGTCTGGACGAAATGCCAATACAATTTTTTACGTATACAGTTAAACGCGTGCCCGTGTGGACAAGGCCTAAGTCTTCTTTGGCCAATTTATCCGGGTAACAGCTGCAGACTATTCCTCTGTGAACAGTAAAGGCTGAAATGTACATTTGGACATATATCTGGGTATATCAGTGCTTCTTGCCACCACAATGTCTGTGAAAATTGAATAGCGCACTCCTCACGTCACAGCCCGCCAGAATGGGTGTGGCTTATAAGGAAGGGCTCAACAGGCTGCACTTTGATTTTCATCTCTTTAGCGAAGCTCTACGCATCGCTGGATCTTGGAAGCTGTCGCCGTCGAATCAAGCGACCAGCAAGCCTAGGAGAGCGTCTGAAGAAGACCGCCTTCGCCACCTTCAGCCATCCGTGCCTGCTACGCTATCCGGCGACTAATATCTTTTACTGCTGTGTGTGTTCTCCGCTGCGACATACGCTTCCTAAAAGAGCACGAGCATTTTTATAAAAAACCAGCTTGGCCTCGAGTGGTCGACGCCACAAGAGCCAGCGCCTAACAGACTCGACGGCTATTTTCTGCACAGCCGCCGCCAAGCGCCCGCATCCAGAACTGCACCTTTCCTGCCAGAGCTCCACACCGAGCTCTCTAAGTCTTGGAGCGCGCCTTTAACTGCGAGAGTCCACTCTCATGTCTCCTCCGTGCTCTCACAAGTGGATGGCTCCGCCGAAAAGGGATATATTTCCATTCCCCCGTAGAGGAAGCAGTTGAAGCGCACCTTTGCCCGCCTTCTGGATGGAGCTCAAAGGCTGCACTCCCGTCTAAGGCTTGCAGGACCACTTCATCCCTTGTCGGCCGCGCTTTCCCCGCTGCCGGACAGGCCGCATCAGCCTTGCACTCCATGGCAGTCCTCCAGATTCTCCAAGCTGATCTCCTCCGTGAGCTGGGCGAGAAAGGTACTGCCTCCATCATGGATTTGCGCAGCGCGACGGATCTCTCCCTTTGCGCCACTAAATCCGCTGCCCAGGCTCTTGGAAGGTGCATGTCATCGCTGACCGTCACAGAGAGGCACCTCTGGCTGACGCTCACCGACATGAGGGAGTCCGAGCGGGCCGTTTTCCTCAACGCCCCCCTCTCCCCCACTGATCTCTTCGGCCCAGCGGTGAGTGGAATTGTAGACCGTTTCTCAGAGGTGCAAAAGACCACGCAGGCCATGAACCTCTTCCTGCCTCGACGCTCGAACTCAGCCGCACGCCGTTCTCGGAACCAGCCTACTAGAAGCTCCGCCCAGCGTCCAGCTCAGCCTCCACCCACGCCGCGACGTCAGGGCGGCCACCCTAGGTCGCGCTCAACTAGCCGTCACAAGCCGCCTCCCCCCCCGGGGACCCCGGCCTAAGATCGCACTGAAGCCCAAGCCCGCAAAGTCCTCCTAGCAGCTCAAAGGAGGAAAAGGCGGTTAAGTCCCGCCACGGCCAGACCGCCGTCAAAGCTTTCCTCTCTGCCTGTCCCCGTAGTCATGGTTACTGCAGATGTGTATCACGCAGCCAACGAGCCGGCAATACAATCCACTCAATAAAATACAACCGCCGTTATCACGGCGACCCAGAGAAATCTCAAAAAGAGCATAATGTCTGGTTATCCGGCTCACATCGCATGTGTTTTAAGTGTTGGAAATGTGCCCACGTCTCAGTGTTTGCCCCTAAACACAAGCACCATACCTCCCGTGTCCCTCACAGAGCCCACTCTCATAAAGCTGGCGAAAGCCGCTCAAGTGTTAGATGTAGGTCACGTGCGCACGCCCCCGTGCCCACGCCTACTCACTGCACGCTCTGTTTCACGGCCACCCCCTGCCGGTCTCATTACAAATGTAAGCCCTGTGCCCGCTAACGAGCTGATAAATACCATAAACCCGGCGGCGCTCTCGCGCTCTGTTCCTCGCACAAAATGTTCCCCGTCCAAAGCCACCGGGACGTCGAGTATAAAACGGCCAGCCATCGCTGTTTGCGAGCCGCCGTATTCGAGCACAGAGATTGCGCGCATCGCGCCCGCGCCTCTGATTCAGGCTCTCGAGCCCACAGAATGTGGCAATCGAAACCCGGAGGTCATTCTGCCCCTGGCCTTACATGGAAAACCATGGGAAGCGATTCCAGGCACGTCAGAATGGGTGCTGAGCACAGTAAATCAGGGCTATTCATTGCAGTTCACTCGCCGTCCCCCGCACTTTCGAGTGCGAGCAGAGACGAGAGTGAATGGGGAAGTAGCACAACTACTTTGTGCTAAAACAGCAAAACTTCTGTGCAAGGGGTCCATCGAACCAATTCCTCCTTCTCTGAGCGAGTCAGGCTTTTACAGCCGTTACTTCCTCGTACCCAAGAAGGACGGAACTCTCAGACCGATTTTAGATCTGAGATATTTGAACAAAGCTCTTATGACAAGACCGTTCAAAATGCTCACAACCAGACTGATCCTCGCGCAAATTCGCCCAAGGGACTGGTTTATTTCCCTCGATCTGAAAGACAATTACTTTCAGATTCAGATAATACCCCGTCACAGGCCATTCTTGAGATTCGCCTTCGACGGTCAGGTATATCAATACACTGTCCTGCCGTTCGGACTGTCTTTAGCACCCCGCACTTTCACGAAGTGCATGGACACGGCTCTCGCTCCCCTGAGAAATCAGGGCATTGAACTATTTGGATGATTGGCTGTTTCTAGCACAGTCTGAGGAAGAGCTTAATTCTCACAGAACCATGCTCCTCAGCCACCTGGAAAGCCTGGGTCTCACGGTCAACTGGACCAAGAGCTCATTACTGCCCAGTCAGTCAGCCTGTTTTCTGGGCATAGAACTATACTCTGTGGCAATGTCAGCCCGGTTGTCTATACAGCGCATGCGCCATATTCAGCGCCTGGACGCGTCTTTCCAGAAGGGCAGCGTCGCACCCCTGTAAACGTTTCAGGGGATGCTGGGTTATATGGCTTCAGCTGCAACAGTGCTTCAGCTGGGTCTACTGCGCATGCGCCCGCTACAATGCTGGTTGAACGCTCGAATGCCTCACCGAGCCTGGGCGTCCGGCGGCATACGAATCAGAGTGACTCAGAGCTGCGTTTTAGCTCTGAGGCCCTGGTTAGCGACCGACTGGTACCAGCAGGGAGTGACAATGGGAGCTGTCTCACACCGAAAAGTCACCTCGACAGACGCCTCCAACTTAGGCTGGGGCGCTCTTTTCGAGGGCAGACCGGTCTTTGGCCTGTGGTCAGACCAGGAGAAATGCCTTCATATAAACTGTCTGGAGATGTGTCTCCCACACGTACGGGGCCACCATGTTCTAGTCCGTTCGGACAACATGTCCGTGGTGTCCTACGTGAACCGCCAGGGCGGTGTCAGATCCAGAAATCTCTGCAAGCTGACAGAGCGCGTGGGGCGAGTGGGCCCATCACTCGTTGCGCTTACTGAGAGCTGCGCATGTATCGGGCCACATGAATGTGGGCCCAGACAGACTGTCCAGGGACTACGTTGCCCCGGGAGAATGGTCCCTGCACCCTCAGACAGTCCAGTCACTGTGGCGACAGTGCGGCAGAGCGGAAGTCAACCTTTTTGAGTCAAGAGGACAACGCTCATTGTCTGAGATTTTTCTCAAAGAGCGAGGACACGCTGGTCCAAACCTGGCCCAGCTGCCCGCTGTACGCTTTCCCTCCGATCTCGCTGTTACCTCAGGTAATCAAGAGGATCAGGGAGACGCGCCACTCAGTGCTCCTCATAGCCCCACGATGGGAGAACCAAACCTGGCTCCCAGAGCTGGTGAGGCTGTCGCACGTAGCCTCATGGCCGATCCCGGTGAGGAAAGATCTTCTCTCTCAGGCCGGTGGATCAATTTTGCATCCCCATCCAGAGCGCTGGTCTCTGCATGCGTGGAAACTTAACGGATACCAGTTGCTTTGCCAGAAGGGGTCGTGAACACGATCACTCAGTCTAGAGCTCCCTCTACGAGAAGACTATGTGTCTAAATGGTCAGTGTTTTACGAATGGTGCGCTGCAAGGAGCCTGGACCCACGTTCGTGTGAGGTCTCGTGGGTACTTTCCTTCCTTCAAGAGCTGTAGGACAAGGGCAGGTACCCTTCCACGCTCAAAGTGTACATTGCGCCGTTCGCGGAGTCGACGCGCAGCCGTGCGATAGGAAGGAACGAGCTCATCATCCGCTTCCTCAGAGGAGCCAGGAGGATGAATCCCCTGCGGCCCCCTTCGGTTCCTATTTGGGATCTTTCTTTGGTTCTAGAGACCCTGAAAGTGTTTCCCTTTGAACCGTTAGAATCCGTGGATCTCCGTGGATACCTCTCACTCTGACAGCTCTGTCATCAGTAAAACGTGTGGGAGACTTGTACGCGCTATCTATTAGCCCAGCGTGTCTCGAGTTCGGACCGAATGACTCCAAAGTCATCCTGAAACCGAGGCACGGATATGTCCCCAAGGCGATTGGCACACCTTTTAGAGCACAGATCATCTCCCTATCAGTCCTGCCAGCTTCCGATAGCGAGGGAAGTGATAACCTTCTATGTCCCATTAGGGCGCTGAGAGTGTATATCACGCGCTCCGCCGCCTTAAGGCGTTCTGAGCAGCTCTTTGTCTTTGGGCACACCAAGGGTCTCGCCGCCTTGAAACATAGCATATCCAAATGGATAGTGGACGCTATCGCAGCACCTTATGCGGCCAAACACCTGCAGTCCACTATGGGCATCAGGGCCCATTCCACTAGAGCAGGGTTCCTCAAACACAGTCCTGGAGGGCCACTATACGGCAGAGTTTAGCCCCAACTCTGATCAAACACACCTGAGCAAGCTAATCAAGGTCTTCAGGATAACTAGAAACTCACAGGTAGGTGTGTTTGATGAGGGTTGGAGCTAAACTCTGCAGGACAGTGGCCCTCCAGGACCGAGTCTGAGGAACCCTGCACTAGAGGCATGGCTTCGTCGTGGGCTTAGTCCAGCGGGATTTCTATTCACAATATTTGTTTGGCGGCAGGTTGGGCCTCCCCCTCTACATTCGTGAGGTTTTATAACCTGGAAGTTCCCGCCTTGCAGGCTAAACTCTTATCAGTCTAATGACGTGTACGTTCTGCCCAGCTGTGCATGTGCAGGCTACTCTCATGATATTACTAGCTCTTCTGCTTGAGCTACACTAAACCGGCGGTGCCACTCTGGGTTTTTTCCCCTATTATGTGCTTATGTACTTGTGCTGGCCCGCGTTGCTGGCCACTGTTACTACACGGGATTATGCATAGACTCTGTATTCCTGTTCAAATGCTTATGATAAATGCTGGCCCGCGCATTGCTGGCCACCTGTTCCTACATGTTATGCTCCCTGGGCTCATATGGTGGATGCTCTGCGCGCACGGCGTTGACAAGGGGTTCCCGTAGCGTAAGCAACTTACGCAATACGAGAGAACCTCTCGTAAGAGAACGTACTCAGTTACCTAACGTAACCTCGGTTCTCTCTAGAAGAGGGAACGAGTATTGGGAACGAGTATTGAGGGAACGAGTATAACCTGCCGTGCTCGCGACACGAGCTTATTCGCTTCAGTCAATGAAAACCAGAGTGCAGCCTGTTGAGCCCTTCTTTATATACGCTAAGCCACACCCATTCTGGCGGACTGTGACGCATGGAGGTCGTGACGTCACACGAGGGTCGCTGGTAGGCTGGTGCAGTTGCCACAGGACAGCCAATGAGCACGCTTATACAGCCTGCTATGGTCTACTGTCTGCCGCACTGCGTTGACAATATATACAAAATTAAGGATAATTTTTGGCTTCAGATCTCGAGAAAAGATTACTTTACCCGTAGCGTAAGCAACTTACGCAATATTCGTTCCCTCTTCTAGAGAGAACCAAGGTTACGTTAGGTAACCGAGTACGTTTTTTTTTATATAGGGTATTTTTGATATTTCCATTTATTTTACTGAACGTGACAAACAAGAATTAAAGACCGTCCAGAAACACCTGGTAAACCAACTCCAGTCTGCTGAACATCAGTTAGGGAAAGCCAACGCTGACATTGAAAGTAAGAACTCTAAAATCACTGCTCTGGAAGACCACCTGGGAAGGTGCAGCGCTGACATCGACCATCTGACCCAACAGCGAGATGACGTCAATGACGAGCTCTACGCGGTCAGAGATGAACTCCAGCACATTTTCCAACAGAAACCAGAGCCAAGAAGGGAGAGACCTCCCTCAGCATCACCCCTGTTGAGCAGAACAGAATCCTCCATCCAAGAACTGGCATACAGTGAAATAAGTGAATGGCCACAACCCAAAACGTCACCGGCCTTCACCACAGAACTGTTCACTGCCAACAAACGAAGAGAGCTCATCCAGGCAGACTCCAAAGCTGCACATGGGATGACATTTAAAGATCTCAACCAGCTGGTTAAGAATATCACTCAGTTCAACCCGAACTCCACAGAGGGTCCCGACATCCAGGCCTACCTCCGAGATATCGACTTCCACCTAGAGGTGAGACCCCATATGACTGACAGAGACAGGTTATACCTCATCAGATCCACATCCAGTCCAGAGGTACGAAGCTTCCTAGACCGACAACCTGCTAATGTCATGTCAAACTACCAGCTACTACATGAGACACTGATTAAAGAATTTACAGGTCCAGAGTCAGAACACGGTGTGTTAATCGCCTTGGAAACCAAACAATGTCGACAAGAGACTCCCCAAGCCTACTACCACCGCTTTCGACAAGCTTACTTAGGTGCACATAGCAAACCTGAACTTGAAGAGGATGTGAACTTCAAAACCCTCTTCCTGAGAAACCTGCACCCTGGATTGAGTCATCATCTTGGTATCATGGCCTGCCCAGCACAATGACAATTCAGCAGCTACGTGACCTGATACACAAGGCCTACATCAAACAAAAGATGGCCTCAAAGAAAGGTTTGAAAACATCCACAGTTTCAAACTCCTTCAGCCAAGACACTAGCCTTGCACTGGAAGACACCCAGTGGCATGACAACACCACAGTCCTTCGTAAGGAGCACAGAGAACGTGACTCCCATGCCGATGACACCTACCACACCAACCGCATGGAAAGGTCATGGGACCAGCCACGCCTCTGAAGAAACCCACAAGAAGGAAACAACTGGAATCCTAACTGGACATCCAAAGGCCATCAACCAACGCATCCAAAAGCATGCTATGTGGGTAATCGACGACGAAACCCACCTCTGCAACACTCAGCTAAACACAGCACTGAGTGTGCCCAAGAACAAGACAGTTTACCCTCAGAAGACATGGAGCAACTAATGAGGCAACTGCAAGTGCTCATCGAAAACAAGCTGAACACAGAAGACCAATGATCATCTGGTACACCTTCCTGAGACGACCACCTGTTCTACAACAACCCAGAACAAAGTGGTCTCTCACAGTCAACCACTGACAAACACCCATAGGTACCAGAAAACACCATCCTGGTTACCGATCACACCACAAGCTCCAAAGTCAAGAACCATGTGTGTGCTACAGCAACGACAGTAAGCACAGAAGGTCAGAAAGTCTGTCACAACCAGAAGGCATCACAAGAGGAAGGCAACAAAGGAGACCACGTTTTGCACTACAGCTTCACGCATCCATGCCAAACCACCTCCCAATGTCTGCCAGAGAACTTCCTGCCTTACTGGACTGACCCCCAGCAGATCACAGAAGATCCCTTTCCAAGGCAAAGATGCAACAAGCCCATCAAAGCTAAGCCATCAAGCAAAGGGGGGAGCAAAACAGACTGAGACAGATCTGACATACATACAGTATACATGCAGTACATGCACTACACTACACTGTACCACTAACATACACAAGTTAAACACAGCTACCATGAAAAACATTCAACAAACATGTTCTTCCCACAGGTAGACACTGAAATCGCAACACTGACTTAGCTATCCTTTCCATAGGAAACATGTAGCAATATACCCAACAAGTATAACCCTCTCATTACATTGTGACACCGGACATTGCACAACAGTAGCCATACAGGAGTCACTCAACTGCTTTGTTTTGTTTTACCTCTTCGTTTTCTTCTTCTTTTATTAAGTAAAATCCCTGTTACCCCATAAGGGTCAAGGTTACCATATAAGGATTGACGCACCACGCCTGATGTTTGCAAGTCACCTTAAAACGAATGTTAGCCTAGAGAACTCCCTGCATCATTCGAATCAAAATTTGAAAGGTAAATTGGTCTAAACCTAGAACAATTTAGAAGAGAATAAAACAAACTAATCAAATTTAGTCACAAAGTTGATCAATCACCGGTTTAAAACAAACTAGAATAACGGCCCTAAAATTGAACTAAACTTTTTCCACATGATTGACTATATTGAGAGAGTGAACCTGTTTTAGGCCTAGATAATCTAATGCCCTGCACCAGTAAAGTGACCAGTCATGGAGGTGTTTGCCTTGTTGTTTGCTGTGTGTGTTTGCTTCTTCTGTTTCTCCAGCGTTCAATGATGTCTTCTTCTCAACCCATCATCGATCGAAGGGGGGAATGTAGAGACTTTAAGGATGAACCAAACACAAATTAATCAAATTAATCTCTCATGAGATTCATTCAAATGTGATTCAGCATTCCGGATCTGAACACCACATTCCAAAGTCACAAGACGGCTCCAAATTGTCTAGAAAACCCCCCAGAGAAGACTTTTATGGCCCCGCAGGCCACAGAGATAAGCCTAAACAGGAAAAACGTTGTCACTGTTTCATCCTTAAGCAAGACAAAGCTGCTCAGAAATGGTGAAACGAGGCCTGACCACCAAGGGGCCTGACCACCTTTGACCTCCCTCAGCATCACCACTGCTGAGCAGGACAGAGATGTAAAACAGACCACGCTTTCATGGAACGTGAGAGACTTACACAGACTTTACACATCAAACCCATTAAAACTCACACAGAACAATGCTCAGTGGACTTATAATCAAACATCATAATTCTTGTTGTTCCTACAATTCAGGTTTGTATTATGCTTAGATCACATATAAATCATGTAATTGTGATATAACTGTGTGTATGAATGAAAGAGTATCGTGCTTCCAATCAAAAGAATTGTATGCCCTTAATTCAAAAGATGGCTTGATTGAAATCTGTGTAAAATGTTTTGTATGATTATAATAATCTATAATGTTTAAACTGTGGTCTCTTGTTCTCTGCTAAGTGCTGGAACCCAAGCAGATCCCAGATAACGATAAGTAGGAACTAGATCCACCTCCTAAAATGATGCCATTGTCTCATTGGTCAGAATTCTCCAAAAGAGGTTGGGCTAACTTTTAAGTTAAAGACCCGAACAAAGGAGTTAGAACCAGTTCGGTTTTGAAGCAGTTCGGTTTTGAGTTCGGTTCGGTGTTGAATTGAGTTGGCGCCTCTCTCTAGCAACAGCAAGAGAGTGTTCCTGTTCATGCTTCTCTCTGAAAACAACAAAGAGCGTGTTCGCACGCTTCTACATCGACCAGACCAAATTAGACCAGCAGACAAATAACCCATCCAGATCGGGGTTAAAACAGCTCATTCAAGCCATCTAACTCGTCTTACTTTCATTTCTTCCTTTATTTTCTTTTTCGTAAAAGTCTCAGTTCAAAGTTAAGTTTGCTGCCAAGTTCGTTTAAACGTCTCTCCTGCAACGCGCTTCGAACTGTAAAGACTCTCATTCGCCTACCAATCACACGTGACCGGCAGTTCAGAAACTTCCATCCAGGCACTTCAAAGACAACCAGCCACGGACCCGGCCGGGAAACCCCTTTGACGAAGCACTGCAAAAAGGGAATTCCTTAAGCAACGCAAAGACAAGCAAGTACTCCAGACTCTAACTGAACTGGTGCTTTAATGTAAATTGAATAACCTGTCTAAGAAACGAAGGTTTAAATTAATGCTTGGTGGTTCGTTCAGGTCATGTCTTACAAAGTGCATCTCACTCTGAAAACTCACTCTTTCTCTCTCTTCCTCTGCGCCTTGTATGAATGTGTGTGTGTGATTGGGTTTAGACCTTAGTTTTATGTGTTTAGAATAGTTAATAAAGTCGTCCATATATTTGAAAAGATATTTGCCTTGTGTTGTGCTTGTTGTGCTCTGTAATTTGCTCTGGTCCCCTTCCTGTTCGAAGGAGTGATGAGATAGTTAGTAGATTGTGTTCACTCAATGGCTGGTTGTCTAATTGGTGTCCGCAAAATAATATAGAATTCATAGACAATTGGAAAAGTTTTTGGGGCAAACCTGACCTGTTAAAAAGAGATGGTATTCATCCCTCCTGGGATGGTGCTGCTCTTCTCTCTAGTAATTTGGCTCATAGTCTTAGAGATAAAACATGACAACCTGGGGCTCAGGTCAGGAAGCAGACAGACTGGCTAAACCGACCGTCTGCTAGCGGCCTCACGTCACCAAGGTCAGATAAATCCCATCACATAGAGGCTCTTTCACCTAGATATCATCATATAGAGACTGTGTCTGTTCCCCGAATTTGGAAATCCAAAAAACTGCCAAACCTTTCTAAGGTTAAAAGTTTAATTGATGTTCAACAAATAAAAAACAGATATAATACAGATGAGCAAACGATAAAGCTTGGGTTGTTGAATATTCGATCCCTTAATTCAAAAGCGCTCATAGTTAATGATAAGATTACAGACTATAACCTAGATATGCTGTGTTTGACAGAAACCTGGCTAAAACCAAACGATTACATTACTTTAAATGAGTCCACTCCGCAAGATTACTGTTATAAACATGAGCCTCGCCCGAAAGGCAAAGGGGGAGGTGTTGCTGTCATTTATAGTAATATTTTCAAAACCACTAAGAAATCTAGTTTTAAATATACTTCTTTTGAAGTGTTGGTGCTTAATGTAAAAATATATAGTGTAAACAATAAATCACGTTTGAGAATTCTGCTGGCTACTGTTTACAGGCCACCAGGGCACCATAAAGATTTTATCAAAGAATTTGCTGACTTTCTATCAGAATTAGTATTGGCTGCCGATAAAGTCCTAATTGTTGGTGATTTTAATATACATGTAGATAATGAAAAAGATGCATTGGGATTGGCATTTAAAGACATTATAAACTCAATTGGAGTGAGACAACACGTGTCAGAACCTACTCATTGTCGTAACCATACTCTAGATCTAATATTATCTCATGGAATAGATGTTGATGCCGTTGAAATTCTGCAGCAGAGCGACGACATCTCAGATCATTATCTAGTCTTGTGTAAATTACATTTAGCCAAGGCTGCAAAGCCGACTCCGTGTTATAAATATGTTAGACCTATCACTTCTGCCACTAAAGATGGCTTTATTAATAATCTTCCTAATCAGTTTCATCATCTCAGCATCCCGGATAGCTTAGAAGAACTTGATATTGCAACAGAAACGTTTGAATCTCTATTTTCCAGCACTTTAGACATAGTTGCTCCGTTGCGCTTAAAGAAGATTAAAGAAAATAGTCCAACGCCGTGGTACAACGAGCACACCCGGGCCCTTAAGAGAGCAGCCAGAAAAATGGAGCGAAACTGGAAGAAAACAAAACTAGAGGTATTTCGGATTTCATGGAAGGAGAGCTCGATTGTTTACAGAGAGGCATTAAAAGATGCTAGAACGGATTATTTTTCAACCCTATTAGAAGAAAATAAACATAATCCTAGGTATTTATTTGAACAAGTGGCTAAACTAACGAAAAAGAAAGCTTCAAGCCCAGAAGTTTCCAAGAAACACAGCAGTAATGACTTTATGAACTTCTTCACTTATAAGATCTATAATATCAGGGACAAAATTATAACTATGCAACCGTCTACTACAGTAGCGCATCAGGGAGTGCATTGTAGTCTCCGTGAGGAACATTTTGATTCATTTGTTGCTATAGGAGAGGAAGAATTTTGCAAACTTGTTAATTCATCTAAATCGACAACTTGTATGCTAGACCCTATACCGACTAAGCTACTGAAAGAGATGCTTCCAGAGGTCATAGATCCTCTTCTAAATATCATTAATTCATCTTTGTCTCTAGGATACGTACCAAAAACCTTTAAGTTGGCTATGATTAAACCGCTTGTTAAAAAACCGCAACTTGATCCGACAGAATTAGCCAATTATAGGCCAATCTCGAATCTGCCTTTTCTGTCAAAGATACTAGAAAAAGCAGTTTCATCACAACTGTGTTCCTTTTTAGAAAGAAATAATATCTGCGAGGATTTTCAGTCCGGATTTAGACCGTACCATAGTACTGAGACTGCTCTCATTAAAGTCACAAATGATTTGCTCTTATCATCCGATCGTGGTTGTATCTCTCTATTAGTGTTACTTGATCTTAGTGCTGCATTTGATACTATCGACCACAACATTCTTTTAAATAGACTAGAAAACTATGTTGGCATTAGTGGAATTGCACTAGCATGGTTTAAATCATACTTATCTGACCGTTATCAGTTTGTAGCAGTAAATGAAGAGATGTCTTATCGATCACAAGTTCAGTATGGCGTACCACAAGGCTCAGTACTAGGACCGCTGCTGTTCACTCTGTACATGCTACCATTAGGATATATCATTAGGAAATATGGAATTAGCTTCCACTGTTATGCTGATGATACTCAGCTGAATATTTCTTCAAAACCTAACGAAACTTACCAATTCTCAAAATTAACAATATAAAAAATATAAAAAATTGGATGACCAGTAATTTCCTATTACTAAATTCTGAAAAAACAGAGATTCTAATCATTGGACAAAAAACTGCCACACGTAATAACCCAGAATACTGTCTAACAATCGATGGCTGCTCTGTTAAGTCTTCGTCGTCAGTTAGGAACCTGGGTGTGCTCTTTGATACCAATCTTTCATTTGAAAGTCACGTGTCTAGTATCTGTAAAACCGCATTTTTCCATCTTAAAAATATATCTAAATTACGTCATATGCTCTCACTGACAAATGCGGAACAATTAGTTCATGCATTCATGACATCAAGGCTAGATTATTGTAATGCTCTACTGGGTGGTTGCCCTGCACGCTTAATAAACAAACTACAGCTAGTTCAAAACGCAGCCGCTAGAGTTCTTACCAGAACCAGGAAGTATGACCATATTAGCCCGGTTCTGTCAACACTGCATTGGCTGCCTATTAAACATCGTATACATTTTAAAATATTGCTGATTACTTACAAAGCACTAAATGGTTTAGCTCCCCAGTACTTGAGCGAGCTCTTAACGCATTATAGTCCTTCACGTCTATTGCGATCTCAAAATTCTGGCCAGTTGATAATACCTAGAATATCAAAATCGACTGCTGGCGGTAGATCCTTTTCCTATTTAGCACCAAAACTTTGGAACAATCTTCCTAACACAGTCCGGGAAGCAGATACAGTCTGTCAGTTTAAATCTAGACTAAAAACACATCTCTTTGGCTTAGCTTACACATAACACATTATAGATTTCTATAATTCAATGTTAGGCTGCATAGTTTAGATCAGCCGGAACCGGGAACACTTCCCATAATTCCTGATGTACTTTGTACATCATAAGAAGGATGGCGTCTACGCTAATATTAGTCTCTCTGCTTATCCCGAGGTTTACCGCGAACCGCCGGATCCAGGCCATATCCAGATCTGAGGAAGGACCATCACATGGACACGACGACAACGCATCCCTGATGAGCCAGCCCCATCAACACTGTGAAGGCCCATGAACACCTCAACACAGTCATCTCCTCACCGGCCGGATGACCCAACCCAACCAGATGAACTGGATAAATATCGTGAAAGTTCTGATCACATCTGACTCCTGACATTATGCTGCCTAACTCATAATCATACACTGTTCGTTCATTGGCCAAAGGAGGACTGGCCCCCTGACTGAGCCTGGGTTCTCCCAAGGTTTTTTTCTCCATTCTGTCCCTGATGGAGTTTTGGTTCCTTGCCACTGTTGCCTTTTTCGCCTCTCTTCGCTTTTGTCGCCATTGGCTTTTGGCTTGCTTAGTTGGGGACATTTAACATTTAATTTTGAATTTAACAATACTATTACAACATTGTTTTCCTGTTATCTCTGTAAAGCTGCTTTGAAACAATTTGTATTGTAAAAAGCGCTATATAAATAAAGGTGACTTGACTTGACTTGACTTGCACATTTAATGTCTTGTACTGTCGATCTAAAGTTACCTTGCTAATACATAGTGTTTCACTATAGATTGGATATTGATATCTGTTGCCAAGGTTATAATTACGGCCCGTTCAAATGAACTCTAAACGAGTCATTTGCTCGGTTCCATAGTGATTCGGTCAAGATTCATTGCAAATCGATGAATCATTCCTTTTGAGCTAAATTGGCCTTCCGGCCCCCCTTAAATACATTTTATGTATATTATTATTGTGTAATTCGTTACAACTGCATCATACCCCGAAGAAAAACAGCTTTTGGTCAGGCTGTCTTCTCCGTAAGAGCAGCTAAGCAATGGAACACAGTGCCCGAAACCAGCAGAGAGTCTTTGTCATTCTTTTCATTCAAAAAGAATGCAAAAAAATGGCTTGTAGAGGACCAAACTTGTGGGCACTAATGCTTTCAGTGTGCATTTAAACATTATATAATTATTTGAAATGAATTGTATTTCTTAACCATAATGTGTTGTATTTAATTTTATCTTGTGATTTTATACAGCCAGGTCCATAAATATTGGGACATCAACACAATTCTAATATTTTTGGCTCTATACACCACCACAATGGATTTGAAATTAAACGAACAAGATGTCCTTTAACTGCAGACTTTCAGCTTTAATTTGAGGGTATTTGCATCCAAATCAGGTGAACGGTGTAGGAATTACAACAGTTTGTATACGTGCCTCCCACTTTTTAAGGGACCAAAAGTAATGGGACAATTGGCTGCTCAGCTGTTCTATGGCCAGGTGTGTGTTATTCCCTCATTATCCCATTTACAAGGAGCAGATTAAAGGTCAAGAGTTCATTTCAAGTGTGCTACTTGCATTTGGAATCTTTTGCTGTCAACTCTCAATATGAGATCCAAAGAGCTGTCACTATCAGTGAAGCAAGCCATCATTAGGCTGAAAAATCAAAACAAACCCATCAGAGAGATAGCAAAAACATTAGGTGTGGCCAAATCAACTGTTTGGAACATTCTTAAAAAGAAAGAACGCATGGGTGAGCTCAGCAACACCAAAAGACCAGAAGACCACGGAAACCAACTGTGGTGGATGACCGAAAAATTCTTTCCCTGGTGAAGAAAACACTCTTCACAACAGTTGGCCAGATCAAGAACACTCTCCAGGAGGTAGGTGTATGTGTGTCAAAAGCCCTATTCGCACGGGATTAGTACTATATGGGGACCTCTAGTCATTTGTAATAATTGCGGAGGTTGTCTGTGATCTTAATCCCGTGCGAATCGGTCATGTCTGTAATTTGTAAAGTAAAAATTCCCCCGCAAATGACCTACCATATTTCGCTGAACACCGATGTCCAGTGATAATATTAGTCCCGTGCGAATCGGCATCTCTGTGATTTGGCGGATCGAATATAATTTTTTAAAGGTTTTTGTTTCATGCGTGCCTTTTTATCCATTTTTCGCGAAGAATGAGGCTGCGCTGGAGTGTTTTGATAGTATTTTGAGTGCTGGGTCATATTGCTATACACCATACAGCTATACAATTTGCTGAAAGAGAAAGCTGAAAATCATCAGAAGAGCAAAAACAAAAATAATGATTATATGGAGATGAATGAATGAATGACATATAGCAGCATGCGGTAAAGAACATTCTTCTGTTCATGATATCATACAGATAGACCAATAATAACGGCAAGACATTTCCAAGCAATAGCCTCGCCGTCATATCCGGGAGATAAGTCAGTAAATTTGAGGATAATCACAGGCTTCGGTTATCCCGTGCGAATGCGCCACACGAAATTCAGATGTGGGGGGGGTAATTTCTAAATCACACAAGGTCCACAGATAGTACTAATCCCGTGCGAATAGGGCTAAAGTCAACAATCAAGAGAAGACTTCACCAGAGTGAATACAGAGGGTTCACCACAAGATGTAAACCATTGGTGAGCCTCAAAAACAGGAAGGCCAGATTAAAGTTTGCCAAACAACATCTAAAAAAGCCTTCACAGTTCAGGAACAACATCCTATGGACAGATGAGACAAAGATCAACTTGTACCAGAGTGATGGGAAGAGAAGAGTATGGAGAAGGAAAGGAACTGCTCATGATCCAAAGCATACCACCTCATCAGTGAAGCATGATGGTGGTAGTGTCATGGCGTGGGCATGTATGGCTGCCAATAGAACTGGTTTTCTTGTAATTATTGATGATGTGACTGCTGACAAAAGCAGCAGGATGAATTCTGAAGTGTTTCGGGCAATATTATCTGCTCAAATTCAGCCAAATGCTTCAGAACTCATTGGACAGTGCTTCACAGTGCAGATGGACAATGACCCGAAGCATACTGTGAAAGCAACCAAAGAGTATTTTAAGGGAAAGAAGTGGAATGTTATGCAATGGCCAAGTCAATCACCTGCCCCGATAAAAAACAGCAATGAATAAATGTACAGAAAGAATGAATGAGGTGAAAATGAAAAGAATGAAAATTCCTCTTTAAAAAAGGGGAGGAGACCGCAAGAAACTCTGGGTTTACCAAAGACAACCTGGGGCACGTTCAAGATCACAACGGTGCGCAACGTTTTGCTATGGTTTCCGGGTTGAACGTCATGTTTCCTGGAAACGGCTTGCACCGGTATGCTTGTTTGGTGGGCGTGTCAGAACTGCAGTCCAATCAGCAGCAACATTTATATACAGCACGCGGTATTAAAGTGAACGCGCACAATGGAAGTAAATTACAAATGTGTTCGATAAGCAACAACTGAGGATATTAGAAGACATGTTTGTCGTAAGTTTTATTGTAAACATATATACCATATATAGGATATCAACATAATGATGTAGTTGTTTATATTTTTAGCTTCATTGCAAGTGTATGACATTTGGTATAGAAATAAACAATGGTAAAGTGCTTTTCCTAAAAATGAGAAAGAAAATGGGTATTAATAAAACAGTATGAACAACAAATAAACTCAGTATGTGAGGCTAAATAGATGTGTTTTAGTCTTTATTAGGTAAGATGTGTGCTTCCATTTCAGTTTCCACAAATCCCTTCACTTGATTGGGATGTTCTCTTGTGTTCTGGGCAGCAAGTGTAGTAACTGTAACATCGGGCATATTTTGTAGTATTAAACGCATATTAATACCGACTTCATCATGCTCCGAAAATTCTTCACAAAGAACACAAAAAGCCTTCTCAGCTGCCATAGTTGCAACTCTTGCGTCATCACAACAGTGCATTCAACGCATCACCGTTTCGGTTTAAAAAAACGTTCTGCAACGTTCTGTCGGCGCTGAACGCAGCCCAGCTCACGACCAGGTTAGGTTCACAGAGTTAGTTACCATGGTAACTGACTCTGAGTATAAGTTACCTCTCTTTCAGAAACGGGCTTGACTTTGCTTTCTCGGGTTTGACATACCTCCCATTCTGAAATGGAAAACCTCCTTTCAGGGTTAACATACTCAGAGTTTTCACTTAACCTCCTTTCTGAAACGGGCCCCAGGTCAATGACATCATTACTAGAGTGCCAGCCTAGTGCTATTTTGTATTTACTTGGTCTGCTGATTGCAGGAATAGTTTATTATGTATTGTATGTTGACAATGTATATGTGGATGAACAATACCATCAAGTGTTCAACATGTTAAATGTTTTGACTGATAATAGAGAGCCATTGTTTGTTTTAAATTATTTCTTTATTGTGTAAGTTTGCATACTATAGCATGTTAGATCTTACCTGTCTGAGCCAGTGTTTTGGAGGTTGGTTCTGGTAGCGCATAGCCAGAACGTACCATTTTTCAAAATGGAGAGAGACATGAGTGCTATGAGGTGTTAAATGTTTGAGTTTGTGATTGTATATTATGCATGTTTGTATTATGATTATTGCATGTCAGAAATGAGTTTTTGAACATTATATATATTATTTAGGTGCCAATGTTGTGCTGTGGAATTCAGTGATGAGTGTTGCGGGGAAAGGTTCCACCCCATGACAATGGTTCGTCCCACTAGTGTTTGGCGGAAAACTTTAAACCATTGTCTGAGCATGTTTGGGAGGAATGTTGCATCTTGTGTATACTGTGCAAATGCTTGAATGTCTGAGGTGAGACATGCTGATATTTTTGTTGATGTGCCACTAGGCATTGTTTAGTGCCAGTTTTGCTGCTCACAGCATTTTTTTTCTTTCGGTTTTAGCTACAGTATGAATGTTGCATTCAGTTTTTTGGGGGGGGGGGGGGTTGTACTTTTATGTGGACTGCAGCTTCTAAAATAAAACAAAACCAGTGTTGGGCAGTAACGCAGTTACTTTTGACAGTAACTAATACTGTAACGCATTACTTTTAAAAATAAATTAACTCCGTTACCGTTACCATATGGTGCGTTGTCCGTTACTTTTTTTAAATTAATTAGTTGCTGGAGCGGCTGAGAAGTGTGCGCTGTCATTACACAGTACAAGAGCACTGAAGAGACTGCTAGCATTATTTCCAGAGCGAGAGGACACATAACAAACTATCACTGGCTGAGTTGTTTACGTTAACACGTGAGGCAGCGCGAGCACGGAGATTACAAGCTGCATGGAGAGTGCTGACACTTAAGATGCGCATTTAAAACACAGACAGCGCAACGGTATGAATACAGAACACTAAAGTACACATTGCCATATAATTATAAAGTAATTAATTTTTTTAATAAAAACTAGATGCTGCATCAGCAGACAAAGAACAGAAGCTTGCCGTCGAGTCTGAGAGGAATAACATTAGTAACTGCTAACTTACCTCAAGCGATTGTGACAAAAACACACCCAGACCTGACCCAAATGTTGTATGTCGCAATTGTTACCATCTAGTTTATATCCAGCTGGTCACTTTTATGCATTCATTAGCCGGCGAAGTTGTATTTTTAAAGCTAGTGACATGATTGCTTTCTCAACAATGATATGTTCATGGAGCTGACATCAAGTGTTTAATCATCAAGTGTTCTAAAATTTAAGCAAATAAAGTGAAAGACTGTACATGTAATATATAGGTCTACATTTATATAATTTTAATGCTCTAGCCTTTGCAGATATTTAAATATATGGCCATCTTCTTTAAGCTTGAATCATATAAACTGGTAACACTTACAATAAGACTACAATTTTAGCATTAAATATGGTTAATAAATGTTGTAGAAGTATCAGTCATTGTTAGGTTTTTTTTTATTTCAAAATTTTACACATTTTAAATTGATTTTAAATTGTATTGTACCTGTCATTACCTAATGTACTTTGAACTAACAAGATACCAAGGTATCAAGGTACAATTGTATTGCTCAAATATTCATACATGCAGTAAAACATATATATACTGTCAGCTGCATGAACATATCAATGTTGAGAAAGCAATCACGTCACTAGCTTTAAAAATGCTTGTTTTGTTATTTATTTCAGAAATCCTTGTGATATATTCAGTTTGTGCTGGTCTGACTTAAATAAAATAGTGTTTAAAACTTTGTTTAAGTCAGTTTTGTGTTTATATAGACCATAATGCATAAAAGGGCATTCATGGGAACATTAAAGAACTTTCTTTAAAAAAGTAACTAAAAAGTTACTTTTAACAGTAACGCATTACTTTTTGGTGTAAGTAATCGACAAAGTAATTGAGTTACTTTTTGAATGAAGTAACTAGTAACTGTAACTAGTTACTATTTCTTAGTAACTAGCACAACACTGAACAAAACTGACATTTTGAAAACCACTCGATTGTACTGCGCCTTCCTAAACTTCTCCCAGGCCTCTCGACAACACACTACATGACACTTGCTTTTGCTAATATAACTCAAACGTTATATCATTGGTATCCTGTTGACATCTAGTAAGATGACTAAACCATGATACCATCTACAAGAGAATGAAGCAATGTTGACATTCATGTCAATGTATCTATTCATTTATTCAAAAACGTATTACTGTCAGCCATGTGATGTGACCAACAAAGAAATGTTCAAAGGCATAAAACAAAAAATATATAAAAGACAGGAGGCGTGTGGATCCTTATGACTGTATGGTCAGCGAGTAAAAATATCGGTAACACTTTATTTCGATAGTCCACTTTAGACATTCTACAAACTATAAGTAACTTTTCAACTACATGTCAACTAACTGTCATTAGAGTATTAGTAGACTGTCAGCTTAATATCTGCAAACAATTTTATTTGTTGGTCCCCCAACAGACATTCAACTGACTATATAAGTAACTTGGTGACTACAAGTCAACTTATTCTAACACCTAACTATAACCTACCAGTCTACTGACAGTCTACTATAATATACTAATACTCTAATGAGAGTTAGTTGAGATGTAGTTGAAAAGTTATTTATAATTAGTAGAACGTCTAAAGTGACTATCGAAATAAAGTGTAACCAAAATATCAGGTAATTGGACCTGGCAAAGTTAGTTTAGGCAATTTTTGCATGCATTTTTCCTTAAATTTTTTGTTTGTTTGTTTGTTTGTTTTTTGTCATTGATAATTTTAATAAGAGTAACTGCACCACAACAGCCTATCTAACCGAAATATACCAAAAACTCTCAAGAGTCCAAAAGTGCTTCTCGTGTACAATTAATAGCCTACTGGTGGATCAAAGCTTAAATTTAGGGCAGTTTGAATGAGTATAAACTTTAGTTGATTTAATAGCTGATGTCCATTGTCAACTATTAAATCAACTAAAGTTTATACTTTCTATGCTAAGTATCAGTTTATACTATATTAGTTTATACTATCAACGTTCGTTGATGTCCATACTGATTGGATACTGGACTGTCTTGCCTCAACAGAACTGAAGGTCTAAGGACATACGCCAGAGAGAGAGTCAGTCCAGACTGATAAGCTTCTCTACAGATTCTAATTCAGACTGCACCGCGAGCATCTCAGATTTGTTCTCATCTGCACCAAAAGGTAGATAACATACATCTGATATATTCGCCATTTTAATGCCCTAAGAAACTATAACCCGGTTTCACAGATGAGGCTTAAGCCTAGTCCCTTACTAAAATGCATGTTTGAGCTGTTTTAACTGAAAGCAACTTACACAGAACCGGGCCTAAATATAGTCCCAGCCTGAAACCTGTCATTTTCAGAGTCTTTGAATAGCATAAAATAAGTAAATTATTACTAACTATGGGAATTTAAGAATTTATTAAATTCAAGAAGTAACCGTATGTACTGTATAACTGAGCTGAGGGGTTAAACAACTTCCATCCAGACACTGCGCTTTCAGACAAGTGTGCTGGTATTTTATGGATTGTTTGAGAGGTTGGCTGTTAATAAAATTAATAATATATCTGCACTCCATTAAAAAAGATGAAGTTTGCCTCTTTCAATATCATGAGTAGAGACTTTATAACATAGAACTTCACTTAAAAAAAAAAAAAAATATATATATATATATATATATATATATATATATATATATAAACTTCTCGGTTTCGTACATAACCTTGGTTCCCTAAGAAAGAAACAAGATGCTGATAATTTATTGATAATTCAAATGTGCAAACAAGTGAAATAATACTATTATTACTATACCATATAGTATTTTAAAAATAGCGGAAAACTACTTGGTTACTATCGTAACCTCAGTTTCCTGAGAGTAGGGAACGAGTACGCTGATCTATACGCAGTGGGGAAACTCCTTTTACTGACTTACTGAAGCCTATATGTAAAACACATTTGCAGCTGCACAGCTAGCACATTGAGCTTCTGGCTCGCTCATTGGCTGTGCTGTGGCAACTGCACATCCAATGGCGTGGGCGCTCAGGGATCCTGAATTGCAGTTGGCAACCAGTTACTTATGGTGCAGCGTTTTGCATGGCATTCCCACTGCCTATAGCTACGCATTACAAAGGGACCGTTCGAAAGGGAACTACTTGGTCACTATCGTAACCTCAGTTAACTGAGAGTAGGGAACGAGTATTGCGTAGCCGGCCGCACTATATGGGGGTAGGATTGTTGCTTTATTCCAAATAAATGGATTATGATCCACAAATAACTGTAAAGAGATTCACAAAAATATATCAAATTCACAAATAAATAGATTAAGATCCACAAATCAATGTAAAGACTTGCACAAAAAAATATAAAACTCACAAATAAATAAAATGAGATTTGCAAATAAAAATATATATTTACAAATGTTTTTATGCCACAAACACAACTCTGCCTGGCATTTATTTGTGAACCGCTTTCTGTGCATTTGTAAATCCCCTCACGCATTTGTGAATCGGTTCCTGTGCATTTGTAAATCCCCTCACGCATTTGTGAATCGATTCCTGTGCATTTGTAAATCCCCTCATGCATTTGTGGATTTTGAAACACTTCTAGCGTCGAGGTGCAGACAAATCCACAAATAAGTGGACTCCACCCACCGTTTCCTCAAGCCAATCAGATAACGGCCACATTGAGCTGACCAATCGTAGCACGTTCTCGCTACAACCAATCACGTTAGGCTTTACACTCGGGGCGGGAACTGAATCTGATTCATTTTGAAGATATTTGCACCCTTGAAATGGAGCTGTAAACTATGGGCGCTACATTCAAATTGAGCTGTTTGTGTGGTTAAAACACCGTTTCCAAAAGGTTGTTGGAGTTTAAGGCTTTTTTATATTTCCATCAGGATAAACTCAGGATTACACAAATTATGATCACCATCCCGAGCATAACACCCTCTACACTGGAATCAAGCGGCGCAACAGCGCGCTAGAAGCAAATAGCCCATTATCTTCTCGGCTGCCGTGGCAGTTTCAATAATGTAATACTAACATGTTTGTAATGTTAACACATTTTGCCCATGACGTTTTCTTACCTGCAGATATATGACATGTCTATAATCTTCATTCTTGACTAGTGCTGGCTACATGCATAATTCATAATTTGTGGTAATTTAGGCTATACACTGGACGCGGAGCGCGACACGATGGAGCGCGACACGATGATTCATTGATAGTAAACGGATGCCCGTTCTTCTTCTGAAGTAGCGGCTACACGGAGGACACATCATTTCCACCTTTGCTTTGTCCAGTGTAACATTAGACAGACTCGCACGGGGTAGACACAATGCAAGAAATTACAAAACGGATTATTTTGTCTTTTAAAGACAAATAGCTAGCAATAGGACATAACTATTATGTAGAATACCAAATATCAGCCCAAATGACCATCATTGAAGATTTAACAGCATGTAGGCTACTGGGTTTTTGAGTGGATCATGAAAAAAATATTTTTTTTGCATTCATTTTGGATGCTGTAAGTAACTTTTACAATAAAAAGTTGTGCATCAGTGCATCCAAGATGTAGGTGTCTTTGTTTCCACAGTATCTTCAATTTTGATAATTTTAGGTAAAACCGTTGTTGTCTGTCAGTCATACAATGGAGGTGAAGGGGGTCCACCTCAAAGAGCAGTCAAAATTAAACATTATTTAATGACTCGTAAATGTAAGTACACATTGATGCCCTAAGACACGAAACGAGTGGTTTTTGTGAGAAAACGAACAGTATTTATATCTTTTTTACCTCGTGTAAGCATATCCACGTCCAACTGATCTGAGAGCAGGGGGCTTCGGTCTGCGCATGCGTACGGCGTTCGCCGGAATGCCCCGGAAGGGCTCCCTCGCGCGTGTTTACGTCACTCATTGACTACGTTTACATGCAGCCAATTTTCGGGTTATGGTCGGGTTAAGGTCACTATTCGGGTTTCTGAAACATTAGGAATAACCCGTTTACATGCGTGAGCAGAGAGAGTTTCTCCTGTATACATGGAATTGCAATATCCCGATGTAAACAGCGACGCACGGTTAGCGTCTGGACGTACGGACAACCTTAAGACGCAATATGCGTCATTTCCGATTCTTCTTCCTGTAACCAAAGACGACAACAACAGCAGCATGCGGATAATGAATAGTTCGGGGCAGATAGCGATCGCCCTTGTTTGCGCTTTGATGCTGGTAACGTTACTGACCTCGCTCCAAACGTATGCTGTGCTTCGTCTCGCCATGTTTACTTCCGGTAGACTGCACGCGGGTTTTTTGTATGCACGGAGAAGTTCCTCTACTGAAAAGACCAAGGCCGTTTCTCAATACCAAGTACGCAAACTTCGGACTTGCGTCCTTGGTAGTTCGGACTTGCCAAGTTCGACTCGGGAGAACGAACTCCAGAGGACGCGAGGACGCAAGTCCGGTAATTCTGCAAATGGAACAGCGGCGTTCTTGTCACGTCACTCAGCACGCTCTGGCTACTCCGGTTATCTCTTTATGTATATTTTAGGCAACAATCAAACGAAATATGCTACAACTCTGCCTCTTTTCATCAACAATAAAACGAAATATTTTATAAAACACCACTCTGCCTCTTTTCATAAAAAAAAATAAAAAAATCTTAAACGTATTAGCCTAAATGGCCACACAATTGTGGTTCAGGCAACGTACATTAATTATCTTCACTGCATATTTATAACAACATGAAATATTAAAACACACACTTTTTTTATTTCATTTAAAAAAATATGAAACATTCTTGATTTTTATTGACATTTGTCAAAGAGAGACGGGGTTGTGTCATTTTATTTTACATATAGGCTAGTGAAGAGAATGTTAATAAATATAAAAAATATATCTAGTAGGCTATATAAAATAAAATCGCACAAACCTGTCTCTTTTTGTTAAATGTCAGTTTTACTGATCAATAATATCATGTATAAGATGTATAAGAAGCTAACTTACAATGAGAAATTAAACAAATTAGGCTACAAAGTTAAAGTTATAGCCTAAATATATAAAGTTATGAAACTTCACTTTGCCCTCAGCCAAAACGATTTGCCATGGAACAAATATAGATTAATGAGTGAGACTAAAGATCGACACAAGACGAATATCCGTCATGTTTATCCACTAGACTAGAGACACCAGAGCCAGCGGCACACGCCAGAAGCACTAGCCGAGGAAAAGCTGTTCCAGTCGGGGTTAATGAGCGCTGAACACCCGGTGCTCGCCTGGATCTTACAGCTCCGAAAGCGTCAGATACATTTTTCAAACAGGCGCTATCTTTATAAACAAACCACAGATTTGAGCTTTAAACAACTACATTCTCGCCTGAAACACTCTTAAAATTGCATTTTATGACACAATAACAGCAGTATTTTAATATTACGCGGGTTTTCTCCTCTGGTATTGACGCTTGCTGGTTGGTGCGAGATGCATTCTGGGATACATGGCTGTCTCAAGTCCGCACAAGTCACCTCTCCATGCATCCTCGGTAAAAGGGGCGGATCAAGAACACATCCGGGGATTTGAACTGGACTTGGCTAAATGTGAACTTTGAATTGAGACAGTACTTGGGCAGCGACTGATGACGTTTCACAAGTCCACAAGAACACAAGTACAGAAAAGAACGCATATTGAGAAACGGCCCAAGATTCCTTGCGAATAGAACATGCGCAGTGGGGACAATCACTATGGGGATATCCCGATACGCGTTTACATGACCAAAAATTCGGGTTAGAAAAGGGGTACCCCAGGTATAATATCCCGGTTTTTAAAATCCGGGATATGAGCATATTCGGGTTTTTTGCCGGTGTTTACATGGCCGTTCGCGACCGGGTTATTGCTAATATCCCGGTTTTGAACGGGTTATTGGCTGCATGTAAACGCAGTCATTGACTACGTTTACATGCAGCCAATTTTCGGGTTATGGTCGGGTTAAGGTCACTATTCGGGTTTCTGAAACATTAGGAATAACCCGTTTACATGCGTGAGCAGAGAGAGTTTCTCTGTATACATGGAATTGCAATATCCCGATGTAAACAGCGACGCACGGTTAGCGTCTGGACGTACGGACAACCTTAAGACGCAGTATGCGTCATTTCCGATTCTTCTTCCTGTAACCAAAGACGACAACAACAGCAGCATGAGGATAATGAATAGTTCGGGGCAGATAGCGATCGCCTTTGTTTGCGCTTTGATGCTGGTAACGTTACTGACCTCGCTCCAAACGTATGCTGGGCTGCGTCTCGCCATGTTTACTTCCGGTATACTGCACGCGGGTTTTTGTATGCACTGAGAAGTTCCTCTACTCAAAAGACCAAGATTCCTTGCGAATAGAACATGCACAGTGGGGACAATCACTATGGGGATATCCCGATACGCGTTTACATGACCAAAAATTCGGGTTAGAAAAGGGGTACCCCAGGTATAATATCCCGGTTTTTAAAATCCGGGTTATGAGCATATCCGGGTTTTTGCCGGTGTTTACATGGCCATTCACGATCGGGTTATTGCTAATATCCCGGTTTTGAACGGGTTATTGGCTGCATGTAAACGCAGCCATTGTTTACACAGAGATTTCGGAAGTTTTACCTTGTGAAGATCTAAACATTTTTAAACATCCCGGATAAGCACAATTTCGTACCATTTTAATTAGCCGTCTTAAACTACAATGTCAGTTCAGCGTAAACAATGAATGACGTAAACACGCGCGAGGGAGCCCTTCCGGGGCATTCCGGCGAACGCCGTACGCATGCGCAGACCGAAGCGCCCTGCTCTCAGATCAGTTGGACGTGGATATGCTTACACGAGGTAAAAAAGATATAAATACTGTTCGTTTTCTCACAAAAACCACTCGTTTCATGTCTTAGGGCATCAATGTGTACTTACATTTACGAGTCATTAAATAATGTTTAATTTTGACTGCTCTTTGAGGTGGACCTCCTTCACCTCAATTGTATGACTGACAGACAACAACGGTTTTACCTAAAATTATCAAAATTGAAGATACTGTGGAAACAAAGACACCTACATCTTGGATGCACTGGAGGTAAGCTAAAACATATCAAAAATGAATTTCAAAGTGAACTATCCCTTTAAGCCAAGCAACCCAGGTGTCTGACATTAAGTTAACCTTTTGTCTTTTTGCACCTCAATCCCTCTTGCACTACCAATTGTCCAAAATATCACTTACGTTTGTGCTTATAACTTTTGAACCGTAAGGGCTAGAAACAAAATACTTTTTTTTCATCTGATTCCATGGCTCAAATCAATTCGACTGCACCCTATGGCACCACTTTCCGTCATGAAAATTGTTCCACCATTTAGAATTTTCTGAATAACCTTGTTATATCGTTTCACAACAGAATAGACAAAAACCATGAGCTAGCTCAACACAACTTCTTTTATTCTTTTCTCGACTTCTTTGTCTCAGTTCTTACCAACATGCATAACAATGTATAGGGCTACAGCGCCCTCTACAGATTAAGCCGTAACTCAATACACAACATATTTCCCCTTTTGTTTAGGAAGCTTACCGGGTAAATAAAATAACTACGCCATCTTTTAAATCACTTAGACCTCGGCTGTAATATAATGCAAACTTAACTGTTTCCTTATATATACTTAACATTAGCATCATTTTCTTTCCAATAATAGTATCAATTTAACAGCTATAGCATGCAACATTATGTTGGACACACTTCTAACAGAAGTGTTAAACTTAAGTGAAATTAAACAACACTTTCACAAGCAAAACAGCATTCAAATTATAGGTGTTTTTTTCAGTCACGTTCTCAATGTTTTTTTTTTTTCATTGAGATTCCCTTAATTTTTCCCCCAAAGGCCATGAGAAGGATTACTGTACGTAATCATTAAGCCATGCAGGCTTTTTTCTGACCCTGGCAGGCATCCGCACATCACCGGAGGCTTGTGCAGGTCCTGACTCAGGTACTGAAACATCCAGCATTTGTGCAGGTCCCAGCACAGGTACCGGAACAGAACTGTCAATGGTATATTTTACCCTGTCAGGAACCAGTGAGAGATGAGTAGCGTTCCAACTGCGTCCATCTTCCAGCACATACGCATTTGCACCAGCTCTCCGCACCACCCTGGCAGATCTATGGAACTTTGACAGTCCTTTCTTGACATGGAAGGGTTTCCGTACTCTTACTAGGCTTCCCTCTTCGATCTTTGGTACTTGTGCACCTCTTCTCACATCTGTGTAAACTTTTGATGCAGTGACACGGTTGCGCAGTTGCTTTTCTGTCAGCAGAGTAGCTTTGCTTGCTGGACCGATGTTCACCTTTTTGCGCATTTTTTTCTGTTGAACATGAGTTCATATGGTGACACTCCTGTTGTACTGTGTGGGGTTGCACGGTATGTGAGCAAGAAGTCCTGTATGAATGATTTCCACGGTTTCCTCTCCTGCTCGGCAGTAAGAAGAGTTTCTTTGAGAACGCGGTTTGCTTGTGGGTTATACAAAGTGTGTCCCATTATCACTAATGAGTTCTGTGGGGTTACCAAAGCGGGCGAACACAGTAGACAGGAAATTGGTGACGGCCGCGTTTGTGATTGAGTGGGTAAAAGCCACCTCCGGCCACTTTTTATAATAGTCGATCAGTGTCACTGCATAGCGGCAGTCCCAGTTCCCTGACTCAAACGGCCCGACTATGTCAATTTCTACTTTCTGCCATGGACCGTCTGGCAGTGAAACTGGCTGAAGTGGAGCAGCATGCGTCTTAGCAGAGATGTTCACAAGTCATTTTTTGGAAGTCCAAGTCAAGTCTCAAGTCTCTGAGCTCGAGTCCAAGTCAAGTCTCAAGTCTTTGAGGGGCAAGTTCGAGTCAAGTCTCAAGTCGTTTGCCACGAGTTCAAGTCAAGTCTCTCTTGCCATCTGATTTGTTCCTAACACTGTATTGTTAAATCTTATGAATTCAGAGCATGTCCTGTAGCTACCATCCATACAGTACAGAATCAAAATCAGTTGTATGGGGTCTACTGCAATGCAATCTGAAGAAACACAAATTAAGAACTGTTTCAATTTCATAACTGTATTTTTATTGGTATCTGCACCAAAGAATACATGTTTGTCTTTTGTCAGACAGACTTTGTTTGTCATTCTTTTTTCATTGTGTTCACATATAAGATGGGGAAACATAGATATTTATGGATATCTACTTTTGATATCCTGTAAATCAGAATATACTGTCAATATAGCCTCAAATAGATTTTCGCCATGTTTTTGGGAAATAAAAAGTTATATAAATCAGGCTAGAAATAATATATTTACAAATCCCTGTGTAAATGTCTTCATAATATAACTAGGTACAAGACTGGAAAGTTTGGTGTATATAGGTGCTACTGAAGTGGAGATTTCGGACTTGAAGTATGAGAAAAAAGTCATTTTGAGAAAAAGGGCTTTAAAGATTTGCATCGGCCAATGAGATTGCGCATTTAGAGTTAAATCCCCCCTTTTACTTTCACGATTGGTTGCTGATTAAAAGGAAATTATCATATTTGGATCCAACAACATTGTACAGGAGAGAGAGCTTTCTAGCTGTGTATGTGATGACGGTGCAGACAGCGATCGCGGAGCAGCGGGATGATTTACAATGCCAACTTTTGTTGAATTTATGAGAAATCTAGAGACTCAAAATGAATGGCACAACAGCGGCCGGTGCAGTCGACATGTTTGTTTGTTTGTTGTCCTCATGTGTGGTCGCGCGCGCGCTGCCGATAGTACGTGTTACGTAGGCAGGTTAATGTAATGGAGGGAGGGGAATAACAGTGAGCTCATCCGTTTCCTAAAAATAAACATTGTTCACGAGTCCCGCAGCTCGAGTCCAAGTCGAGTCTGAAGTCTTTCGAGGACGAGTCTCAAGTCGAGTCTGAAGTCACTGTGTGTGCGACTTAAGTCGCACTCGAGTCCGAGTCTCAAACTCGAGTCCCCATCTTTTATCATTTATCTGGCAGGTCACACATGCACTAATGCTGTCCTGCACCAACATGTCCATGCCGGACCACCAGTATGAGTCACGCAGCCTCTGCTTGGTGTGCACAACACCCTGGTGAGTTTCATGTGCCAGGTCCACTAGCTGTTTTCTCAGGGCTACAGGCACTAGTCGTCGGTGAGGGCCCCTGTATATTGTCACATCTTGAACTGAGAGTTCATCTCTAGTAGCGAAGTAGGGTTAGAGCACTGCAGGTAGAGACTTTGCTGTTTTAGGCCACCCCTTTTTCATCTGTGCCCTGATGGCAGTAAGCTCTGGGCATGCTTCACATGCCACAGCGAAGTCCTTCACTGAGAGAGGTTTCAGTTCTGTGTCCAGCAGAGCTACAAGTTCAGGCTCAGTCACTGACTCTGCATTCTCTTCTGATGGTAGAGGCAGACGGGAGAGACAGTCAGCAGCATAATTTTGTGCTCCTGCACGATACACCACGTCGTGCGTGAAGCAAAGTCTGGCTGACCACCGGGCAATACGCATTCCCGTGCGCCCAAGTCCTTTTGTGTGTAGCAGTGTGGTCAGAGCCTGGTGGTCTGTACGCAGTGTGAATCTTGTCCCCCATAAAAACGTCCTCCACCTTTCCACAGCCCACACACAGGCTAACGCCTCCTTTTCGACAATGGAGTATTTTCGTTCGGCAGGGGTAAGTGAACGTGAGGCAAAAGCAACTGTGCGCTCCATGTTATCAGCATGCATTTGTGTCAGTATGGCCCCAACCCATAATTCGAAGCGTCTGTAGACACAATTGTAGTAAGACTGGAGTCAAAGACGGATAGTGCTGAACTGGTTACAATGCGAGACTTGACCGTGTCAAAGCTTGACTGTGCTGCTGCCGTCCACTGAAATGTGTCGTCACGCAGGCAGTCTCGCATGGGCTCCACCAGAGATGCATAGTTTTGCACAAATTTTGCTGGAGCAGCTGTAATAGCCTTGAGGTGATCTTTGTCTGGCAGCAAACCCTCAGCTGAGATGGTGTGTCCAAGGAACCGTAAGCTGGTCTGGTTGAAGTGACATTTTTCATTGCTGAGTTGTAGACCAGCTTCCTTTAGCGCAGCAAGCACCATCTGCAGGTTATGATCATGCTCCTCCTTTCCTGTGCCATAGACTATTACATCATCCAGATAATCCAGATAATTTTGGACCCCCTTGAGGTCTTTCAGCACCAGAGACATCATTTTGGAGAACGCACTTGGAGCTGAACACAGTCCATGTGGAACCCGACGAAACCTGAACAGCCCTTTGTGCGTTATAAATGCAGTCATATCTCTGCTTTCCTCTGCCAGTAACACCTGATGATAAGCATTTGCTAAATCAATGGTGGAGAACACAGTAGCTCCACGCATTTCCGAGAAGAGATCATCCATATGTGGAAGTGGGTGACTGTCCATCACTACCGCCCTGTTTGGTTCACGTAAGTCCACGCACATTCTCACTGCACCATTCTTTCTTCGTGTGACGACGATGGGTGATACCCATGGAGATGCGTCAATCCTCTCTATCACATCCATTTCTAACAACCTCTCCAATTCAGCAGAGACAGCTTGTTTAACAGAAAGTGGAAGTCTCCGCAGCTTTTGTTGAACAGGTTGGATGTCTTCCCTGACTTTTACACGGTGAATTAAACCTTTAGCAAGACCTAGCTTCTCCCCAGTCACAGATCCAGCTTTGATCTCTTTTTGATCTCTGTCACTGGACCCGGAGGTGAGAGCACGCTGTTGTTGTCAATAGATAGCCTCAGTGCTCTGAATAAGTCCATTCCCAGCGGAGCCGTGCCTGTCTTCACGATGTACAGTGTAGCTGGTACTGTAATGGTTCCATACTGCACTGTAGTTAACATGCAACCTAGCACTGGAACGTCAGCTTTGGTGTAAGTCACTAACCTTTTTTCTGGCTCAGAAAGCGGCACCACTGAAGTGCGTTCTGTAGAGGTGCTCAGGAATGATTGACACCGCCGATCCCGTATCTACCACTAACTCGTTCCACTAATTCATTTTTTCATCTCGTTGTTCATTCTCTATCATTCGCACTGTATTCATTTCCAAAATAACCACTTCTCCTATTTTGGCTGTGTTTTGTTTGGACTTACATACACGGGCAAAGTGTCCGACCTTATTGCAATTTCAGCATGTCACTTTCCTTGCGGGGCAGTCCTGAGCATTTGCCATGTGAGCTGCTGATCCACATCTAAAACAGCTTTGATCCTGTTTCAGTGCTGCTGCAGGCTCTGCGGAGTAACTGCTCTTTGCTCTGGTTCTGAATGGACGCTTCGATCTTGCCTTCACCACGTGCACTGGAGCATGCGGCTCCGAAGCTAGTGTCTGAGCATGTCCGATAGCTGCTTCCACTTGACACGCCAACTTTACTGCTGTGTCCAGAGTGAGATCTGCCTCAGTTTGTACTAACAGTCTCTCACGTATTTTTACACAGCTAGCGTGCTCAATAAGTTGGTCCCGTATCATTTCATCTGAATTACCAGCAAACCTGCACGTAGTAGCTAACTCGCGTAGCGTGCCCACATACTCAGCTACAGTCTCGTGTGGTCTCTGTACTCTTTGCCTGAACTTGTGTCGTTCCACCACAACATTTATTGCTGGACTGAAATGTGCATGCAGTGCAGCCACTGCTGCATCATAGGTTGTACCTACGTTCGTGAGTGTATAAAATACACGTTGGCCTTCGGTGCCCAAGCAGTGTAGAAGAATTGCACGCTTCCTCGTATCGGGCCAGTCATCCCCTTCCACATGAATAGCGAGCAGGTAATTCCCGAACATTTTCATCCACATATCGAATGGGATAGTGGGTTGTCCACTGCATGGCAGGAACAACGCAGGGAGAGGCACACCGGCAGTCGCCATCCTCGTCGCCAATTTGTTATCGTTTCACAAAAGAACAGACAAAAACCACGAGCTAGCTCAACACAACATTTTTATTCTTTTCTCGACTTCTTCGTCTCAGTTCTTACCAACATGCATAACAATGTAGAGGGCTACAGCGCCCTCTACAGATTAAGCCGTAACTCAATACACAGCAAACCTATTTTAGAAAAAAATTCCGTCCATGGCGACAAAAAATTATGGAATTCAAGTTGATTCATTAAACTGTTTTCGAATAACGCGCAAACACTTTACTTGAAGGGGTGTGCATAAGACTGACATGACACCTTCATAATCATGACATGACACATGTCATGAATATGAAGGATGTTTTATGCATGTTTATGACAACTGCCATTAAGTGTCATTCGTTCAATTATTAAATTTTTTATGCAAATTAGGGCTGTCAAAATTGCTCAAAAATGACGTTAGAATATTCCCTCTAAAAAAAACACATATATTCGAACTATTCGAATATCTGGTTGCGCATTTTGCCAATGACGCGCATTACGTCAATAACAGGACAAATTAATACAAAGAGACACAACTACTTGTATAGGTAGTTTATTTAAGTTTAAACATATTTGACAACGTATTAACTTACACAAAAACAAGTAAATCAACTAATGGCCAAGACCGCAGACCTTACTCTCGCTCGCACTCGCAGGCACTCTTTCTCTCGCCCTCTCGCGCTCTCTCTCTCTCGCCCTCACGCTCTCTGCGCATAACGGTTTAAATGAACAACAATACACAAATGTTGAGTGCTGATCAAGAGTTTTGTGCAAGCAATTTAAGGTCGCGACTCTTGTCCTAAATATAGCAGGCTTCATTCAGTGATTGAAACAAATATTATTCACATTAATTGAAGTTTTACACTAGAACCGACATTGAACTCTCCGAGCAGCTCGTGCTGTGGTAAACTGCTGCTACGTCTCCTCTCTGACTGACACTTTGCTCACATCATATCTCACTCTCCTTCCTTGCGGCTCCTTTCCACTTCTTTTCTTTTCATGCTAACGTCTGGCCACGCCCCCTTGGCGGTCTCTGTATGATGTAATGCTAGCTCATTGGCGCACATTGGAGGCGCCCACGCCATTGGATGTGCAGTTGCCGCAGCACAGCCAATGAGTGAGCCAGACACTCACTGTGCTATCTGTGCAGTTGGAAAATGCGTTTTAAAAGCAGACAGCCGCGCCTCTCCTACCGCGGGCATGTTTTCCCATCCCACATCATTCGAATATTAATTTTCACCTTCGAATTTCTGTTTTTTAAAACTATTCGAATATATATTCGAATTTAGAATATTCGTTGACAGCCCTAATGCAAATATGACATTGTTTGAGATGTCTTTGTTATGACAACTTGACATAAACCAATACATTATAACCTGTCAGTGTCTTTGTCATGACAACTTGACATAAAACTAAAACATCATAACCTGTCAGTGTCATAACAACTTGACAATACCAAGATAATATGATATATCATAAACATGACATAGCAGATTAATTATCAAACTTAAGAAACCACTTAGCTTTATGGGTTAACATTCCATTAAACTGTCATGTGGTTGGTTTTGACATTGGCTGTCATGATGAGGCCATTATAACTTTGTCATGAATGTTTTTCTTGACCTCAACTACAGTGGTACAAATTTAATTTGTCATTAAAATATCATTTTAATGACAAATTCAATCCCTTAATTTCCTAAATTTGATAATTAATCTGCTATGTCATGTTTATGACATATTTATGAAAGGTTATGATGTATTGGTTGTATAAGTTGTCATAACAAAGACATCTCAAACAATGTCATATTTGCATTAAAAATGTCATAATTGAGCAAATTACACTTAATTGGAAGTTGTCATAAACATGCATAAAACCTCATGTGTCATGTCATGGTTATGAAGGTGTCATGTCAGTCTTATGCACACCCCTTCAAGTAAAGTGTTACCTGGTACATGGCATCACAAGCATGACCTGAGGCTACTTGCTGCATTTCAGCTTAGCGCCACCTACTGGTCTGAAGATGGATGTGGGTATGAAAAAAATATATATTTTTGCTTATAACTTCCGAACGGGTTGTCAAAAAATCATAACATTTAGATTTGGGGCAGCATGTCGAGTCAAATGACATCCAATTTATGGTATGGGTCACTGGCATGATGCCCTGAAGGAACCTGCGAAGTTTCAAGCCACTTGCCACCTAGTGGTAAAATCAAATATTCACATGCTTATAACTTTGGATTTGGTTGCCTTATCTCCTTAGATTCCTGAATCCTTGACAAGTCCAACGATTCCAAACATGCTAGGTTTCACCTTATGGTTTGTGAAACGTTGTGATGTAGCGTTTACAACTTTCGTGAATATTTAAAAAAACAAAACGTTAGTCCGATCAAGATGAAACCACCATAAGTAAATCAAAATCATAGCGGGTTGACTAGTAAGAACTAACAACCAATGTCATAATGTTGCTAGTAAGTGGGAAAAAAATGCAAAGTCAGGTGTGGGACATTTTTTACGTGCTCATAAATATAAATGCATAACTCCTAAACAAAATGAGATATTTTCACCAAATTTGACAAGCTTAGATATGGGGGCATTGCAATATCTGGAAAATCCTATACTGGAGGAACAATCCGATTACTGAACTCCTTTGCTGGGCCTACCTGGAACAGTTCTTAGCACGCCTCTCTCTGCACTCGGTCATATGCTCTCAACTACCATTAGCTGCCAACATTAGTTCACATTTAGTAGTATCTTACTCAGTTAAGATATGGACTCAATTTAGAAAGCACACTGGTTCGCATAGGTTCTCTACCCTTTCTACGATTTTCAAAAACCACTGTTTTGCACCATCTAATATGGATGAGGCATTTTGAATATGGTTTGATAAAGGCATGAAGACCATTGATGATCTCTTCGAGAGTGGATTTTTCTCATTCTTTAAATAACCTTTCCAAGAGATTTGACCTACCTAATTCCCCACTTATTTAATTTCTTTCAAGTCAGGCACTTTGTGCAAAAACTATACCCTTACTTTTCAATTCCCCTGAATCCTCATTGCATGACGTCTTAAAGCTTGAACAACATTCAAAACACTGTAATTTATAATCTGATCCACAATATTAATCCAGGCTCTGCAAATCAGGCCAGAGGTGCTTGGGATTTGAGCTGTCTGATGAACACTGGGAACGTATTCTTGATCTCACTCACATGGAAACATGTCTCAACCCCTTTTTTGATACATGGCTGAAAGAAGTGTTCACGTCCATTAAATTGAAAAGAAAAAAAATAGACTGTCACTCACTGGTTCTTTAAGGACCTTCGACAAACTGTGGCGCCCCTCCTTAGATTTTTTGCTGCCTAACCCTCAAGACATTAAACCCGATCAAATTGTGTGGAGAAGCCCAGTCTAAAGACACTTCTGTAGCCTAAGCCTTAGAGGATGCAACACCTCAACACCAAGAGGTGAAGTTAACCCAAATGCCTCATAGTGCCTTTGAAATATCTCTTACATAATCCAACATGATTTACGTGGTAGCTGGAACACGCAGTCAAACCAACAATGTACTGTAACTGGTTCCCTCTTGATCCATTGACCACAATGATGATTGTCAATGCAGAGTGAAACAAACGCAAGCTTGGCTTCAGAGCGAAAACTTAATGCGAGTATTCCACACAAGCCGTTGTGCGGTTTGCAATGCAAATATCACTAGCCAACGTGCATTGGCTCGTTCTGTTACCACATGAAGGTAATTGGGCTCTCAGACGAGATCCCAATTCGTCAGTCACTGACGATTAACATCGAACATGACTGACTGATAGGGAACTATTGTTTTACATTCAGAGTGCCCAGAACATTTTGTTCTGATTATTCTTTGTAATAAAACCTTGTGGCAGAGGAATCAGTGAAAGTTTGCCAATCACACATAAACAGCACAGAGGACTTGAAAGGAATTTTGTTCAGTATAAGTTAAACTCAGTCAACAGCATTTGTGGATTACCACAAATTTGATTCAATCTTGATTACCACAAAAACATATTTTTGACGTAACCTTCATTGAAAAAAAAACCAAATCTATATGGTGGAGAATGGTGCCAATTTTTTTATGTTATAAAAAGCAGAATTGTGAAACTTATAATTTTATAAAAGCACTTACATGAATACTTATGTAAAAAAATGTGTGCATTATTTGAGTTGAAAGTTGTTCTCATAATTTTTTTAATTATTTTAGGATTTTTGCCAAAAATGTACACAGAAAAGTTTAGCAAGTAATTTTCACACTAAAATCATGTAAACACTTTTTTTTGTACATCGTGTAGCAGTATTATTGAAGCAGTGAGTATTTTAATGTTTACAGACTGGCCCCATTCATTTCTATTGTAAGTGCCTCCTTGCAATGCATCTTTTGAAATAAAAGGACTGTCAAATTTTGTGTTAATCAGAATAATGCCACAAATGATGTTGAGTGAACTTAAGTTATATTGAATCTGGAATATTCCTTCAGAATAATGGCAACTCTTATCAGCCTGGGCAGGCCAAAAGCTTCCAAGGACTGTTTGAGATTAAATATAATTAATTTGGATGGGCTCAGTTCTAGAACTTGCTGAGTTTAATGTAAATAAAACGTACTCGGTTACTAGCGTAACCTCGGTTCTCTCTAGAGAGGGAACGAGTATTGCGTAAGTTTAGCTTACGCTACGGGAAAGATTCATCTTCTCGAGATATTGAAGCCAAAAAATTATCCTTAATTTGTATTCATTGTCAACGCAGTGCAGCAGCTAGCAGACCTAGAGCAGGCAGTCTTGCGTGCTCATTGGCTGCCCTGCGGGCATCTGCTGCAGCCTATCAGTGAGCCCCGCGTGACGTACGTCCAATGAAGGGCGCCCGCGCCTTCATAGCGCCATAGCCCGCCAGAATGGGCGTGGCTTAGCGTATAAAAGAAGGGGCTTTAGGCTGCATTCCCTGGTTTCTGTCGACTGAAGCGAAGTCGCTCGTGGCGCGAGCACGGCCGGTTACGCAATACTCGTTCCCTCTCTAGAGAGAACCGAGGTTACGCTAGTAACCGAGTACGTTCTCTTACGAGAGGTTCTCTCGTATTGCGTAAGTTTAGCTTACGCTACGGGAACTTTTTGTCAACGCCGTGCGCGCCAAGCAACCACCCATGAGTCGCCGAGGTTTCTCGGGGAACCCAAATAAGTGGAAAAAATAAGGTGGCCAGCCACGCGGGCCATCACTTGTACATAAGCACCCATAGGGAATACAGAGCAGAGCGCTGGTCTGTATAAGCATATAGCACATACCCTACTAGTGCAGCTCAACCAGGAGAGCTGAGTCACGTGAGAGTGGCCTGAGCATGATATATCTGGGCAGAACGCACAACTCTCTTAAACTGACAGAAGTTTAGCCTGCAGGGCGGGAACTTCTAGGTTATAGAACCTGACAAAAGTAGACGGGGAGCTCCAGCCCGCCGCTACACATGTGTCGTGGATAGAAATCCCGCTGGACCACGCCCACGATGAGGCCATGCCTCTGGTGGAATGAGCCCTGATGCCCAGAGGGCATTGCAGACCTTTTGACGCATAAGCTGCCGGTATAGCGTCCACTATCCATCTGGACAGAGTCTGTTTCGAGGCAGCGAGACCTTTGGTGCGTCCACCGAACGAAACAAACAGCTGCTCCGTGCGCCTAAAAACGGCGGAGCGCGCAGTGTAAATTCTCAGCGCTCTGACTGGGCAGAGGAGATTCACATCTGTCTCACTGTCTGACACTGGCAGAGCCGACAGTGAAATGACTTGCGCTCTGAAAGGAGTGCCCATCACTTTTGGAACATAGCCATGTCTAGGTTTGAGGATGACTTTAGAGTCATTCGGCCCGAACTCAAGACACGTCGCGCTGACTGACAGCGCGTGCAGGTCCCCCACACGTTTGACTGATGACAGCGCGGTCAGAAAAACGGTTTTTAGTGATAGGTATTTTAGCTCCACGGAATCTAATGGCTCGAATGGGAAGGCTTTCAGGGCCTCGAGGACCAAGGAAAGATCCCATATAGGAACCGACGGGGGGCGCGGCGGATTCATCCTTCTAGCTCCCCTTAGGAAGCGGATGACCAGCTCATGTCTTCCCAGTGACTGGGCGCGCATCGACTCTGCGAACGCCGCCACGGCCGCCACATAAACTTTGAGCGTGGATGGGGACCTCCCTTTATCCATCAGCTCTTGTAGGAAAGTGAGCAAATGCGCAACCTCGCACGTCCGTGGGTCCAGATCTCTGTCGGTGCACCACTTGGAGAACACCGACCATTTAGACGCGTAGAGCCTTCTCGTGGAAGGAGCTCTAGATTGCGTGATCGTGTTCATCACTCTTTCTGGCAGGGTAGCGAATACCCGTTGATCAACCATGCGTGCAGAGACCAGCGCTCTGGATGGGGATGCCAGATCGAGCCGCGAGCCTGAGAGAGGAGATCTGCCCTCACCGGAATAGGCCACGGAGCTGCATGTGACAGTCGTGCTAGTTCCGGGAACCAATTCTGATTCTCCCAGTGCGGAGCTATGAGGAGCACCGAGTGGCGCGTTTCCCTGATTCTCTTGATCACTTGTGGTAACAGAGAGACCAGAGGGAAAGCATACAGCGGGAAGCTGGGCCAGACCTGGGCCAGCGTGTCCTCGTTCTTCGAAAAGAACATCGGGCAATGAGCGTTGTCTTTTGACGCAAATAGGTCGACTTCCGCTCTGCCGAATAGGCGCCACAGTTTCTGGACTGTTTGGGGGTGCAGGGACCATTCCCCTGGGGGAACGTTGTCCCTGGACAGTTTGTCTGGACCGTCGTTCAAATAGCCAGGCACATGCGCCGCCCTCAGCGAGCGCAGGTGCATCTGGGACCAAATGAGGATACGTTACGTCAGATTGCAGAGGTTTCTGGATCTGACACCGCCCTGACGGTTTATATAGGAAACCACAGACATGTTGTCTGAGCGGACGAGAACATGTTGGTCCTGTATGAACGGGAGGAAGCGCTTCAGCGCGTTCTCGACCGCTATCATCTCCAGACAGTTTATGTGGAAACACCTCTCCTGGTCTGACCACTGGCCAGTAGGGCTGTCAACGAATATTCTAAATTCGAATATATATTCGAATAGTTTAAAAAAACAGAAATTCGAAGGTGAAAATTAATATTCGAATCATGTGGAAAAACGTGCCCGCGGTAGCAGAGGCGCGGCTGTCTGCTTTGCTAGTGGCAAAATTCTGAAGCTTAAAATGTAAAACGCATTTTCCAGCTGCACAGATAGCACAGTGACTGTCTGGCTCACTCATTGGCTGTGCTGCGGCAACTGCACATCCAATGGCGCGGGCGCCTCGAACGTGTGCGCCAATGAGCTAGCATTACATCATACAGAGCCCGCCAAGGGGGTGTGGCCAGACGTCCCCGAAATAGCCATAGTAGCAGCAGTTTACCACAGCACGAGCTGCGCCTCGGAGAGTTCAATGTCGGTTCTATACTGTAAAACTTCAATTAATGTTAATAATATTTGTTTCAATCACTGAATGAAGCCTGCTATATTTAGGACAAGAGTCACGACCTTAAATTGCTTGCACAAAACTCTTGATCAGCACTCAACATGTGTGTATTGTTGTTCATTTAAACCGTTATGCGCAGAGAGCGTGAGGGCGAGAGAGAGAGAGAGCGAGAGAGAGCGCCTGCGAGCGAGAGTAAGGTCTGCGGTCTTGGCCATTAGTTGATTTACTTGTTTTTGTGTAAGTTAATACGTTGTCAAATATGTTTAAACTTAAATAAGCTACCTATACAAGTAGTTGTCTCTTTGTATTAATTTGTCCTGTTATTGACGTAATGCGCGTCATTTACAAAATGCGCAACCAGATATTCGAATAGTTCGAATATATGTGGTTTTTTTAGAGGGAATATTCGAACGTCATTTTTGAGCAATTTTGACAGCCCTACTGGCCAGAGGCCGGTCTGCCCTCGAACAGCGCACCCCAACCCGAGTTGGACGCGTCTGTCGAAATGACTTTCCGATAAGAGGTGGTTCCCATCGTCACTCCCTGCTGGTACCAGTCGGCTACTAACCAGGGCTGCAGAGCCGCTATGCAGGTCTGAGTCACTCTGATTTTCTGGCCGCCAGAAACCCAGGCTCGGCGAGACACGCGAGCATTCAACCAGCGTTGGAGCGGGCGCATGCGCAGTAGGCCCAGCTGGAGCACCGCTGCAGCTGATGCCATACAGCCCAGCATCCTTTGAAACGTTTTCAAAGGGAGAAAGCTGCCCTTCTGGAAAGATGCGGCTAGGTGGCGAACACGGCGCGCGCGCTGTGTCGACAAACAAGCCGTCATGGCCACAGAGTTCAGTTCTATTCCTAAAAAGGAAATTGACTGACTGGGCATTAATGAGCTCTTGGTCCAGTTGACCGTGAGACCCAAATTTTCCAGGTGACTGAGAAGCACTGTTCTGTGAGATAACAGTTCCGTCTCTGACTGTGCCAATATCAGCCAATCGTCCAGATAGTTCATTATTCGCAGCCCTTGGGTTCTCAGGGGGGCGAGCGCCGCGTCCATGCACTTCGTAAATGTACGGGGTGCTAGAGACAGGCCGAACGGCAGGACGGTGTATTGATATACCTGACCAAGGCGAATCTCAAAAATTGCCTGTGACGGGGTAATATCTGAATCTGAAAATAGGCATCCTTCAGATCTAGAGAAATGAACCAGTCCCTCGGGCGAACGTGCGCGAGGATTTTCCTGGTCGTAAGCATTTTGAACGGTCTTTTTGCAAGTGCCTTGTTCAAATGTCTCAGATCTAGGATGGGCCTGAAAGCTCCGTCCTTCTTGGGTACGAGAAAATATCGGCTGTAAAAACCTGACTCGCTCAGAGAAGGCGGTACTTTTTCTATAGCCCCTTTGCACAGCAGTACTGCTATTTCTACGTGAAGTAGGTGTGCTACTTCCGCATTCACTATCGTTGCGGTCCGGGCTCGAAAGCGCGGGGGACGGCGAATGAATTGAAGTGTATAGCCCTGCTTTATTGTGCTCAGAACCCATTCTGAAATCCCTGGGATAGTTTCCCATACAGCTATGTGAGCCGCTAGGGGGCGAATGGCCTCCGGGTTCAGACCGCCGCCATTTGCGGGCTTGTGAAACTGAACCGGAGCCGAGAGAAGTAGGTGTGCTACTTCCGCATTCACTATCGTTGCGGTCCGGGCTCGAAAGCACGGGGGACGGCGAATGAATTGAAGTGTATAGCCCTGCTTTATTGTGCTCAGAACCCATTCTGAAATCCCTGGGATAGTTTCCCATACAGCTATGTGAGCCGCTAGGGGGCGAATGGCCTCCGGGTTCAGACCGCCGCCATTTGCGGGCTTGTGAAACTGAACCGGAGCCGAGAGCGCGGCGCGCGCGCTCTCGGTACTGGGCAATGGTTGCTCGCTGAAAACCGAGACCGGCTGATTTATGTGAGGTGTCCCAATCATGAGGGATGGGGAGCGTTTTATTCTCACTTTTTGACGCGCGAGCAGCGCTTTGGGCGGAAAAGCTTTCTGTAAGCGTGAGCGCGTGTGCGCGGGCACGAGACTTACAAGTGTATTCGACGCCCCGATCATAACAGATGGGGAGCGTTTTATTAAAGCCCTGCGTTTTGTGATAACATTCAAACGCGCGGGCAGCGCCCGGGGGGAGGTGTGTTTTAGTAAGCGTGAGCGCTCTCTGGCGGGCACGAGACTTACATTCATTACCTGTTGTATTGATCGTGTAGCAGAGCGGGCAGATAGTGGGCACAGACCTGTGGACACATTTCTTGCATTCAACACTCGAGCGGCTTTTATGCGCTTTATGAGAGTGTGCCCTGTGGGTGACACGATATGTGATGTGCTTGTGTGTAGGGGTGAACACTGAAGCGTGGGCACTTTTACTACACTTAAAACACCAGCGGCGTGAGCCGGACCAGACATTATGCTCTTTTTGAGATTTCTCTGGGTCGCCGTGAAAACGGCGTTTGTGTGCAGGCGAGAGGGTGAATGAACCGGCTCGTTGGCTGCTAAATAAACCGCTGCAGTAGCCTGTATGAAGGGGACTGACAGGGAAATAACTTTTGACGGCGGTCCGGCCGCAGCGGGACGCGCGCGTCTTTTTTCTCTCTCGGTTAGGACGGCTTCGCGTGCTCAGACTTCATCGTGATCTTTTGCCGAGGCCCTCTGGGGGGCGGCGGTCTGTGACGGCTGTCTGAGCGCGATCTAGGGCGGCCGCCCTGGCGTCGCTGCGAAGGCTGAGGCTGTGCTGGCCGTTGGGTGCTGGTTCGCGCCGGAGGCTGGCTCTGTCTCTCGCGAGAGCGGCCTGTGGCGGAGCTTGAGCGTCGCGGCAGGAAGAGGTTCATGGCCTGCGTGGTCTTTTGTACCTCAGAAAAACGGTCAACGATCCCGTTCACCGCTGGGCCGAAGAGACCAGTAGGGGAGAGCGGCGCGTTCAGGAAGGTGGCGCGCTCCGACTCCCTCATATCCGCGAGCGTCAACCAGAGGTGCCTCTCTGTCACAGTCAACGCGGCCATGGCTCGTCCGATGGCTTGAGCTGCAGTCTTGGTGGCGCGGAGAGAGAGATCCGTCGCGCTTCTTAAATCTGTGACCGCAGCTGGGTCCTGGCCCTTCTCATCCCATTCACGGAGGAGGTCGGCTTGCAGGATCTGTAGAACAGCCATGGAGTGGAGAGCAGACGCTGCCTGGCCGGAGGCTGCATATGCGCGGCCGACCAAGGCGGACGTGGCTCTGCATGCTTTGGACGGGAGGGCTGACCTTGACCGCCATCTCGCGGAGGGCGGACAAAGGTGCGCTGCGACCGCCTCTTCCACAGGAGGAATAGCCGTGTATCCTTTCTCGGCGGCGCCGTCCACTTGGGAGAGCGACGCGGAGGTCTGAGACTGCAGCCTTGATGAGAAGGGTGCGTTCCACGACTTAGTCAACTCCGTGTGAAGCTCCGGTAGGAACGGAGCGGGCCTGCTTGCTGGAGCTGAACGGCGGCGATGCAGGAAACATCCGTCGAGCCTGTTCAGCGCGGGTTCCTTTGGCAGTGACCACTCGAGCCCGAGTCGGTCGACCGCCTGCGTCAGCAGACGCATCAGCTCTGCATCAGCTCCAGCGCGGGTACGGCCGGATTCCTGGATCGGCGAGGAGGCGGAGTTTAGCGACCAATCCTCGCTATCCGATGCCAGGATGGAGCAGCAGTCTCTTGTGGCGTGTCCTTCGGCCTCATCCTCAGACGCGACGGCAGTGAGGCTCGTGAGCGGCAGCTGCGCGTCGGTGAAGGGAGGCGGGGAAGGCGAGAGCGAGGCTCGAGGGAGATTCTCCGGCGAGCGCGTCGCTGTGGCCACAGGTTCCGGCTGTCTTTGGGAACGGCGCTTCTTTTTTCGCGGTCCCACAAAGGGCGGAGTCACTGCTTCCGGGTTGAAGGCTTCGAGGCGAGCCCGCAGGGTCGACATCGGAAGCGCTTCACAGAACTCGCAGCCCCCGGAAGCGAGGGCGAGTTCCGCGTGTTCCTGGCCCAGGCAGAGAGCGCAGATCATGTGGCGGTCTCCGACGCTGAGCAGGGCCCTGCACGAGCCACAGGAAGTGCGAGGCATCTTGACAAAGACGCTCGCTGCTCTTTTAGGAGTATCACAGAAATACACAATAGCAAAAAAGGATACGTCGCCGGATAGCGTAGCTCGCACGGATGGCTGAAGGTGGCGAAGACGGCCGGCTTCCTCAGCGCTGTCCTAAGCTGGCTGTTCGCTGTTCGACGGCGGCGGTGGCTTCTCTCAGATCCAGCGATGCGAAGAGCTTCGCTGAAGAGACAGAAAATCAGGGAATGCAGCCTAAAGCCCCTTCTTTTATACGCTAAGCCACGCCCATTCTGGCGGGCTATGACGCTATGAAGGCGCGGGCGCCCTTCATTGGACGTACGTCACGCGGGGCTCACTGATAGGCTGCAGCAGATGCCCGCAGGGCAGCCAATGTGCACGCAAGACTGCCTGCTCTAGGTCTGCTAGCTGCTGCACTGCGTTGACAATGAATACAAATTAAGGATAATTTTTTGGCTTCAATATCTCGAGAAGATGAATCTTTCCCGTAGCGTAAGCTAAACTTACGCAATACGAGAGAACCTCTCGTAAGAGAACTTACGGTGTGAGTTAACTCCTCTTGTTGGCAGTCATACAGAGCTAGGAAAACCATATTAGGACTAAAACCTAACCTTCAATATGGGCACATGACAACGATATCCATTATGCCTGTTCTGTAGACAGCCAAAATTCTCTGCTCACATCATACTGGGCACACATTCCCCACTTTTTAGCCCTTAGACATGGACACTGTTAACATACATGTATGTAGTCTCCAATACACTGAGAATTCTATCTTTTTCATTTCTAACAGGAGAACAACCATCAATAACTATAAAAGCGAGAGTTTTCCATCAATGATTGCAAAGCACAAAATCTCAGTTACTGATTCAACACGTTACAAATAAAGGCCTTGAATTCTTACCATCTGAAGAAATCCAATCAAGTGCATAAAGAGAGTGGTGCACCCTATAAGGCAAGTATCACTATTACTTTTCCCCATATTTATTATTAGTGGTGCTTTCTACTAAAAGTGTTTATTTAAGTGCTTTCTCTGAACAAACATTTAACAACCTGTAACTCTTTATGCACTTGATTGGATTTCTTCAGATGGTAAGAATTCAAGGCCTTTATTTGTAACGTGTTGTGTTGAATCAGTAACTGAGATTGTGTGCTTCCCTTGCCAAATAATTAGTCAATGAGCCAAGTCTACTACTTCACTGAAGGAAACATTTTGCATGCAAAGAGCAAATGTTACCAAAGGTCTTTGGGCAAAAGGAAAGAAAGTGTGAATTTTATTTATGCAAAATGCAATCATTGATGGAAACCTCTCGCTTTTATAGTTATTGATGGTTGTTCTCCTGTTAGAAACGAAAAAAGACAGAATTCTCAGTGTATTGGTGAGAGTTACGGTCTGAAGTTTAATACTATTAAACTTCAGACCATAACTCTCACATCATCTGCTATACAGACATGAATAATATTGTGCAGCTAATTGAAGATAAATTTGTACTACTAGTACTACTATTTTTCTAAGCAATCGGCTTATAATTATCCGGTAGATGATTAAAAAAAAGCAAAAAAATCCCATAGACCTAGGATTCATCCATAGACATATACTGAAAGCTTACAAAAGGAGCAGAATATCAACGATTTGGAGATGAGATCTTTAGTCTTTGGATAGTAAGCAATCATATAGCAATACCGCAGCAACCACCCAGAACACCACAGAAACTTCATGCTAAACGCTAAAGAGCACTCTAAAAAACGTATCAACACTATTTCAACAAAGCAACGGGTATAGTCATTCATTTCATTCACAAAAATGGATTTGCAGAAATGGAGCAAGCAGAAAGTGTATGTGTGATGATCATCAGGGCCAATATATATGCGGAAAAGCTGATAAATACACATAAGCTGCATGTATGTTTAATCACTGTTACTTTCCCTGTATACATGTAAGCAGCTTTCCCTACAGTTTACAATATTTTAATGTGATTGATGCTGATGTACAGATCAAACGTTAACTCTAAGTTAGACATATTTCTCTCCATTGTTTAGTTGCAGTACTGAGGGTTCCCTCAAACGTGACTACATGAGTCTACATGAACACTTTACAGTTGATTTTATATCTGTAAGTCATTATCATCAAATGCCATAGAGCTTAAAATTCCGGCATATTTTGTGTATGATCCCATACAGTAGTGAAAAAATAGCAATATTTACACATTTGACAGTTTATAATTTTATTAAATACCAAGAATATAAAAGGTGTGCATCATGCCTGATGCCTACATGAATACTTTACAGATGGTTTTATTCTAACCAAGACCAATATACAATGGCATACATAGTACACTGACCTTGGCACAGCACATATGTAATCAGGGTGCGATTTGCTACTTTGAAAACATTTTTTTTTATTATTCATGAAAGAAAAACACGAACCGCAGTGGGTATTTTGTGCAGCTGTTAAACTAAAATAAGATTTATAAAATAATTATGATCTGTAATAAACAAACAATATCGGAACATTCTAACAAAGACCTTTTTTAATGCATTTTTACATTTTAATTCAGAGTAATTCACATTTATTTAGAGCAAGATTTTCACTTTCAAGATTTTGTCTAAAAATAGGGCACAATGTACTGTATAAATATAAAGGAATTTTCCATCTTGTTTTTTTTCCAGGTGTTTTACCTGTATTTTAAATTATGCATTGCATTGTGTTGTGTTTTAGGGTTAACGGAAATTTTCGTAAAATTACTGGATAATGCAGGGCTCTCAAGTCTCACGCATTTGGCGTGAGACACACGCATTTCAACCCGTTCACACGCTCACACGCCACACCTTGTATTTCTCACGCTGAGGAGTAAGGGAACTTGTCCCGCTATAATGGACGAGGCGCAGGCAAACGGAGGGAAGTTCTCTGCCGAGTTCATAGCAAGCATGATCTGTCTCGAGTTATACAGAGTTAAATGGCAGCTACAGCCAATCAGAAATTAGAATTAGTTGTTTCCGGGTAAATGATGTTTTCCCACTGCAAGCACGTTCGTTACTAGACAACACGCGCGGCGCACACACAGAGTGGAAGTTGAAAGAGCAAGATCTGATGAATGCGGTCTTGCGGACCTCTTCATTTATTTAAAAAAAATTTTGCATTTTGATTTTACGATTCCTGGATGATATCTCTTGCCTGTGATCAAAGACAGTGAGAGCTGATGTTGAGGAGTATAGCCAAATTCGTGCTAAATTATTTTTGATGCATTCAAAAACTCTCCAACTAGGGCTGTCACTTTTTATTCGATATTCGAATATGCATTCGAACATGACGGGAAATATCCGTATTCGAACTATAAATAAACTATCCGGTTTTTAAAGTGCCATGTTTAGCGCATTTTTTACAGTCTATGATTAGACCGTTTTTTTTATTTTATTTTTATTGTTTGCCATTTCATCCAGCAGCGGGCGCTCTAAACGTATTGTAGCGTCGGCCCATGACCAAATCAAGAGAATAATTGCCAATAGTCTCCCTGTTTTGAAAATGGAAGATAACGCACAGAACGGCCACCCTGAGCGGAGAATTACGACCCCAACTCATCTAAAAAGTAGTGTCTGGAAATATTTTGGGTTCTACACCGTAGATACCACTTCTCTCAACATTGACGCGCAAATACCTGTGTGTGCGCGCGCGCGCTCCGAGCGCGTTCTCCACTGCGGGAAACATCGCCAATAAAAAGAGAGCCGCACTTGATCCAGATCAAGTTGATAAATTGGTGTTTCTAGCAAACAATATTAAGAAATGAATTAGGCTAGGCCTTACTCCTGCTGCTGTTTAAGCTGTAAGTTATTGTTTGTGCCGTGCCGTGCTGTTCCGATTCAGTTTTTTTTTTCCATGTAGGCCTAGCCTACTTTTGTGATTGGCTATGCATAGTGCCACTTCATATAGATTAAGTTGATAGCCTGCTGTTTAAAACATTAAGTCAAATATATATATTTTTTTCAGACAGGCCTGAGTCCTGTTTATGACTGTCAGACGGTTAATAAATTTGTGATTGAATCTCCGTAACGGTGTTTTTCTTTTTTTTTTTTGGTGGGGGGGCGGGGCTCGTAGAAATTCGAATATATTCGAATACATTGCTTGATATCCGATAACCGTTCGAATTAGATTTTTCTCAAAAGTGACAGCCCTATCTCCAACTGCTTTTAAAGGGGTCATCGGATGCAAAATACACTTTTATATGGTGTTTGCTAATAAATGTGTCTTTGTAGTGTGTGGACACAATCACCATGCAATGAAAAAAAACCATTCACTTTTTTTAATCCTCAAAAAGCCAAAAAGTTGTTGATCATTATCATTTAAAGAGACATGCACCAAAACGGGTCACTGTGAACAGAGCTGTTTTTGAGGAGGTAAAAATGGTGTTGTTTTACACAACCATTGAGAAATTTTAACCAAAGTATGTTACAAACTTTACATGAAGACCCCAAAGTATCATACCAACTTGGGGGAAATGGGCATCCGATGACCCCTGTAAAGGTGACCGGTTTGGGTCTTGACATGCATGCTCAGGGCAAGTTGTGTTATGACACAATGTTATGTACATTGAGCACTGATGTTCAGTTGGCTTGTTTGGGGTCAAATTTATTTTTATTTTTCAATTAATTTATATTTTTTAAATATAACTATTTATTTTATTTTGATGAATTTGTCTTTTTTATCAGATTTACCAATTCTTATAATTTCCATTTGTGCTGGTCAATTATGAACAATAGGCAAAATTGAACTACTAGCAAAAATTGAAGCGAATTTGGTTGGGTCGAGGGATTTGGGTGGCTCCTCCCCTAAATCTCACTCTAAACTTTTGATAAAACTTGAGAGCCCTGATAATGTGTTGGTAGAAAAAAAATTTTTTCCGGTTTAATTTTATTACAGTAATAGAACGCGTGTGTGACGCGCAGTTCAGGGAGACCAAGATAGCAGAAAGCACATTGTTTGTTTTCTTTATTTTACAAAAGCATAACATTTTGTTGTTATTGTGAGTGTTCATAAATAATAGTAGACCTTCTATAGTTTCGAAGGATGCAGTTCTCTTATCTGAAAAACAAGTATTTTAAGTTCCCTTTCAGTTGGTCACTTTCACATCGGAACTTACCAACGAATTGGTCTTCACTTCGGAGCTGAGTGGTTCTTCTTTTCTTGTTCTATTCAGTTACCAAGAGTGAAATCAATGAGTGTCTTTGAGTGTTCTTCGGGTATAAGCCTCTGTTCCAGGTGTTGGTGTGACCTCACTACAGCGGTGGTCATGATCCCAGAGCATTTACTGCTGTTCATGCAGCTTTGAGAGAGTTGCACCTTCAATGAGTTTGAGTTTATACAGCCTAAAAGAGTGAGTGCACACTGCAGGCTGCACTATTTTCTGCCAGTTGTGTTGCGGCCATTTCCTCAGTGCGCTTTAGCACTATAAAGAGTAGGGCTGGGCAATTTAATCGATTCTGCGATATAAATCGATATTTTTTTCCCCAAGAAAGTATCGATTTTTAAGCCGCGAGTATCGATACATACGTCCCATTCAAATCCCCCGTGTTTTTCCCCGTTCGCGTTGCAGGACGAGCGATTTGTTCAGCCAGCTGCTAGTGTCGCTGTAGAGTAAACTTTACACAGACGCTGACATAGACGGCCGCTGGAGCGTGCGACTTTCCCATACCTCTCATACCGGGAATTGAGAAAAATGCCTGTTTCGTGTTCTGCTTGGGACTTTACAAATCACTCCACACAATTGAAAACAGGTCTCGAGGAATTACCTTTCACAAGACTGAACATTTGTTTCTGGTTGTATTTGGTCATCATGATATAATTAGTAATAGTAACGTTCAGAGGAGAAAGGCCGCGAAATTTAAAAATACTGCTGTTATTGTGTCACGAAATGTAGTTTTAATAGTTTTTCAGTCGACAATGTAGTTGTTTAAAGATCAAATCTGTGGTTTATTTATAAAGATACCGCCTATTTAAAATTTTGATCTGACGTTTTTGGAGTTGTGACATCCAGGAGATCAGCGGGCGCTCATGTACCCCGCCTGGAACAGCCGTTACCTCGGCTAGTGCTTCTGACGTGTGCCGCTGGCTCTGGTGGCTCTAGTCTAACGTTAGTGGTTAAACATGAGATATAATTCGTCTTGTGTATATCTAACGGGCTATCTTTGGTCTCATTAATCTATAATTTGTTTTCTGGCAAATCGAGGGCAAAGTGAAGTTTCATAACTTTATATTTAGACTATTAAACTATTTACTATTACTTCTCACTTTATCTTATATTTATTTGCATTGCACTGTAGTTGTACCATATGTATTACCATAAATGATCCATCAGTTATCTTTGTTATTGGTAAAATTGGGCCAATCACAGAAAATGCTTTTTCCACAATAAGAAAACTATTTAATTTAATGTGAAAATTAAATTATATCTTAGTATAATGGGGGTCTTCACAATTCTTATCCAAGAATAAAAAGCCAGATACATGACAAGCCTGAGCTTTGACAATTCCTTATTAAAAAAATATTTTATAAGTCTAACTATCGAGTTTTTAAATAACTAGAGATGGAACTGTTTGTACACCACATACAAACCACTGAAATCGGCTGATAAATGTAAAAAATAAAAATTATCTTACAACATTGCATAAAGTACTTTGCATTTTCAAGCTGTAGACCCTCTGTCCAGTCAGAGTCAATATATATATATTGTGTAATTGATGTTTTTAATAAAAATTTATGTTTTTAGTTTTCAGTTTTAGTTTAGTTTTAGTTTTCAGTTCAATTAATTCAATCCAAGTAAATGGAACACTCACAAGATGTCACAAATCACTCTTTCCCTTTTAAATCTTTCAGAAAATGATGTAAGTGTATCGAATTATATCGAATCGTATCGTTGGCTGAATATCGTGATATATATCGTATCGTGAGCTGAATATCGTGTATCGTATCGTATCGTGAGATTAGTGTATCGCTACAGCCCTAATAAAGAGAGCTAAATTTCCCTAACGACCGCATTCAGAAACACATGGATAGAATGACATCTTTAAAAAGACAGTCACGTTCATTGCCTCACGTGTCCGGGTGTCAAGCACACTGATGTAGCTTTTGTGGATGAGTCATGTACCCACTGCAGGAAGATGTTGCGGTCGATACTCAATTACCTGGCAATTACCACCACAAGGTGGAGTCCCCTCCCCTATACCCTGATAGAGTTCCTCTTCTGGGCATCAGAAGAGGGATACTTCAGTGAATAGCCAGGGTGACCTGAGGATCACAGTGGGGGATTAACTGTTGAACCAGGTAAGTGTTGCACAACACACTCAGACCCCACTTCGGGACGCTATGCCTTCCGAGTCGGGTTCCTGCATTCTACCTCGCTTGCCCCACTGTGGGTACATCTGTGGTTCCTCTTGTACGGTCTCTGGGGGCCTGGCTAGCACTCCCCAGACCGTCTCGCTAGCTAATTCAGACCATTAGACATGGCTATGCGATTAAGTTTTCCAGCATTCCCCCAAGTTCAGATCACAGTCCTACTGGCGAAGGACGCTATAGAGCCGGTCCCTTCAGCCGATATGAAGACAGGGTTTTACAGACCCTACTTCATTGTACCCAAGAAAGTTATTGGGTCACAGCCAATCTTGGACCTGTGAGTGTTGAATTGGGTCCTTCACATGCTCCCATTCAAAATTCATCTTTGGAAGCATTCGTCCCCGATATTGGTTTGCATAGATCGACCTGAAGGACAAATACTTTCATGTCTCGATTACCCCTTGAAACAGACCCTGACTCTCTCCCCTGAGAGAACACGGCATTCCCATCGGCTGGCTCATACTGGCCCAGTCACAGAGAAACGTGCTCTGAATGAATTTAAACGGTTCACTACAGACTAAGGCAGGATGGCAGCCCCACTGAAACTTTTTCAGAGGCTCCGGGGGCATATGGTATCCGCAGCTGCAGCTGCAGTAACGCCGCTCAGATTGCTTCATATGAGATTCAGCACTAGCTTCATGGCAGTCCCGATGTGGGTGTGGCAACGCAGCAATCACCCTAGTTTGTAACCAAACCTTCAGCCCGTGGTCGGACCCTTGTGTTTCTACTTGGCAGGAGTTACCCTAGAACAAGTGTCCAGGCATGCTGTTGTCTCCACGGATGCCTCCACAAGCGGCTGGGGTGACCAGCTCTTTGTCTGATATGGAGGCCAGCAGAAGGGAAAGGCTGTCTCTAAGCAGAGGATGGCCAAATGTGCATTGCAAATGATTCAGCAGAAACAGGGATATTTAGACGCTGCTGGGCGAAGCTAACTTTCCGCGTGGTGTAAAGATTGGCCGAGCTCACTGCATTGGCCCCGTCGTGAACAACAGGCCGCAAGTTATGATTGCCAGGATTCATCATGATGCTGTTAAGACTGAAATACTGCGGCTTGCCAGTAACCAAAGCCTGCTCTCCAAAGCCAGCAGTTTGATGGAGCACGGGAGAAACTAAGAGCTAAAGGAATAAAATATGGTCTGCTGTATCCTGCCCGTCTCATCTTTACTCATGAGAAGACGAAGAAAATGTTTTTGTCCCCGCACGAGGGCGAATCATACGTTGACAGTCTCTCACAGTGAGGGATCGCGAACTATACTGTGGTACATCTTGGTAAGACACTATGCCTAGCTGCGGATAGCTTGCGCAGTACATGGACTTATGTATAACTCTTGATGGATCAGTAGGGCAATCCTTATATTTTGTCACTAAGGACTTAAAAATTATCAGGTCGGTATTGTTCAAAGATTGTTTATGTGTGTATGCATATGCATAAACGAATGAACAGTCTGTACACATTTAAACAAACACATATGTGTTTGTTTAAATGTGTACAGAATGTTCATTCGTTTATCTTGATGCAAAGTTTTTTTTCATGACTATTCCGAGTGGAGATGGAGTTGTTGTTTCGAAGAACAGTTAGATTACCGGTCGATTTTTGTTTTCTTTTTCGCTTTATCTTTTTTCCCCTCCTCTTTGTATTCCGTTCAGCTGTCCCACGTGTTAATGGGGCATTTTGATTTAAATTTTTATTATTTTGGTTCGCGGGGGTTCGAGAAGCAAGTTTATTGGGTTAAAATCATGCCAGCTTATCTTTGTCTTGGAAATGTTTATTTGCTTTTTTTATGTTTTGCACATTTAACAATGCCTATGCTTTTACTTAATTGCCCCTTATTTTACCCTGTGATTCACCTCACGCTGCATTTGGATGAGCTCACTTAAAGGGCCCCTATCATGGTTTTTTAAGTTTCCTAATGTTATTTTGGAGTCTCCTACAACAGGTTTGCATGCATCACACATCAAAAAACTGTTTCATTTTCTCATAATATACATTTGCACATCACCAGATTTTCAATGATTCTCAAACGACTCGCCAAATTAATCAATCTCTCTAAATCCCTCTTTCCGCGAGCTACCCTGCTCTGATTGGCCAGAAGGCTCAGTCTGTTGTGATTGCCAACCGACAATCTATTTCAAATAATGTTGTAATAATATTGTTAAATATAAAATTAAATGTCCCCAACTTAGCAAGCCAAAAGCCAGTGGCGACAAAGGCAACAATGCCCCATAGGCATTAAAGCTCTTTGCACGAGAGGCATGGCCTCTTCATGGGCCTGGTCCAGTGGTATACCAATTGAAGACATTTGTGTGGCGGCCGGCTGGTCCTCGCCGTCCACATTTGTTAGATTATATAACTTAGAGGTTCCTGCTCTTCAGGCATGATTTCTTTATGTATAAAGAGGCCTTGGCTCCGAGAGGGCCCAAGCCTCTAGGTATCCCTCTGTGGGGCCTGACATTTGTCTGGTCCCCTCTGGTTTTTGACTTTTAGCTCTACCATTAACCTCGGACTTCTCAGCCTTAGTCAAGTCAAGTATATTTATATAGCGCTTTTCACAATATAGATTGCATCAAAGCAGCTTCACAGTATCAATCAAAACAACATAACAATGTTCGTTTCTTAGTGGAAAAATATCCACGTTTGGTAGAGCTGATCGATGGTATTAATGATTAGTTAATTAATTTGAATCAAAGGCAACAGTGGCAAGGAACCGAAAAACTCCATCAAGTAACCTAATGGTGTCAATTAGGTGATAGTGTAGGACAAAGTTAAGCTAATGGCACGGCGTTTCAAAATGGGTTCCCATAAGCGTATAGCTACGCAATACGAGAGACCGTTCTTGAAAGGGAAAGTAACTCGGTTACTAATGTAACATTGGTTCCCTGAGAGTACGGGAAGGAGTACTACGCTTGGTTCAGGGGCTTTTTCACTTCAGTCGATTTAAACCTGATTACTATGACAAAATGGTCTGCTTTTATAGCCAGAGGCCACGCCCATTCTGGCGGGCTTCGGCGCCCACAAGGCGCTCTGATTGTTTTGCTTGCCTCAGCCTTTTTGCCATAGGTTCGTGCAGTTCCCGCAGCTACTCTGCGTTTTAAAATAAGGCTTCAGTATTCTCGAGAAAAGGTGTTTTCCCATAAGCGGATAGCTATGTATCACTCGTTCCCTTACTCCCAGGGAACCAAGGTTACGTTAGTATGTTACTAGGAATAAAATAAAATCGCCTGGGGTCAGCAATCACTTTTTTTCTTATGAGTGCAACAGAGACTCAAATAACTCAGTCGATTTTTGTCATATAGGCAAGTGTTATACATCATTCAAAACTGTTAAATGTCTTTTATTTGTGTACACTCATAATAATATCAAAATATTGTTTTTCGTAAAATAAAGAAAATAAACATGATGCGAGTTCTGCTGTCTCTCTCAATGTGAAATTCATTCTGAGACTCGACAGAAAATGACCTGTAACTCAGCGAATGTTTGTCACACAGAGTTGAGACATGTCTTTACAAAGCTTGAAGTCTCTACTTTTAAATTATGTAAATCATATTTTAAAAAAATTATCTCTGTTTAAGTAATCCGTATGAAAACAACGAGATGTACGTTCTCTCTAAATGCTTCCTCATTAACCCTCTGGGGTCTGAGGTGTTTTCATGGGCCCTAGAGGTGTTCTGACATTTGTGGATATTTCTGTTACTTGTGACATTTTGTGTATTTACATTTAAGTGTATTTACACTGTATTCGGCTAAAATAATATGTCAGCAGCATGTATGTAAAAGTTTGGGTTTCACTTTATTTTGATGGTCCCTTTAACACATTCTGTTGACTATAAGTAACGTTGCTCCTACATGTCTACTAACTCTCATTAGAGTGTTAGTTGAGTATTAATAGACTGGTAGGGTTAGGGTTAGATTAAGTTGACATGTAGTTGCAAAATTACTTATAGTCAGTAGAGTGTCTGTTGGAGGACCATCACAATAAAGTATTTGCAGATATTAAGCAGACAGTCTACTAATACTCCAATGAGAGTTAGTTGAAATATAGTTGCAAAGTTACTTATAGTCAAAAGCACATTCAATAGGGACCATCAAAATAAAGTGTTACCAAAGTTTGTAGTTTTAAGATAATGACATTTATGTGTGGTTTGTGAAAAAAAAAATGTCACAGTATGGGTTTCATGACCTTATTTCAGATTATTTCTTAACAAGACTTTAGAAAATTGTATCACGTAGCCTAGAATATTTGGTCCAAAACTATGTGAAAATCATCCTGCGTACTCATTCAGAAAAAACTATATATTGATTTAAAATTTGTAAGACATGTTTTGTGTAAGAAAGCTTTATGCAAGTAGGTATGAATCATCATGAATATTAATAGTTTCAAACCTGAGAAAGGCAAAGACCCTCCCATAATGGCCCTATCAGGTGCTATGAGGCCCTATCATTATGAGGAACCTTGCACAAAGAATGAGGAGAGCCTAAAAAAATAATGGCTTTTTGATTGTTTGGATTTATTTACAACACAACATAATCCAAAAATACACAACAAATGACCAAAAAGTACATTATTGGACACACTTACAGAGACTTGAACAGTCACACACCTTTGTGCCACTCCTGAAACATAGTACATACCTGTCATTTCCAAGGTGTTGAATGACCTTTTTTCAGTGACAATTTTAGTTTTTTTTCTCAAACCACGCATAAAACGTCATTATCTCAAACCTACAAACTTTTACATACATGCTGTTGACATATTATTGTAGCAGAGTTTGTGCTGAATACAGTGTAATCAGACTTTAGCCATGTAAATGTCACAAGTAACAGAAATAAGCACACATATCAGAGCATGTCAGAACACCTCCAAAGCCCAGAAAACACCTCAGACCCTAGACCTAGAGGGTTAAAGTATACTTTTACACACTAAAAAGTAGTATTGAAACAGTACTTACAAGTGTACTTCTAGTACATTGATATTAGTATACTTACTACATAAAGTATACTTAATAAAATGAACAAAGTATATTTATTTTTTGTAAGCTGTGTGTGAATGCAATGCTATTAATAAGTCAAATACAAGACTCACAACCATATCTAATTTCTGTTTGAACTTAGTCATAGTAACTGTATATTCTATCATTTAACCCTTCCCCTACACAATCCTCACAGAAAAAATTCTGCATTTTCAACAAAAAACCCATCATAGTATGTGTCACACATATGGTGGTTTCAATGAGATGCATGATGCTGCATTTCTAACAAAAATTATTTAATAAACACTGAGAGTGTAACCAGTAGAATACACAGGATTTAATCACATTAAATCAAGATGTGAAACGTGTTTTACTCAGGGGGCCCAACCACCTGTATTAAGATGTGTTTTGGTAGATCAGATCATGAGTAGATAAGGGCCTGGGAGCATTATCTGAAGCACCATTTGAATTATTGGAGTCAGTTTCTGAAAAAATGCTTACTCTTAAAGTGTCTCTCTTATTAGCATTGACTTCGCTTAAAGGGATAGTTCCCCCACAAATTAAAATTAGCCCATGATTTACTCACTCTGAAGACATTCTTCTTTCAGACGAATAGAGTTATATTAAAAAATGTCCTGGCTCTTCCAAGCTTGATAATGGGAGTGAATGGCTGTTTGACTTTGGAAGTACATTAAAGCGCATCTATTCATGATTAAAGTGCTCTACACGTTTCGGGGCAGTAGATGGCAGTCTTCTGAAGTGAAGCGATGCATTTGTGTAAGAAAAATATCCATATTTAAAACTTGATCGACTAAAATAACTAGCCTCCGGCAGATGCCCATACACATCGATTTACGCCAAAAGAGTAACCCTTGAACTTGATGCCCAATGTAATAACGGCAGTTGACTCCTCTCGCAGTTCAAATAAACAGGGCTGGGCAACGGCGTTCGGCCGTCTGCCGGAAGCTAATTATTTAAGTTTTAAATATGGATATTTGTCTTACACGAACGCATCGCTTCACTTCTAAAGACCTTTATTAACCCCCGCAGATCCGTGTCGAGCACTTTAATCATGAATCATTTACTCTTGCTTCTCAAGCTTGGAATAGCCAGGACATTTTTTTTTATATATAACTCCGATTGTATTTGTCTGAAAAAAGAATGTCATATACTGTACAGCTAGAATGACTTCAGGGTGAGTAAATCATGGGCTAATTTTCATTTTTGGGTGACCTATTCCTTTAAGAGAGTTGGAGATTTGCAGGCCCTATCAGTTGCCTCTTCGTGCTTAAACTTTGCTCCAAGTGATGTCAGAACTATTTTGCACTCCAGAACGCACTATATTCGAAAGGTTCTTTCTATGGCTGGTCAGCCAATGGTCTTGCAGGATATCTTCCTTTCACCTCATGAGAAGCAAGAGCAAGAAAGTCTGCATTTTTCTATGGTCAGTCTATGCTTTGAGGATCTACATCCACCGCTCAGGCCAGCGTCAAGCCAAACTCTCAGGGAACCAGGTTACTTCTAATTCATAGTTGGTTATAAAAAAAAGCCTTTAAATGAGGAATTGTCACAGTACTTCAAAAGGCAAACTGAAAATTAAATGTGGCAGGCAAATTAAATTTGTCTATTTTTATAAGAAAGCAAATTTCAAAGAGAATGTACACATCAAAGAGAGTGTACACAGCAAATTTTGGCCAGAGTAGAGGGGAATGGAATCACAACATGAATCTTTTGTCTTTACGGGAGTCCATATGAACCATCAGCCATTCATATCTAAACGTAAGATGTAAACCCTGTTTTATTAAATATGCTGTAGCAAGCATCTTAACCTCCATTAAATCCGTTATTTTGGAAAGGAACAGTCCCAATAACTGTGAATATGAGGTTCAAATATATACACAACTGCATAACGCTCCTAGCCTGACGAATTTATACTCAGATTCTAGTCAGAATATGAGTCTGATGCTGATCCATTGGGCAGTGATTATGGGGAGTGTTTCAATCCCTTAGATGCCTATGAAGGAGTGATCCAGCTCTCAGATTTAATCAAAAATATCTTAATTTGTGTTCCGAAGATGAACGAAAGTCTTACGGGGTTGGAAAAACATGAGGGTAAGTAATTACTGACAGAATTTTCATTTTGGGGTGAACTATCCCTTTAAAGGCGCTCGAGAAGTCACAAAATTTTATTCTCACAGATGCATCAGGGGTGTCCAGATGTGTATACGCCCTCTGCAACATAAAAATGAGGGCATCATCAACACTGATGTTGGGCTGAAATGCAAACAGTAAAGGGTCCATTTGAGTTGACACACTAGTCCTGATGTAGCGAAGGACTAGTCTCTCAAACGTCTTCATGACATGTCTGTACCGGTCTGTAGTCATAATGGTGGGTTGGATGGTTTTTCTTTGGAAAAGGGACCAGGCAAGATGTTTTCCACAACCTTGGGACCTTCTGTAAACGCAGGCTCAGGTTGAACAGGTGTGTTAAAATACCACATAGCTCTGCAGAGCAGGTCTTCAGTAGCCTTGGACTGATATCAGGTCCCACTGCTTTTCTTGGCTTCAGTCCGCCCAGCATCCTATTGACCTGAGCTGGATATAGAATAATAGGCAGGGTTGCTGATGGGGTAGGAGATGGAGAAAAGGAACTACAAGCGGGTGATATCATAGGTATGTATAAGAGAAGGGGAGAAGGAGATGGAGCGGAAGCAGTGATGGTCAGCAGACCAGGTGAGGGTGTCACAATGTCTGGTCTGTGTTCCCTGGTGTCCACTAGAGGTCCTCGTTTTCACGGTGTCTTTCACGTTCAACTACATTTCCCAGCATTCTGTCTGTCCTCATCATTATTGCACTCAGCTGTTTCCCATCACCTTGTTAGTTCTGTTTGTATATATTCCCTGTCTGTGTTAGTGTTCGTTACGGAGTCCTTGTTATGTCTGACACTTCTTGGTCTGTTCCTGATTGTTCCTTGTGTTTTGTTATTTTTGTATTTGGGATGTTTACACGGTATTTGATCTTTGCCTGGACTGGATTTATGCTTTACGGATTACCCATTAAAACATCTTTACTGCACTTGGATCTGCTGTCTCTCTCCCGTGTGTGTCGTGACAGAAGGACTCCGTCATTATGAACAGATCCAGCAGTTCGGGTTTCTGTAATCCTTCTCCCGTATATAGGGCCACAGAAAGGAGGGTTGCAGGTTGGGGAGGAAGCGCACCGACTAAATATTCACCAATGTTTTGCCTTATGGGCCCAGCTAACTGAGGAAGCAGCAGCGGCTAAAACTTGAGCGAAGTCTTCCAGCAGAAATGGTGAGTCGTTTCTGGGGACTCGTCTGGCGAAGTTTTCCGGAACTCGGGGAGGTTGCAGGGGAGGAGGTGGTCGACAAGTTCCACGACACCGTCCTCCGCCTAACAATTTTTCTGATCCGGAGCCGCCCGGACTGGCCCAGCACGAGATCCTCGCCGCTGATTCCCCCTGCACAAGATCTTCACAGCTGGTTCCGCCCAGCACAAGATCTTCGTCGCTGGTTTTGTCCGGTCTGGAGTCCTCACCGCTGGTCCCGTCTGGTACTGAGGCTGCACCTCGCCATCAAGGACGGAGGAGGAGGAGAAGGGCCTCTTATCTCCCCAACGCCCCAGTGGTCGTCCCTGCACAGCATGTGGTCATTTCAGAGGCCGTTCCTGTGCAGCGTGCAATCGTTTTGGAGGCCCCCCATGATCCTCCACCGTTCCACCTCCCTCCTGAACTTTTGTATTTTTGTTTCATTGTGGAGCGTCTGGTAGCCGCTCCGTAGAGGGGGGGTTATGTCACACTGTCTGGTTTGTGTTCCCTGGTGTCCACTAGAGGTCCTCGTTTTCACGGTGTCTTTCACGTTAAACTACATTTCCCAGCATTCTGTCTGTCACTCATCATTATTGCACTCAGCTGTTTCCCATCACCTTGTTAGTTCTGTGTGTATATATTCCCTGTCTGTGTTAGTGTTCGTTACAGAGTCCTTGTTATGTCTGACACTTCTTGGTCTGTTCCTGATTGTTCCTTGTGTTTTGTTATTTTTGTATTTGGATTAGGGATGTCAACGATTAATCGACGATCGATTAATTGTCGATAATACATTTAATCGATAAAACTTATCGATCATCGATTAAGCATGCGCGCGTGCTGCTCAACCGCGAAACATGTAAGCGAGTTATGTTTGGGACTATTTTACACCTTCATCGTAACAATAAGTTGGCGTGTGCATTCGCGGCCTTTTTTTGTGCAAATGTAAGTTGTAATAGTTTATTTTGTGTACGCCTATCTATATCTGCTTTATCTCATATTGGATGTAACTTATTTGGTTAAGAATTGACGTTAAAGCGTGATCTTTAGCGTGCGCTGCTCAAACGGCAATGCACGACTAATAATGACTATTGGGACTGTCATATTACATAACATTATAAAGAAAACAATATTGTAATAAAACATTGTGAATTATTTGGGTTTTAGTTGCCGTGTCGCGTTGTTCCAGGAAGAGCGCGTCCACAACATGAGTCATTCTGAATGGCACGTACAGTTCAAGTTCACTTGTGCATTCACGTCATTTTGTGCAGATATAAATTGTAATATGTTTATTTTGTATATATCTGATTAATCTCATATAGGATTCGTTTCTTTGAGTTAAATAACGCGCTAGCAAAGTGCTCAACGGTTATTCATACAGCGCGTGCCGCTCAAGCAGAATGCACGACTAATAATAACGATGATTAATTTGGAACTGTCATATTACATAACATGAGAACACTATTTTATTAATTCGTTGTGAATTCATTGGGTTTAGTTGCCGTTTTCAGTGCGTTGTTCCAGGAAGAGCACGTCCACAACAGTCACACATTCTGACAAGCGCATCTGAGGTTGGTGACACGTTATATAGTCGTTTTATTTGATTATTAAATAATTAATTTAATTATCAATCACCATCGAAACATTTTACAATCATACTAGCCCTTTATTTAGATTAAAAAACATTCTCATTAATTTGGTGAGGAACATAAAGTTTTGAGCAGCATTTGCAGACCCTGTCCTGCTGTTGGCCATATGCCACTGCAGTGCCGCATATTGCAGTATAGGCTTATAACGATTAATCGATTAATTGATCGTTAATTTGAACGACGATCGATCATGGGAATTTGTGAAAATTGACATCCCTAATTTGGATTGTTTACACGGTATTTGACCTTTGCCTGGACTGGATTTACTCTTTACGGATTACCCATTAAAACATCTTTACTGCACTTGGATCTGCTTTCTCTCTCGTGCGTGTCGTGACAGGGGGAGGCTGGAGGGATGTGGAGCCGTCAAATCTGTTGAAGAATCTGTTCATATCATCAGCCAGACTCTATTCGCCATCAGGCAGCATATCGCCCTTCTGCTTCATGCCTGTGATCTTCCGCATCCCAGCCCACACCTGCTTCGCTCCATCTTGCTGCAGCTGTTGTTCTAATTTCAACCTATACACCTCTTTTCCCTCCTTAATCTCCTGTTTCAGTGCCTTTTGAAGTTCTTTGATTTTATTCTCTTCTCGTTTAGTAAAGCCTTCAAGCTGCTGGTAGCTGCAAATTATTGACGGCCTTACAGAATGCATTACCCATTACATCATACCATCCGTCGCAATTCATTGCTTCCCTAATAACAAACCATAAAATTCTTTTTTAATTTGAGTCTTTCTGTGTATTCACAGAATGCACAGAGGCAACGAGAACACAACGAGAACATGGAGAGAGTATTTTAAACCAGCTCTACCATCTATAACCATGGGAAATGTTCGCTGCTTAACAAACAAATTAGAGGAACTAGAAACCCTTGTCATGACTCAGAAAGTGTACAGGGAGAACAGTATCATATGGCTGACAGAGACTTGGTTGACAAACAACATGTCCGATAAGTTTCATCAGCATCAGGACAATACGAGCTGACAGGGACACCACAGCGAGCGGTAAGCAGAAAGAAGGGGGGCTTATACTGCTCGTCAACAACAAGTGGTGTAACCCTATGCACGCTACTATCAAAGAACAGATATGCAACAAAGACATTGAACTTTTAGCAGTTAGCCTAAGGCCATATTAGGTAGCTAGGGAATTCAATGTGGTGGTAGCCATTGTTGTTTACATTCCTCTGTATGCCAAGGCGGAAGCCGCTTGTGACGTGGTACACTCCACTATCCACTATCGCGAGACTTCAAGACAAGTACCTAGACGCGTTAATTTTTATGTCTGGAGATTTCAATCATGTCAGTCTCTCTAAGACTTTGCCCACTTTTAAACAGTTTGTTGAGTGCACAACCAGGGGTGATAAAACGCTGGATCTCTTGTATGCCAGTGTGAAAAATGCATACAAATGTACTGCACTGCCCCCGTTTGGGTGCTCAGACCATGACATGCTACACCTCTCTCCCTCCTATATCCCAGCTGTGAAGAGGCTGCCTGTCACCATCAGAACATGGGATTGGGATGTGTTGTATGGGGATGATATTGACGGCTGAAGGAAAACAAATTTATTAAATGTTACATAAAGGTTTAACAGTATTTTTAACTGAGAAAGTGCACACTATGACTATAACCTTTGATCACTTCTCTGAGTACAGCTGGGCCCTTTGTCTCTATGATAGTGGTAATGTTAGAGTGATCTGATCAGGCTGATTGGATCACCATCATCAGGCCTGACACTGTAATCCTGATGAACTCAGGTAAACAGCTGACTCATGAATCATTTACATGCATTGTTCAGAATGACTCCTCCTTTAGGTAATCCCACCCTCTTTGGAAAGTATAAACTAAGAATGTAAAATTATCTTAGTCAGACGATGTTGGTATGACTACAGCGACAAGCAATAAAAGAACTTCTGCTTGGAAAACTTCCTCCGTCTCCTGGTCTGAGCTTCTAACTTTTCTACAAGGAAAAACTTCACTACACGGCCTTACAGAATGCATTACCCATTACATAAATTTCTGCTACGATGGCATTGTACCGTCCGTCGCAATTCGTTGCTTCTCTAATAACAAACCATGGATAATTTTTTTATTTTAGTCTTTCTGTGTATTCACAGAATGCACAGAGCCAACGAGAACACAGCGAGAACATGGAGAGAGTATTTTAAACCAGCTCTACCATCTATAACCATGGGAAATGTTCGCTGCTTAACAAACAAATTTGCGTAGATGCCATTATTCTTATGATGTAACGAGTACATAAGGTGTTATAGGAAGTGTTCCCGATTCCGACTGACCTAATTTAAGCAGCCTAATAATCATTAAACTGATTTGAATAATAGGAATGTATAGTGTTCTATGTCTATGAAGGAGGGAATGGAGACGTACGTCTTGACCAGTGATGGGAATAATGGCGTTATAAATAAACAGCATTACTAACGGCATTATTTTTTTCAGTAACGAGTAATCAAACTAATTACTGTTTCCTCCGTTACAACACCATTACTGTCAATAAAATGTGGCGTTACTATAATTAAGCTCACTGAAGCGTTTTTCATCCGAGTAGGCTCTCTCTCAGCCATAGGAGCTGCAAAGTTTTTTCTCTGGTGTGTGAGTGTGTCCGAGAACGCGCTCGACAGTGCGCGAGAGAGACCGAACGTGTCAGAGCATAAATACTTTATTTATAAATGAATTACACATTTCAGCATTAGAATAATCTCTGTAGCATATTGGTATCATATGCAATGTTAATTAGTTTATATAACATGGTTATAAAATAAAACTCCAAAATAACCTGCAGGGTACGTTCAAAGAAAACATCTTTGTTTGACCAGTTGTGAACACGTGCGGCAAACACGACTAGAATTTGGCTAAAATAACCTCTGATGATGACGTTCTCTGTAGGTTATAAAAAATAAACCCCCAAAAGATTATATTTTATTATTATTATTTATGTTGGTACATTGTTCAGTATTATATTGAGAGCACTTTTTGTTAAACTTAAGGAAGAAAATACTTCAAGTAGGCTTTACAGTATGTCTACCAGTCGTAAAGAGTTTTATAATTTTAATTTTAATTTTACTAGTGTATGTGTATGTATTTTTTTATTACTATTTATTTATTTTTGGTACATTTTTTAAGAAGCATAATTTATTTTTAGACTTATTTGTTGGCCAGTTGTGGTCTGTGCAATAAATATTAAAAGGGTAACACTTTATTTCGATAGTCCACTTTAGACATTCTACGAACTATAAGTAACTTTTCAACTACATGTCAACTAACTGTCATTAGAGTATTAGTAGACTGTCAGCTTAATGTCTCCTAACACTTTATTTTGTTGGTCCCCCAACAGACATTCAACTGACTATAAGTAACTTGGCGACTACAAGTCAACTTATTCTCCTAACCCGAACCCTAACACCTAACCATAACCTAACAGTCTACTGACAGTCTACTATAATATACTAATACTCTAATGAGAGTTAGGTGACACGTAGTTGAAAAGTTACTTATAATTAGTAGGACGTCTAAAGTGACTATCGAAATAAAGTGTAACCATTAAAAGTTCTAAACTATTGTTTTTCCACTATATTAATGATACTATTGAACTATTAGTTGTTCCACTATATTAATGATAATATAATAGTGATAATATAAAAAGTTAATAGGTCTCTCACATTGTCCCACAGCAACATACTGAGCCGGCAACTGATAGGGAACGTCTCGGTTACATTGACCGACTAATAGGAATCCCTACCAAAGCGCCACAGCTGCTGCACCCCATCCAGTGCCCTGTGCAAGCCTCTACCCCTTCTTGCCTGGAACAACGATAGGAGGAGGCTTACACAGAGGGAATCTGTCACTGTTGTTCCGTGATAACCCATACAGTGAGACATTGGATAACACTAGGAAAGCATGCCCTTTCTTTTAGGAAGGAGAATGCTGCGGAAGCAAATTTCTTCAAGAAGTTGTGTGGGAAATGCATATGGACTAGCCCGAATGTTGTATTACATATGAATACTTAGCCCAAGGGAAAGACACAGGCTTCCGTAGGAGCAGCCGTGGAGAAAATATACACATATGGGATCCCCATAGGGTCACACATATGGGACCCAACCTAGATCCGGTTCTCAAGGATTCAGCAGATAAAGGCCTGGCGCCGGACGCTCCCCCATGTCCGGGCCGAGAGGTTTGGAGGACTCAACAGGTTTTTCACTCCGGAGTAATTAGGGTGCAGCAAGCTGACAGAGCCGGACCTCTCGGTGCTTCTACCTGTTTAGTGTGAGAACACGGGAGGAGACCGGCTTTACACGTATCTAGCGAACGTGTTAGGTGTCGCCCAGCCCGCAGATTCATCGACCGAAAAATCTGCAAGAGGCCAGTGCAACCAGCAGCAAGGTCTTCATGGAAAGAAGCTTTAAGTCTACTGATTGCAAAGGCTCAAAGGGAGCATCCTGAAGTGCTCGAAGCACCAGGGAAAGGTCCCAAGAGTGTATGGAGGGGGGTCGAGGAGGATTTAATAGTCTCTCTCCAGATCAGCTGAACTGCCTGGGGGTGGAGTCGCCATTCTCCCGGGAGCACAGCTAGTGATAGCTTGTCGTCCACACGGTTGAGCACACCGGGGACATACATGGCTCGAAGCGACCTCAGATGCTTCTGACTCTAGAGGAGGATATGGCGGGCAAGTTGTGACATGCGACGGAAGCGTAGACCACCTTGCAACGGTTGCAGTGTGTTCTGTACGGACCAGCACGTCCTTGCCCTGTAGTGGCCTTTTCAAGCGGCTCAGAGTGAGATGTAGCAACTAGAGGCAATTGATGTGCCAATGCAATTGGGGGTCCGTCCACACCCCTGACACTGCATGCCCATTGTACGCGGTACTCCAGCCAGTGGCAGAGGCATCTGTGAATACCACAGTATGCCTGGACACCTGTTCCAAGCGAACTCATGCCCACAGGAATGAAGGATCTGACCACGGGCTGAAGGTTTGGTGGCACGCTGGTGTGATTGCCATCCGGTGAGTGCCGTGATGCCACGCCCTGAAGATAATCTTCCTAATCAGTTTCATCATCTCAACATCCCAGATAGCTTAGAAGAACTTGATATTGCAACAGAAACTTTTAACTCTCTCTTTTCCAGCACCTAAGACACAGTTGCTCCATTGCGTGAAGTGTCTGTGAAGCCAGTGCTGAAGGATCCTCTGAAAGAATTTCATCCTGCTATTGAATGTGTTCAAGCAGTTCAGCACCGACTGAGCGCATTCCTCTGTGAGGCACGCTGTCTGTGCGACCGAATTCAACTGATCCGACCAAAAAGCGATCCAGGAGGTGGCTTGGTTGCGTTCTCGACCGCACACTGCTGCCCGCTGGCGATAGAAGAGAGTGGTGAGGATTCTCTCCCCCCACTGCTCTCCGGGCCCTCTTCGGACTCAGAGATGAAAGAAACTGCTCTTTCATTGAAAATTTGGGTACTGCTGGTTTTGAGGCCAGCGGCGGAACAAAAACAAAAGAAAACTGAAAGTTTTCCTCCTCGCCCTCTTCCGGGGGAGGAATCGGTGCGGTCTCCGTCTCCTGGAGTGCAGTCTCATCTGGACGGGCGGGGCGGCCTGCCTGCGACTGGCTCCACGGCATCATTTAGTTGAAGGTTGCTACTGCAGCGCGGAGGGCCGACGTAGGGCAGACGCAGGAGGACGTCCCCAGCGACAAACAGACCTCAGTCTGCCGTGGGCGGTGGGGTGGAGGCAGCAGCTGACTGCTGCGACAGGATGGCAGGATATGCATGTATCCCTTAGTTACCCTGCCATAAAGTGTGGTTAGAGAGAAAAGGTGCCGTCCACATCCCCGTGAGCTCCTCATGCACCTCCGGGAAGAAAGGCACTGGGGTGGGTTGCTAAGAACCAGCGCGCACCTCCCCGAGATACCAATCATCTAGCCTTGAGGGCTCGGGACACGGTGGAGGGTTCCACACGAGCCCGATCCTGTTGGCAGGCTGGGAAAGCATGGCCATCATCTCCGGGTCCGACTCGGGTACCACTGACACAAAGGAGGCTGCAGTGCCGAGTCGTCGTCCACGGAGAGGTCTGACCCACCCTCCGATGCAGAGATACATCTGATCGTTGTGGGGAGCACCAAAGGAAACGACCTTGAGAGTGGTCCAGCACGTTCCGTTGGTGGCTCAACTGGCTGTGGAGCGTGAGAGGGATGAGGGTTCCTAGGGGGTTGGTTCCACGAAGGAAGCACGCTCACCGTAATCCTCAGGTCTCCTATGTCACTGCCCGAAGTGGGTTTGAATGAGGCAGAGGCACGGGGACTCCGCCCCTTTGCAGTAAAAAGAGTCTCGACCGTAGATACGAGATGGTCATCTTCCCACAATGGGTACATGACTCATCCACGAACGCTGCCTCAACGTGTTCGAGGCCCAGGCACACAAGGCACCATCCCGTGACCATCCCTTGACCCCAGGTAACAACCACATCCAGAAACACACAGATAGAAAGTCATCTTGAAAAAGACGCAATCTATCTGTGTAAGCTCTTTTAGAGACTGCTCTCTCTGGTGCTGCAGAGGAACGGTCATCGCAAACACAGACAGGAATGTGCACCTGTCTGTGTGCTGTCTCTTCTGTCGCTGGTACCAGCTGTGAAAACAGCCTTTGAGCGCTCTAACTGGCGCACCTTACCAGCTGTTATAACAGCTTTTTTGTTTGTTCAGTTTAACTGGAACGAAAACAGAAGGAGAGAGAGAAAAAAGATTGTAGACTTGCAGATTTCCTGCTACAATAAAATGAAAAAACAGATACTCATTATTCATAATGCAGCAGGCAAACAATACATGGATGAACTTCTGCATCTTCTGGAACTCTGAAGTGTGCAGCCAGTGGACACTGCACTATCCCGAGGCTATGGCAGCTATTAGGTTAAAAAAGTTATTATTTTTAAAAAAGAATAAATAAACCAACAATGAATGGAGCGGCCTGTTGAAGTGTAAACACAGGTAGCAAAAAAGATTCATGTAATTAACTGTATTCAGCACATAATTTGAAAATACAGGGTCTGGTCAGAGCTGTGGTTTCAGTTACTGTGACTATTACTGTAAGTATCCACATGCGCACAGATATCCATTAATAAAAATAATATGACCAAGGAAGCACCTGACATGACAACTGTGCCTGATCTGAAGCCTGAGAATGTGGCCTAAGAACTCTCATATGCTAAAGCAGGCTGCCTCCTATTTCAAAGCATAGTGAACAAGGCTCCAGTGTCCTCCAAAGAATCTGAGAGCAGTGACCTTTGCCCTCTATACGATTACTCCCAGATCATTTCCACATCCAGCACTTTCATCTGCTGTCACAATCCCTGACTCTCTGAGCTCCTCAGTCTTTCTTATGTTGCTTTCTAAGGGCGTATTCACACCTATATATAATTTGTTTTGTCCCAAACCAGGAACATAATTTGTTACAATGTTGCATTTTGTTCTTGGGATGATTCACTTTCACAAGACAACCTTTCAAAGCATAGCAAAATGTGTTCACGTAAGTCACATGTGAGTAACTGTCTTCTCATTGGGCAGAGTTTCTTCTGCGTCATACATCAAGATGATTGACAAGTTCACTCCATGAGCTCATTGTGGCTTTATTTGTAACTGCCAAGACACATGCTAACACTTTATGAATGTAGCTGTCATTGTTCGCTGTTAAATCATAAACTACATTTGTATTAATACTGCAGCTAAGTCAAACGTGCTCTCTCTGGATCTCCCAGCGCTGTCTACAGGTTATCATTGTCAAGACACACGCAAACACTATAAGAAAAGTATAATGCAGCTAGAGCAGGAATCAAGGCTGCATCGGGACAGAATTCTCGCACACAGAGAAGCGCAATTACAGAACATTTTAAGATGAAGAGGAGCTTTTACTTTTCAACTGTGGTAACTAATGTGCTCTCACAGAATCAGACATTACTGCTATTTATATTTCCGTTATGAATTATAACAACATTTTGTTTGTTGGGTCAGATTGCTTTCACACCACAAGCGAACCACCACAGAGTTCATTTGCAATCAAGCAGAGACCACCTCGTTCAGACGGGCTCAGATCAATTGTTTTGGTGCAGATCCGAGCGCGAGTGCAGTGTTCACATATGCCTAAACGAACCGAACCAAGGGAATAAACGCACCAGGTTCCAAAGCAAACGCTCATGTGTGAAAGCACCCTAAAATAACAGTTCTTGATCTTGTAACATTCTCTTTTGGAAAAAAATTATACCAATAGTACAGATATTGAAAGAGGTCTATTAATAAATAAATTATTGAACAAACAAGAGTGGTGTTTCTTTCAGCATGTATTAGAACTATTTACACATTTGTTAGACACAAACAAATTGCTGCTGTTCTGCGTCTGTAAGCTCCGTATAGTTTTCTGTTTGAATCTCTATTTACTATCATTCCTTGCTGTTCTTATTTGCTAGATTTAACTTATGCATCAACATATTAGATATTGTCTAACACATTATCACATTATTCTGACATCGCAAGCTTTTATCTAAATTATTACTGCTAGCACAACACGCTAGTATCTTGCCAGCCTGTTAACCTGCCATCTGTGCTTGCCGTCTTTTTTGCGCACCAGTGTTAATTTTTGCCACCATTTTTTATTTAGTCTTTAGTCTTCATCGTCAGATGAAAGTGCTTATTGGTCTTAGTCACATTTTAGTCATTTTGTTTTTTGAAACGTCATTGCATTTTTAGTCAATGTATATGGGTTGTGGCAAGGTGGCAACTCTTATCACCTCTGAAACTTAAAAATGGCACTCTCTGACAAAAAGGTTGCCGACCCCTGATATAGAGACTGTCTGTTCCCCGAATTTGGAAATCCAAAATACTTCTAAGTACTTCTAGGTTAAAAATGAAATTGATGTTCAACAAATTAAAAAAACAGATATAATACAGATGCGCAAATGATAAAGCTTGGGTTGCTGAATATTCGATCCCTTACTTCAAAAGCACTTTATGATATGATTACAGATTATAACCTAGATGTCTTGTGTTTGACAGGAACCAGGCTAAAACCAAACGATTATATTACTTTAAATGAGTCAACCCCACAAGATTACAGTTATAAACATGAACCTCGTCTGAAACGCAAAGGGGGAGGTGTTGCTGTAATTGTAATATTTTCAAAACCACTGAGAAATGTAGTTTTAAATATACTTCTTTTGAAGTGTTGGTGCTTAATTTAAAAATATATAGTGTCAACGATAAATCCCATTTGAGAATTCTGCTAGCTACTGTATAGAGGCCACCAGGGCACCATAAAGATTTTATCAAAGAATTTGCGGACTTTCTATCAGAATTAGTATTGGCTGCAGATAAAGTACTAATTGTTGGTGATTTTAATATACACATAGATAATGCAAAAAAAAAGATGCATTGGGATTGGCATTTAAAGACATTGTAAACTCAATTGGAGTTAGACAACATGTGCCAGGACCTACTCATTGTCGTAATCATACTCTAGATCTAATACTATCACATGGAATAGATGTTGATGCCGTTGAAATTCTGAAATCATCTCAGATCATTATCTAGTCTCATGTAAATTACATTTAGCCAAGGCTGCAAAGCAGACTCCGTGTTATAAATATGTTAGACCTATAACTTCTGCCACTGAAGATTCCTTTATCAATAATCTTCCTAATCAGTTTCATCATCTCAACATCCCAGATAGCTTAGAAGAACTTGATATTGCAACAGAAACTTTTAACTCTCTCTTTTCCAGCACCTAAGACACAGTTGCTCCATTGCATTTAAAAAATATTAAAGAAAATAGTCGAACGCCGTGGTACAACGAGCACACCCAGGCCCTTAAGAGAGCAGCCAGAAAAATGGAGCGCAACTGGAAGAAAACAAAACTAGTGGTATTTCGGATTTCATGGAAGGAGAGCTCAATTGCTTACAAAGAGACTTTAAAAGCTGCTAGATCTGCTTATTTTTCAACCCTATTAGAAGAAAATAAACATAATCCTAGTTATTTTATTTGAAAAAGTGCCTAATCTAATGAAAAATAAAGTTTCAAGGCCACAAGTTTCCAAGCAACACAGCAGTAATGACAACACAGAGTATGAACTTCTTCACTTATAAGATTGATAATATCAGGGACAAAATTTTAACTATGCAACCGTCAAGTCAGTCAAGTCATCTTCATTTATATAGCGCTTTTAACAATGTAGAACAATGTTAAGCAACGAGTTAATAGTGATAATTGGACCAAAAAAAATAGTCAAGTCATCTTGATTTATATAGCGCTTTTAACAATGTAGATTGTTTCAAAGCAGCTTCACAGAAATAAACATATAATTTAAGGTAACAGAGATTGTTTTGACTTTATAGTGGTTCTTGAATAATGTTATTTCCAGCTAAAGTTAGTTTTGATTGATTCACTTCCGGCAAAATAATAATTTTTTATTAAATTAGGGGCCGCTAAGACAACGCCGTTCTCTCTTAACCGACTTTAAACGCGAACCTGTGATAAACTATAGCTTCAAACCCTATGCATATTCTGCATAAAGAGTTTGAACTTCTACCATCAAAGAGGAGGTATAGAGTCCCCAGATTTAACAAAGTGAGGCTGAAACACTCTTTTGTGCACCAGGCTATCTTAGCGTTGAACAAAAACACTCATTCAGAAATCAAGAGTACAGTGAAGGTGTTAGATGCATAAGTGTTGTATTGATTGAATGTATAATATGTGATGTTTAAGTGTATGTCGATGTAGAATGTATGTTAGATGTTGTAAACATAGACACTGTTATGCAAGAAAAATTTCAGACTAGTCTGACAATAAAGTATTAGTAAGTAAAGTAAAGTAAACGCTGATGGCGTTCACATGCGCATTAAGAATTGATTAGTTATCTGCGTTTGAATATATGTGCGCAGGTTTGTAATTCCCTAAAAACCATGCCTAAACAAGCTAATTGCCTATAAATTTGATACAGAATTTTATTTTATCACTTCGGGGTAGGTATGCAAACCGAATTTTCCACAACGCTTTATCTGTAGAGTGGGAAAGGGATCCTCCATAGGGAGAGGCTAGTTGGCACTTCAGCACTGCATAGTCATTGGCTCCAGGCGAAGCTCCTTCGTCAGATCTGGATACGGCCTGGATCCGGCAGGCTGCGGGAAAACCTTGGAATAAACAAAGACACTAAAATTACCGTAGATGCCATTCTTCTTATGATGTAACGAGTACATCAGGATTTAAGGGAAGTGTTCACAGTTCCGTCTGACCTAATCTATGCAGCCTAACATTGAATTGTAGAAGTCTATAATGTATTATGTGTATGCTAGGTCAAAGAGATGTGTTTTTAGTCTAGCTTTGAACTGACAGAGTGTGTCTGCTTCACGGACAATGGTAGGAAGACTGTTCCAAAGTTTTGGTGCTATATAGGAAAAGGATCTACCACTAGCAGTCGATTTTGATATTCTAGGTATTATGAACTGGTCGGAATTTTGAGATTGCAATAGACGTGAAGGACTATAATGCGTTAAGAGCTCGCTCAAGTACTTCGGAGCTAAACCATTTAGTGCTTTGTAAGTAATCAACAATATTTTAACATTTATACTATGGCAGCCAATGTTGACAGAACCGGGCTAATATAGTCATATTTCCTGGTTCTGGTAAGAACTCGAGCAGCTGCGTTTTGAACTAGCTGTAGTTCAAAGTTTGTTTATTAAGCGTGCAAGGCAACCACCCAGTAGAGCATTACAATAATCTAGTCATGAACGCATTAACTAATTGTTCCGCATTTGTCAATGAGGCCATATGGCGTAATTTAGATTTTTTTATAATAAAGATATTTCTAAGATGGAAAAATGTGTTTTTACAGATACTAGACACGTGACATTCAAATGAAAGATTGGTATCAAAGAGCACACCCAGGTTCCTAACCGATGACGAAGACTTAAAGGTGCCCTAGAATGTGAAATTGAATTTTGGCATAGTTAAAAAACAAGAGTTCAGTACATGGACATGACATACAGTGAGTCTCAAACACCACTGTTTTCTCCTTCTTAAATCTTGTTTTTGAAAAACACCCCTGAAAAACAGGCGAATCTCTACATAATACCGACTGTGACGCAACAGTTGGGATCATTAATATGTACGACTCCAAAAATGTGCATATGCCAGCCCATGTTCAACGACAGGCGGAACTGCGCAGCCAAAGCATGGCAGTTGCTCAGTGTTTGGATGTACAAATGACCACAAAGGTATTTAGTTCCTTCATCCGAGCCTCTGAAGAAACAATGGGTTAATTTTATTTTCTCTGGAAATTTCCAAACATTTCACCGACGAGACTGTTTCCTCAACTTGGGCCAATACAGAGCTGGCCTCGATCGATCGAGCTACCAAGCAACACTTTCTGAATGTGTAATTGTTCAAGTTCAGACAGGTAATCTTTCTCTCAAAATCGTTCAATACTATATTTACACCATCGTGTTTGCATTGGTGAAAGCATTAGAGAGAGTGCAGAAACTGCGTTGCAATGATAAGATCTTTATTCTCGCGATCAACAGACAGTCATCTGTTTGCTCAATGCTCATCACGGCAACATTTTATGTGATGGGAATAGATCTAAATACTTTAAAAACATCTCACGATTCGTTAATCTCGATAGCTGTAATAGTAAAAACGTATAATATCTGTAGTAAAAGTATTCGAGAGAGTTTCACATGTAATACGTAGCTATTTCATATGCAAGCATGTCAGCCAATCACAGCAGAGGCCGGTTACACACAGCAGACACGCCCCTTGAAACAGAGCGTTAGGGCTCAGGACTAAAAACAGGATAGGAAAAATGCCTTTTATTTCTAAATTATGACTATTTTTGATCTAAAAAACATACTAACATTATAAGGGCAACCCAGAAAACATTATACAATAAAAATAAAAACCATTCTAGGGCACCTTTAACAGAGCAGCCATCAAGTGTATCGTGATACGTACAAAAAACCTTTAAGCTGGCTATGATTAAACAGCTTGTTAAAAAAACGCAACTTGATGATACAAATTAGTCAAGTACAGGCCGATCTCGAATCTGCCTTTTCTGTCAAAGATATTAGAAAAAGCAGTATCCTCACAACTGTGTTCCTTTCTTGAAAGAAATGATGTCTGCGAGGATTTTCAGTCTGGATTTAGACCGAACCATAGCACTGAGACAGCTCTCATTAGAGTTACAAATGATTTGCTCTAATCATCCGATCGCGGTTGTATCTCTCTATTAGTGCTACTTGATCTTTGTGCTGCATTTGACACCATTGACCACAAGATTATTTTAAATAGACTAGAAAACATTGTTGGCATTAGTGGAATTGCACTAGCATGGTTTAAATCATACTTATCTGACCATTATCAGTTTGTAGCTAAATATTAAGTCTTATCGATCACAAGTTCAGTATGGCGTACCACAAGGCTCAGTACTGGGACCGCTGCTGTTCACTCTGTACATGCTACCATTAGGAGATATCATTATCATAGTTTTCACTGTTATGCCGATGATACTCAGCTGTATATTTTTTCAAAACCTAATGAAACTTACCAATTCACAAAATTAACGGAATGCATATCTGATATAAAAATTGGATGACTAGTAATTTCCTACTTCTAAATGATGAAAAACAGAGATTCTAATTTTTGGACAAAAAACATCCACACGTAATAACCTAGAATACTGTCTAACACTTGATGGCTGCTCTGTTAAGTCTTCGTCGTCGGTTAGGAAGCTGGGTGTGCTCTTTGATACCAATCTTTCATTTGGAAGTCACGTGTCTAGTATCTGTAAAAACGCATTTTTCCATCTTAAAAATATATCTCAATTACGCCATATGCTCTCATTGATAAATGCGGAACAATTAGTTAATGCGTCCATGACATCAAGGCTAGATTATTGTAATACAGCATGCATAATAAACAAACTACAGCTAGTTCAAAACGCAGCAGCTCGAGTTCTTACCAGAACCAGGAAGTATGACCATATTAGCCTGGTTCTGTCAACACTGCATTGGCTCCCTATTAAACATCATATGAATTTTAAAATATTGCTGATTACTTACAAAGCACTAAATGGTTTAGCACCCCAGTACTTGAGCGAGCTCTTAACGCATTACAGTCCTTCATGTCTATTGCGATCTCAAAATTCCAGCCAGTTAATAATACCTAGAATATCAAAATCGACTGCTGGCGGTAGATCCTTTTTTCTATTTAGCACCAAAAGTTTGGAACAGTCTTCGTATCATTGACCGGGAAGCAGACACATTCTGTCAGTTCAAAGCTAGACTAAAAACACATCTCTTTGACCTAGCATACACATAATACACTATAGACTTCTATAATTCAATGTTAGGCTGCATAGATTAGGTCAGCCGGAACTTGGAACACTTCCCTTAAATCCTGATGTACTCGTTACATCATAAGAAGAATGACATCTACACTTATTTTAGTGTCTTTGTTTATCCCAAGGTTTTCCCCGCAGCCTGCCGATCCAGGCCGTATCCAGATCTGACTAGGACCTTCGCCTGGACCCGATGACAATGCAGTGCTGAAGTGCCAACTAGCCTCTCCCTATGGAGGATCCCTTTACCACTCTACAGATAAAGCGTTGTGGGGAAATTCGGTTCACGTACCTACCCCGAAGTGATAAAATAAAATAAAGTTCTGTATCAAAATTTATAGGCAAGACAAGTAGTTTGTTTAGGCATGGTTTGTAGGGAATTACAAACCTAGGCACATATATTCAAACTCACATAGCTATCGAATCAGTTCTTAATGCGCATGTGAACCCCATCAGCGTTTATCACAGGTACATATTAGGTACATATTGTGATAGAAATATTTTATGTAATGGGTATTTTCAACATTAAATGTACAGAGAAATGCAGACTAAGGATGCTTAGGTCAAAGGCCATATATACTTAACCAAAAAGTGCTTAACACAGTAGAACTAACAGTCACATGATTAGCTTAGATCATTACAAATCAATCACCAGAACAAATCACAGTGAAAAACTTTAAGGCTCGAATCACTTGTACCATTATCCACTTTCAAACGATTAATATCCAACCTATTGACACACCATTGTTCATGCTAGCATTACCATTTTTTTCTACTGCAAACTAGTGTAATTACTTTATCGTTTTTCTTTCTGTTTTGTTATTCTGTCAATAATCTGTTACACTGCTTTTTATTTCTCACACAGTTTAATGACTTAGTATGCTCTTATTACTGATCCTCTAGGAATATTGACTAGTTACTGTATCTCGACTTACTTTGTACGATGCACTTTGACTGTACTACTGTTTGTAACTTGTAATACACTGTCTTGTCCTCTATGCGTAACTTTATGTGTCTGCACCATGAGGCTTTATCTTGGCCAGGTCGCCGTTTCTAATGAGAATGAGTCCTCTATGTGCCTACCTGGTTAAATAAAGGTTTAATAATAATAATTTTTTTTAAAAGAAGACTTGAATGACATTGATTTTTACTCAACTGTATGATATAAATGTACATGTATCTTTCTATTCAGGAGACTCACTTGGTTGTTGTGGCCAGTAATCTCCCGGCCGTGAATAAAACTTAATTTCTACAAAGAGCAACTTGGGAGTCATGTCAGGTATATGCTGCACAGCTGAGAAACAGATGCTATGCTCAAAAGACAACAAAAGAACATCTATGTGTGATTGAGGTAGTAATAGAAGTACTAAAGATTCTGGTAACACTTTATTTTGATGGTCCCTTTTGAACGTGCTATTGACTATAAGTAACTTTGCAACTATATGTCAACTATCTCTCATTGGAGTATTAGTAGACTGTCTGCTTAATATCTGCAAATACTTTATTGTGATGCTCCTCCAACAGACACTCTACTGACTATAAGTAATTTTGTAACTACATGTCAACTTAATCTAACCCTAACCCTACCAGTCTATTAATACTCAACTAATACTCTAATGAGAGTTAATAGACATGTAGGAGCAACGTTACTTATAGTCAACAGAATGTTTTAAAGGGACCATCAAAATAAAGTGAAACCAAGATTCTATGCTCAGAAGACCACCGTAGAGACAGTGATAGTGTTGGAAGACTATAGAGGTTCCCTCGGGGTGATGCTGTAATACTCTGAGTTAGTATTAATGATCCTATGTCGGACCAGCGTACACCTGAGAAGGACGGTGAGAGTGTATAAATGCTAAAGACCTGTGTGCTCATGTGTGACTGAGGTAGTGATAGTAGCTTGCTTCTTGACGGGATGCTGTCACCTTTCTTCAGGGAAGTTTTGTATTGTGTTGTAAGTATTCAGGTAATTCAGCGAATTACCTCGAGATACTGTAGTTATTAATTTACATTTCATCTTTAATGTTTTATTCGTATTAAGAATTTCCACGACAGCGTTTAAAGTCTGTTTAGAGAGAACGGTGTTGTCTTAGCGGCCCCTAACAAATGATAATTTCGATGGGAGTGAATCAATCAAAACTAACTTTAGCTGGAAAATAACATTATTCAAGAACCGCTATAAAGCCAAAACAATCTCTGTTACCTTAAATTATATGTTTATCTCTGTAAAGATGCTTTGAAACAATCTACATTGTTAAAATCGGTGTTTAAATCAAGATGACTTGACTCCAGTTCTCACTATTAACTCGTTGCTTATTAGCATGTATGTTACTAGGATGTCGGCTGTTTATTAGTACTTACAGTATAAAGCATATTATAATGCCTAATTCTGTATGACCATATTCTACATCCCTGATCTTACCCAATACCTAAACTTAACAACTACCTTACTAACTATTAATCAGCAGTAATTGTGAGTTTTATTGAGGAAAAATTTGTAGTTAATAGATAGTCATTAGTGAGAATTGGACCCTAATCTAAAGTGTGGCCAAAATAAGAATTTTTCTTGGTGAAACTCCGCAGAACATAATGTGTGTCGCTTATCTATCAGTCATTTCACCACAGCCTCGGCAAACAACATACATTTTTATCTTGCCCGCACAACTAACTGTCAGCCGATAAACACCAAACTCTCAAACAAAATCTTGAGTTGATGACTCACGAACTGCTCTAAGACACAAAAGTTGAGGATCCAAATGCAGTTTTATGCTAAGGTTTTGCTAGTTATGTCAAGGTTATGCTAGTTTTATTTAGGATAATCCCCAATAGTAGTTGGACAGGGAAAGGTCATAAACACCAGGTAATCAGTCCAAACAATTACAGGGTCATAGGGGCACAGGCAAAAACAGAAGAAACCAAGAAAACCGGACAGAAGATCGAAAACCATGAGAATGCTTGGAATTGACACTAAACAAGAATTTAAAGGGAATGATAGAAAGAACCAGGCTTGTATGGGCTATGTGCACAAGCGTAGTGAGGTACTTCCGCTATTGTCAGAAGTCGGCATATCAGTTTCCGGTTTACGACTGTTCATCCGCATCCGCTATAAACAAACAAGATGAGTGCTGCTGTTGTACAAAAAAAAGAGATATAATGTGCATGACACATCTAAGTTTCTAAGAACTGTAGGTGGATATAACGCCCGTTTCACACATACTCTGTTTGCAGTGCGTTTGCGGTACTTGTTGCGGTGCAGAAGCAGTGCTTTCACATATGATGCGTTTGCAGTGAATAAGTGATCCACGGCTGTACCACAAACTATTTTTACGTAAAATCCAGAAGTTATGCTGCAACTTTTATTTTAAAAAAAGTTGTCAGCATTGCGATTCTCTTTGTACACATATACACTCTTTAATGGACGTATGCATGTTTAAAGACAATATAAACAACGTAGGGCTATTATTCCATGCATTACTTATATTAAGTTGCTCAAGCAAGTGGTCAAATATTTAACCATGTACTTATATTAAAATCACAAATATTTTACATTAAAACTTAAAACTGAAAAAAACAGCCGACTCTCATGCCTTTTCTTTTTCATTTAAATTTTAATACAATAGATCTTGCATGTCACAAAGAACTTGTTTATCCACCTCCACGAATGAGTGTTGTTCATTATGTCGCCTTGAAGTAAAATGTCTGTAAGTTTTCCTTGATTTACTCCGGTCTTCTAAAATTAAAAAGATGACTGTGAACAATAGTAGTGTTAAATGCATTTATGGTGAGATTTCTACATTTTATTTAATTAAACGCATTTATGGTGACATTACTACATTTTCAGGTCAATCTTTCTTCATTTTGACCACGAAACATGCGCGGTCACTTTAATTCACCGTTGGCAGCACAGCAAAAATAGACTCGGTGCGAAAACGATCTCTGCACTAGTGTACACTGCTGTATCAGCCGGATCGTTTGCACTGATACGTGCCGCATCTGGAACGGATCGACGGACTGCAACCGCGTGCAGTGTGAAAGCTATAACCTGTTAACATGGTGCGTAAGAAGCACTGCTGTGTGCCACTTTGCTCTGCTTCAAGTCGCTAACAGCCATTTGAGCTTCCACCGCTTCCCGAAGGACACCAACCTTCGTGCGCAGTGGCTGCACAACATTTTGGGCGTCGCGCAAGTAAACCGGAAACAGATATGCCAACTTCTGGGGACAACAGAAGTTCATCACTGCTTGTGCACATAGGCTATAGGGTGAGCAAACAAGAAGATGAGACACAGGTGAAAACAATGAGTGCTGATGAGTCCAGGTAGAGAATTATGGGAGATGTAAGTTTGTGAGGGAATGACAATAGTCTGTTGTGGAGTGCCCTCTGGTGGCTCTCAAGGGCACTCCAGCTGGTGACCGTTACAGATGACAGTAATATTTAAAAAGAAAATTAGCGAAAAGCAAAAGAATTGGCTTATCCACAACACGTGTTTTATTTCAGTCTGTGTACAAGAAGCTCCTTGTAGTTGCTCCTTGTAAACTTCCAAACAGAAATAAACGCACTATATTTTAATTAAATATTAAAGAAACTTTAATTTTACCATGTGTTACTAAAATTTTTGGAGAAGTCTAACTTAAAAATCATTTAACAAAATCGGACACCGCTTTCAAATGACACAGTCAAGTCGCATCTCATGCATGTTTGAAGATGTCAAAGAACAGTGTGCTGAGCACATATTATCTATCCAGATAGATTAGTCAACAGACATTTCAAAAATGTCGCAATGAATGGATTTAGGAAGAACAAGAGGAGTTTTTGTTTGTGATAAGCTACACCACTGCCAAGGATATTTTTGGAGTGATGGATCATGGACCATTTCATGATATCAAAGGAAATAACCTGGGCCACTCTGGTGTAGTCCAGCAGATTTTTTATTTGAGATTTTCTTGCTGCAAAAGATAACCAAAACTTAATCATATTCTACAACAGGCTACAATGATTGTTAACGTTGTTAAAGCTAGAGAAACAAACTCCAGGTTATTCACAGCCTTCTGTGAAGAGGTGGTTGCTGGGAGTTACTTATAGTTAGTAGAATGCCTGAATTTCTAAAGTGGACTATTGAAATAAAGTGTTGCTGAGTTTTGCATAGAAAAAAAAACACCAACTTACTATCTTACTATCCTCTGTAAGAGGTCTGTAATTGATAGTGGATGGGGTTTTATTTTCAGCAAATCATCCAAATATTATGTCTTCCATCTTTCCTCTTTCATCTGACTTTGATCAAGGCTGTTGAACACCCCCAGGAAGATCATCAAAATGTTCCACTGGCCTGAAAAGACAAGGTGCCTCATTTATGAAACACAGAGATAAATTTTCACCCCCTCAAAAATAATATTCTCAAAAGGATTCAATTTATCTGCATTGTTAGAGGATTTGAATGCACAACAAAAGAAAATGTCATGAAAATAAATAGTTTTACAGATCTAACTGACTGAATTATGAATTCTTTGATATGGACAGACTATGAATCTTCATGTTCTGGCTATCCTACAGTAGAGATACTAACTAGCTCCTGGAGTGGAGCAGATCCATGGAACAAATTTCATTAACTGTTTTTCCTCTGAAGGTTTTTTTTTACACTGGTTGTCTCTTCTGCACTTTACAGTTTTTTTCAATCGCTATGACAATTTTTTCAATACTTTTAACAAATTTCCTAAACTCTTAACGCACCAACACACCTACAACACACAACTGGCATAACAGTTAAACACATTGTAAACTAAACTCCAACACTAATTTTCATAATACAATAATACACTAGCAACAATACACTATGTCTACCAAAACACTACAAACATGTCTCAAAATCACATAATTTTTCAAAAGACTAACATATGTTCTTGTCCAACAGTAAGATTTAGTCAATCATAGCACAATGTCATAAACACTAACATCTGAGGGAATTACAGAAACTATTTTATATTCTAAATTGTTTTATTTGTGTCAAGTATGCCCTTATACAACAGACAGTATTGTATTGATCATAGATTGTGTTTTGCACTGCAGTTTCTTTTGAAGCCTCTATACATTTTTGTTTTGTTGGGTTTAGGTCTTTTGCTGCAGAAATTTAATAAAAAAGACCCATCTCAGAGTGCTTTATAATGTACGGTTACAGTATCATATGGTTGCAGTACCATATGGTCATGCAACTGAAAGAACCTCAACACCTGAGTGTGTTTCCTAGTGTGTTGATTTATATATTTGCATAATTAAATCAGCTGTTTCTCAGTAACAATAGAATAAAAATACAGGGGATATATTTGTGTTTCAATTCCCAATATAAACAGCTGTTCACCTTGACTTTACCCTGTAAGGTTATGAACATGGTGTTATCTGTTCTGATGTACAGTGTTAAAGCATTGGTAAATGGAAAATTGGCAGTAAAAATCCATTGTTTTGGTCTTGTTTGAGCTTGTGTGTAAAAGAAGTTCAAGCATTTTACATTTGTGTTAATTGTATGCATTTTGTGTGAAAGCAACAAGAAATGTGTTAATAGTATAGCTTACACAGACGGATGTAGTGCTAACTGTGTTAAGAGTTTTGCAAAATTGTTAAAAGTATTGAAAAATCTGTCATAGCAATTGTAAAAAACTGTAATACTGTATCTTTTTCTCATATTTCTTTTGTACAAACATTGTCATGATTGAAGTCTTATACTATTGTAAAGGCAGTTTAGCAGTTCAATAAATTGTTGCATATAATTTCACCCTGGATTTAGTGAGGATAAATGTAAACTTGAAGCCAAATGGAATACAAAAGAAAAGCTTTGATCAGCGATCCATTGTTTGCAGATTTATGTATCAGAGACTTCCATACAGTCAAAAATAATTTAACAAGATTGGACATCCTGAGTCCTGACTATAATAACAGAGTGATAATGTAAGGTACTTTTGTTCAGCCTAAAACAATTTTGCAATTTTCCAGGGAACCATGTTTAAATCATCATGAGAATTTTAAGGGAAGGCTTATGCCTATGGCATAAGGAATATGAGGTTATTTATGACAAAATTTGAACACAGTAGTCCCTATTGTATCTATACGTTTTATACTTATCAGGGGCCAAGCACAGAAGGTGCATAGCCCCTATTGTAATGATTGGTTTTCATATAAGGGGCCAAGCACTGAAGGCGTGTAGCCTCTATTGTATCCGTTGGTTTCTTTTTCATTCATCTTTATTATTATTATTCACTAACGGCTGTTTATGGCAGCCATATGAACCATATATATGAAAATGATTAGATTTAGCTGGTGATCTTGAATCTGACCAACTTTGGCGGTCTCTAGGTCAAACTCAATAGCGCCAAATAAACAATACAACCCAAAATAGAAAACACATTGTTCAAAATATATAGTTCTAGGGAGAAGTACATTTTTAATCTCATACCAAATTTCATATTTTTCCATCATTGTCTTTTGATAAACGAAAACATGTTCTATCATAGTCTCAAAATTGATCTGAAATTACTAATCTGCTTTGCTCTTTGTATTTTTTTGTTGTTGTTGTTCTTCCTCCTCCTTGTACCCCTATTTTTACAGTATTGTACCCAGTATTCTGTATTTCAGAAACTTGTCCTTTGTCTCTGTGATACTGTAATTCTTGTTCTTTGTTGATATGAACCAGCAACTAGTCAAAATCTATTGAGCAGTCAGTACTGTTAACAAATGGAAAGCACAATGTTCAGGGCCATACAATTTGGTCATTGTGCAGTATACAGCCTACAATGCACTGTACTACAGTATGCAATACTAAAAGGGACAAAAATCAAAGGAGTAAACATGTGATCAATGTGCTATTATTATTATTATTTTTTATTATTATTATTATTATTATTTTGTGCTAATATTGGTTGTCACATCATTTGAAACAGGTTAAATCATTTTTGATTGGTTGTGTTCAATCAATGACATGGGTTCTCTATTTGTATTTGATTGTTGCCACTTGTGTTTACCAGTATGGATGACGGTTTACGGTATTGACAACAGACTGCACAATTAGCTAAATGAGTTAAGGCAACTGAGAACTTTGTTCAGCCAATGGGTTTTAGTGTTTTAGCAATTGAGAAAAACTGTACCTTACAAATAAACGTCAATATTTAACGTAATTTTTTATTTATTTTAATTGTGCAACATTATCTGAACGAGGCGATCGCCTGTACAATCACAGCTGTGAGTAATGAGATCTGAATGAAGAGCGTGCGCTGCTTTGCCAGAGGAATAATGGGAATACACTTTTTATTTTTTAATGTTTTAAATGTTGAATGTTTTTGTTGTTGTCATGACCTGCTCTCGGAAACAGACAGTGGTGATCCAAATGCAGGCTTTATTTAGAGGAAGATCCAGAGACAGGTACAGGGAAACAGGCAGGAGTCAAAACCAGGTAAGCCGTCAAGATCAGCAGTCATATAATGCAGGGATAAGGCAAACGGGAAGACCAGATACAGGCAGGAAGTCGAAGAACCGTGAAACTAGGAAACACTAAGAAACTAGGAAAATGCTTAGGATGCAGTATGACACTTACAATACTCAGCAAAGGAACAAAGGGCCACTCAGGCTTAAGACAGGTGCGCTAAACAAGATAATAAAACACAGGTGCATAAAATCAACCATAATCAGTCCAGGGTAAAACATAATGAAAAACAATAAACTAGAAAGGAGTGCCCCCCAGAGGCACAAGCGGGCACTCCAGCCGCAGATCGTCACAGTTGTTTCAGCATGTTTATTAATCTCCCATTTCTGTTAATATAGCCATTGCACGCTATAACCTTAATCCCTGATGATCGATGATGTGAATTGTTGAACATGATCAGCTCTGAAATATTCCTTCATTCAAAAAACGTAATTTGATATAAGACTGGAGTTTGCATAGGAAAGTACATTGCTTAATTTGTATCATCTTTACTCTTAATTTGGCTACTGACCTAATTTAAATATTATGCAAAAACAGAAATGAACGGATGCTAGAAATGAATATAAAATGTAACGAATTATTATTATTATTATTATTATTATTATTCTGCATGCCCATATACTACGTCCCTTAATCCTACCTAATACCTAATCTTAACAACTTCCTTACTAACTATTAAAAAGTAGTAATTCAGAGTTTACTGAGGCAAAACTCATAGTTAATAGTGAGATTTGGACCCTATAATCTAAATAATAATTATCTGTGTGACCAAACTTGTTTTTTACATGCCTGACTGGGATAAAAAAAATATATATAAATAAATAAATAAAAACAACATTAGACATTTGGAGGGGTACTGTTTCACAAAGGCTTATTTTAATATAACATTTGTTCTGATAAATCTACTTCATTTAGCTGCATGAATAGCTTTTCATGACTGTAAATCCGATCTGATATCTTAGGATCATGCATGTTTCTGCTACACACTGTTTGACTTGAAAAATCATCTCGGTTACGTATGTAACCCTAGTTCCCTGAATAGGGAACGAGACGCTGCGTAAAACGCTGTGGGAACGCCTCTGCGTAAGTGCATCATGAAGCACGTATGGAATCAGTCCAATGGCGGGATGGAACGTCATAGGCGCTATAGCTGCGTCAAACGCTATGTGAACGCTAATACCCACGTCGCCATAAGAGCAAGTGTCCGTCCGTGTGAAATCAAAGCGCACACTCAGACGAAAGCAACTGCGCCCATGGAGTGGATCAGATGTCCAGGTCATAAAACCTGCTGAATGTGTGAGGTGAGGACCACTTTGCCACATCACAAACATCATGAAGGGAAACTCCTGACAATAAAGCTTTAGAAGCAGCCATACTCCTAGTGGAGTGAGCTCGAACAGCCAAAGGTGAAGACTCGTGGGCAAGTGAGAAGGCCTCAACCACCCACTTGCTCATCCTCTGTTTAGATGCAGGACACCCCTTCCTGGGTGTCCCAAAACAAACAAGCAGTTGTTCAGATTTCCTCCACAGGGCAGCTCTGTGGACATAAGCGTCTAGAGCCCTCACTGAGCAGAGTAAATTAAGTTTCTCCTGGTCTGATGACTGAAAGGGAGGAGGACAGACAGCCTGCAGAACTAGAGGTCTAACAGTAGGGGCCTTAAGAACATACCCTGGCCTAGGATGGAGAAAGGCCTTTCACCATACCAGGTGAAAATTCCAGGCGCGAGGGAGACACCGAGAGTGCTTGATGTCTCCAATTCTCTTGAGAGACGAGATAGCAAGAAGAAAGATAGCAATCGGGGGAAAAGCGTACAGACGTGACCTCGGCCATGCCTGTACCATAGCGTCCAACCCCAGAGGGGGAGGACCACTCATGATCGCCCCCCAATCTGTGAGGGAAGCGTCTGTCGTTAGCGTTACACGACGACAAAGAGCTCCCAACACAGGTCCTTGGGACAGAAACCAAGGTTCTCTCCACATGACCAGAGCACGGAGGCAACGCCGCGTGACTTTGATCGTGCGGAGTGGGTTTCCCCTTGGGGAAAACCCCTTGGTTCTGAGCCACCACTGTAATGGTCTCATGTACAGCACTGTTTTGTGCACATTTTGTTGCACCCGGTGTGAGGAGCTTGTCAACGGCCGGACTGCCCCCACCCAGCAGTCCCTGGGACGTGAATTTTTAGTGGGAGGAACTTCTGAAACGCCGCTGCCTGTTTCTTTTCTTCCTGAAACTTGTCAATGACAGTATTAACCGCGTCACCAAACAGACCAGATGAAGAAAGCGGAGCGTCCAGAAGAAAAGCTTTTTCCTTTTCTTTCATACCTTTTCTTTCATACCATTCAACCAAAGATGTCTCTCTGTGGCCACCAGGGCTGCCATAGTACGGCCCATTAGTTTGGCCGACTCCTTGGTGCCACGCAGAGATAAATCCTGTAGTTCTCGAACCACGTCAGAGCTAACCTCCTCACTTTCACTCACATCCTTTAATAATTCAGCCTATTATGCCTGCAAGATGGACATCGTGTCCAGACATGCCGCGGCCTGACCTGCCGCCGAATATGCTTTGCCCACCAAAGTAGATGTATTTCTGAGGGGCTTGGAGGGCAAAGCCGGTGCCTTAAAAGATGATGTAGACTCAACAGAAAGATGGCTAGCAAGCGCCTCTTCCGCCTTAGGCATCGCCCCATAACCATGTGACTTAGAAACAGATTCCTGCCTAACAGCTGACCACTGACCACTCAATGCTTAATTTGGAAACAGCACGAGTGAGCACCTCCATAAGCTCCTCATGTTCGGGGGAATGAGGTGACGAGTCCTCAGTGTCCCCTGTCTCAATACTGACAACATCCAGCTCCTCAGAAATGGATAGCTACAGTATTGGTGCCTCAGCCTAGGCGGAAGAAACTGCAAAGCGTGCTTCCAAACCCTGAACAGAGGCACTGGACCTGACAGGTGAAGTCTGAGAATGGGCTGGGCCATCTCAAACCCCGCTGTCAGATCCATTTGCGATCCCCACGATTGACGACACCGCTCAGCTTCGGCAGAAGCGGGACCGGAACCACAGGGAGCGCAAACCGAACCACTCTCCTCGAAGAGTGCCCGGCGAGAGCGGAGCGTTCTAACTGGGAAACGCCCGCAATGCTCGCAATCAGCCCCCTCGAAGGCTGACTGGGCATGCTCAACTCACAAACAAACAACACATAGTTGGTGTGAATCCCCACCCATGAGATAACGAGTACGGGGGGGAACACACTTCCTATAGAGTTGTTCGCTCGCCATTTATATATATATGTGAATATGTGAATATATATATATATGTTTTTTTGGTAACACTTTACTTTACTACTGAAGGGGTGTGACTGACATGACACCTTCATAATCATGACATTGCAGATGTCATAAATATGAAGCATGTTTATGACAACTGTCATTAAGTGTCATTCGCTCAATTATGACATTTTTAATGCAAACATGACATTGTTTGAGATGTCTTTGTTATGGCAACTTGACATAAACCAATACATTATAACCTGTCAGTGTCTTTGTCATGACAACTTGACATTACCAAGAGAACATGAATTGTCATAAACATGACATAGCAGATTAATTATCAAACTTAAGAAACTACTTAGCTTTATGGGTTAATATTTCATTAAACTGTCAGGTTGTTGGTTTTGACATTGGCTGTAATGAACCCATTATAACTGTGTCATGAATGTTTTTCTTGACCTCAACTACAGTGGTACAAATGTAATTTGTCATTAAAATGTCATAATGGCTTCATGACAGCCAATGTCAAAACCAACCACATGACAGTTTAATGACATTTTAACCCATAAAGCTAAGTGGTTTCTTAAGTTTGATAATTAATCTGCTATGTCATGTTTATGACATATTTATGACAGGTTGTGTTGTCTTGGTAATGTAAAAGTTGTCATAACAAAGACACACAATGTCATATTTGCATTAAAAATTTCATAATTGAGCGAATGACACTTAATGACAGTTGTCATAAACATGAATAAGACCTTCATTTTCATGACATGTGTCATGTCATGATTATAATGGTGTCATGTCAGTCTTATGCACACCCCTTCAGTAAAGTGTTACCATTTTTTTTTATATGTGAAAACTCCTGCATAGCAATTACTAAAGACAGAAAAAAACACTTGGACAATGATACACACAGAGCGCTTGCTGAAGGCACAGAAGCTGACGCGGTTGTGATTTTGGGGTGTCTCGCCATTGGACTGATTCCATACGTGCTTCATGACGCAGTCGCGCAGGGGCGTTCCCACAGCGTTTTACACAGCTTGAGTTCCCTTGAAAGGGAAATCTGTATAAAGTTCCCCTGAAAACCTGCCAAGTTTTAACAAGGTTGACCAGTTTAAAGAATTCAACAATATTATTGATCTGCCTACATTGACACCATTATATGAGAACTGAACTGAGCTGAGCTGGGCGATAACTTTTTACAACAAAAATTAACCATCACTAAACTTACTTAAGCTGGACTATGACACTATTTTCTTCTAGATCTGCTATAGAGCTGAAACTAATTTTGTTGCATTATTTTCCTGTTATCACTGTAAAGCTGCTTTGGAACAATATCTATTGTAAAAAGCGCTGTATAAATAAAGGTGATTTGACTTGAAAGAAGTAAAATTGTTACTCTTTATTATGCCATGTGAGCATTATGAGAAATAATCTGCAGTAAAAAACAGATACCTGACAGATAATAGACAATATAGAGGCCTTCAAGGGGGAGGAATAAGCCAAACATAAAATTTTCTTCCACAATGCTTATGCCTCAATGGCGGTAGGAAAGTTTTCAGAATATGGATTTATTTTATTTTTATGAGAAATTAAAGGGGTCATGACATGGTTTTTGTTTTATTATGTTCCCTTACTGTGCGTTCACACCGGACGCGAATAGCGCGTCAAATTCGCGTCTAGTTTGACGCTTGACCACTTTGTGTTAATTCGCGTGTCAAGAGTGAAACTGACGCGCGTACATTTCGCTTCAAACTTTTGTTTTTACGCGCGTCAGTTTCACTCTCAGTGAGATTCAAAATCTGTTAGCGGCCCTCTTTTTTATGTTGATCGAGCATTTATCGAGGGAGTCACCGCTCTGAAAAGCAGAACAGCAGCGTAGGGATCATCGTCGCTGTATTTGGGTCCACCAGACCATTCGGAGGCGAACTCAGTTTGTCGAGTTTCACCATTTCCTCGCTCCAGGAGCAGTGCCTGGATGACGGCCGCTTCCAACGGTACTTCTGCCTGTCCCGCGCCCAGTTTGATGACCTGTTGTCCCGCATCGGAGCTGTCACGGTGTAGTGCGGGTTGAAGAAGAACTCAAAGGCAAAAGCTCCAATTCAAACATTTACTTATACAAAATGAAACAAACTGGTACAGGCAGGTAGACGGGCAGAAGATCCACAAACACACTGAAACATTAACAACGACCGACAAAGACAGACTGAACTGAAGGAAACTAAATACAAATGAACAATAACGAGGTGAGGACAGGTGACACAGATGATCATGACGAGAAACAGGTGGCTAATGAGGAAGTGAGTTCAGGTGAGGAGACAAGAGGGATTCTGGGAAGTGTAGTGAAGATGACGAAGACAGACTGGTGTGCAGACGATGACTGTGACAGGAGCGAGGATCACCCTCGCCCTCACCAACATAATCTGTCAAATATATATAACAGACCGGACACCGTCGGGTCTAGAATAATTATGAACTATGTTGGTTGTCTTTACATTAGAATAATAATGTTTCATATAATCTAGAAATGGAATAAAAAGCATTCAATACAAAATGAATATGTCTAATTTATTTAAATCAAGTTTTTATGTGATAAAATATTTGCTTTGTTGCTGCATTAGAACAGAATAGAATAGTCATTTTATTCCATTTTGTCATATTACAAAATAATGTATTGAGGCATCCAGCATCCAGATACTTCACCACGTGACAGCAAGCAGGCTCCTGATTGGTTAACGCGGCACGAATTGACGCAGAAGTTCAGATTTTTCAACTCGGGCGGCAGATGCGAATTCGCGTCACACTTGTTGAATGCACAAATAGCACTAACTAAATCATTCGCGCCAGACGCTTAATTCGTGCGAACTTGACGCGCGAATGAGGCGTATTCACATCTACCGCGCCGCGCTCTACGCCTCATTCGCGCCGCAGGAATTTTTTACGCGCGTAACGCGTCTTTGCATTGACTTAACATTGAAATCACTCGTGCCTGACGCGCTATTCGCGTCTGGTGTGAACGCACAATTAGATGCAATTATAGTATTACTATAGTTTTTTGGACAAAAACCTTTTAAAATGTAGTGATTTATGACCATTTCCCACCCTGTTTCTCATCCTCTGATTCAAACAGTCTGTTTTGGGGGTGTTTCCCCTTTAAGAGTTCAGTGTTACTGTTATGATTGGCTAACATCAGTGCTTATGCATAAAAAGTAGTTTTAAGATGAAATACATTACTTACAGTTTGCGGCATCGTTGTTGGGCCCAGAATAGTGGGCACGGCCTGATCTTTAAAGGGTAACTAAACCCCTGGTCAGAGCCTGACTCCACCCACTGGCAATATTTGAAAAATGCTGGAAAAGTGGCCAGACCCCACTTAGGAAATAAATACTCTAATCTGATCGCTTTCAATACTCGTAATTCCAACTCCTGACTCGCTACAGTGGTTTAGACGAAACAAGATGGTTTTTATACTGTCAAGGTAGGGCTGCACGATTATGACAAAAATCATAATTGTCGATTATTCCCTTGAAATTGTAATTGCGATTATTAATTACGATTATCATAATTTACATTGAATAATGTTTTAAATAGCTTTATGCCATTGTTTGAAGCGACTGCATGCCATTTTGTCATATCAAAATACAAGCTGAAAACACTCTTCCTGAAAAACTTTTGGCCACAAATGTCAAATGTATCGTTTTATTTATTTAAAGAAACCAAACCAAAGTAAAAAACCCTAAAGATAAGCTGTAGAAAACACATCTGTAAAAAACTGTAAAAAAAACACATCTTAAGCACACAAAATAATGTAAGTGAGTTTTTTGTAATTGCACCTTTAAACGATTACATAATTGTGGCATCCGTAATTGTAATCGCGATTACAAATTCGATTAATTGTGCAGCCTTATGTCAAGGGCGTGGTAGCTCGTACCATCAACCATCAACCACTTACATCACGAACCACCGCAAACATCCAATAGGATAATTCAACTGCAGTAGCCACCGTTCAACCTGAAGAGGGCAGCACTCAGACATTTTTACACCATATATTGTAGAATTAAAACACTTTATACCCAAATGTCAAAAAAAGTTACTCGAATCAATGAACAGCATTAATAAAGCCCCATTCTTACAGATCATTAACTAAAAAAAAGTTGGTTTAGGGTTTAGTTACCCTTTAAGCAAAGGTTTTCTGGCAAAGCCAATATCATACTGCAATTTGTTCTCAAAATAGTCATCCTTGAAATGTAGAGAACACACGTTTAAATTAACACTGCCGTGACTGGGACGTCCACAAAAAATAAACTGCATACATTTTTCCCTGACGTCAGCGTATTCAAACATGTTGTTTGTCCAAAGCCAGGAACAGCACATCTGTGTGGCATCGCAATCTTCTTGTAAACAGACCCACTCGCTGCACGTCAACTGAACACCTGTGGGCGCGAGCCGCGCAACAACGATGCGATGATGTGAATTGAGGCGTAGTTGTCCTTGCGCTTGAGTGGTATGCAAACGACTGGTACGTCACTTTGTACCGTGACGTCACTACATACCATGGATCCACAACGAGCTGTATTTAGAGCTTGATTAAATAAATTGTTTGTTTATAATGGGGAGGACTTCTTAAGCTATGAAACTTGCAGGAAGTTTTAATGGTACAAAGACCTCTTAAATACCAAAAGATCAAGGCAAATTTGGTTTCTCATATCATGACCCCTTTAAGCCATACAGAAGTGTAAACACTATTACTTTTCAATCAACATGTAGCAACATTATGCATTTTCAGTGCGTATGAAGCAAAATTATGAGGTGAGTATATATTTGTTAGAATCAAAGGTAATCTGTTTTGATATCCTGGCACAAAAGTTATCCTTAGTGAAGGACTCAAGATTAGAAATTCCATGAGAAGGTTTAGCTAAGCAAAGGATATTCAGAATAAACTATATTGTTATGACTAAACCAACACATGCTGGCAATTTAAGAGCCTTTGGCCTTTGGTAATTAAGGATACAATTTTCCCCCATATGTTTTTCAAAGAGCATGACTAATGAGATGAAATGTGTATGGCTGAGGAAGCGGAATGGTTCAATAGAGATTATTGTTCCAATTTGCAAACCACTTTGCAACAACTAATAACAGCTCTAGCTATTTAAATTATTTTCACTTGTGTGCAAATGAGTTGTGTACAATTATAGCAAGCAATTTCACAGAAATTACTTCACTCTAAACATGAAATGCCTGTCTTCTCTATTTATGGACCTAAACCCCATGCCATAATTACAGTGGATGGTGGAAGAACTGCACCTGTCGGGAAGATGTTGCCTGCAAAGATGTTGTCGCTGCAAGTCGCTAGTGGCTTGCTATTAGGTCGCTAGGATGTGTTCCCACTGCTGGTTGTAATTACCCATGTCCCTGTACCCCCAAGCTATTTACATCCATATATAATCCATACTCATATGTTGATGGAAAAATCTAATATCTCAAGCAAATAAGGTGCACATATACAATTAAAAAAAACTAAAGGGTATTTTTGTTGTGGATGTCCCAATTGTTGTACTTTTGCTACATTTGTAAGTTAATAAAAATCAAACTGGTTGTGTAATATAGGTACATATATAAATATAGGCACAACCGGCCATGTGCTCATTCAGGAGAAAGAGGACTTTCTCAACCATAACAGAATTTAGGACAACATCAGGAGTTTGGCACAACTTCTCATTTAATGCAGAAGTCCATCACACTCCAACCATAAACTCTTCCGACTTCCTCCCGTCTCCTGGGTGCTCTGCGTGGCCTCTCCGGCCCAGGGCCGGCAAGCAAGCCTCGACTCACAACCAGCCATGTGCTCATGTAGAGAGAGAACTTTCAAACAGAACAGAGTCAAACTAACCATGCAAGTTCATCATATCTTCTTCATCCTACGGAGAAGAAAACGATGGCAACTTCAACATGTGACACTCACGGAACCAGAAACAACTTTAATTTTCAACAACTTCAAGAACTGCGTACCTGGCACTAAAAAAAATGCAAGTATCAATTCAATGAAGTGCTCTGAAAATAAGCTGATGGTTCTTTTCATAGTTAAATTGATCTTTTCCATAGTTCCATTTCCTGCTTCCAGTTCCATTCTATCACTCACCATTTTACTTATGCATGTATGTATGTTTGTTTGTTTGTTTGTTTATGTAACAAGAAATGTAGTTCGGGGAAGAAGGAGGCGGGAACCGGCGAACATTTAAACATTTATTAAAGTAAAACAATACCTGCCAGCAGCCCCTCGCGGACGACTGCTGGCTACCGACAAACATAAAATCAAACATAAACAAAACACAGGCCTGTCCTCTCTCCTCCTTTATGCTTCCGCTCCTCCGTGAGAGATGCAAGACCTGTGCGTCTCACAGGTGACGTTGATTAGCACTCACGCCACCGGCCTCGCGCCGTTCTCTCACGTCCCTCGGCCTCGCCCTGTTCGCCACAGTTTAGTTTATTTATGTTTGTGATTTAGTTAATAAAACTGCCACACCCATCTCGGGACTCGATCGTGGAGCCAGTGTTGGAGCGGCCTCATATGAAGCAATCTGAGTGGCATTACCGTGGCTGCAGATGCCATATGCCCCAGGAGTCTCTGAAAACGTTTCATTGCGGCCACTGTTCTGCGTCTGAGCGAGCTCACGCAGTTCAACCCTGACTGGACACGGGCCTCAGTGAGATGCGTGTACATTGGTCGATTCCAACTCCATACCGAGAAAAGAGATCCTCTGCCCGGTGGAAAGTTTGCTCTTTTCCCAGTTGACCCGAAGCCCTAGGTGGCTGAGCACCATGTCCCTGTGTTCGCACAACTGCTCTATCGACTGGGCCATTTCTGGATAAGCCAATTGTTGAGGTAGTTGAGGATACGAACACCATGCTCGCTCATTGGAGCAATGGCTATCTAATAACTTTCGTGAAGACACGGGGCGACAGGGCCAGCCCGAAGGGTATGATATGCCCGTCCCTCGAACGTAAAGCAAAGAAACAGTCTGTGTCGAGGGAGAATCGATACATGAAATCGATACTCGTTAGAGTCACAAATGATTTGCTTTCATCTACCGATCGTGGTTGTATCTCTATTAGTGTTACTTGATCTTAGTGCTGCATTTGTTACAATTGACCACAACATTCTTTTAAATAGACTAGAAAACTATGTTGGCATTAGTGGAATTGCACTAGCATGGTTTAAATCATACTTATCTGACCGTTATCAGTTTGTAGCAGTAAATGAAGAGATGTCTTATCGATCACAAGTTCAGTATGGCGTACCGCAAGGCTCAGTACTAGGACCATTGCTGTTCACTATGTACATGCTGCCAATAGGAGGTATCATTATGAAACATGGAATTAGCTTTCACTGTTATGCCGATGATACTCAGCTCTATATTTCTTCAAAACCTAACGAAACTCACCAATTCACAAAATTAACGGAATGCATAGCTGATATAAAAAATTGGATGACTAGTAATTTCCTACTACTAAATTCTGAAAAAACAGAGATTCTGATTATTGGACAAAAAACGTCCATACGTAATAACCTAGAATACTGTCTAACACTTGATGGCTGCTCTGTTAAGTCTTCGTCGTCGGTTAGGAACCTGGATGTGCTCTTTGATGCCAATATTTCATTTGAAAGTCACGTATCTAGTATCTGTAAAAACGCATTTTTCCATCTTAAAAATATATCTAAATTACGTCATATGCTCTCGTTGACAAATGCGGAACAATTAGTTCATGCGTTCATGACATCAAGACTAGATTATTGTAATGCTCTATTGGGTGGTTGCCCTGCATGCTTAATAAACAAACTACAGCTAGTACAAAACGCAGCAGCTCGAGTTCTTACCAGAACCAGGAAATATGACCATATTAGCCCGGTTCTGTCAACACTGCATTGGCTGCCTATTAAGCATTGTATAAATTATAATTGACATAATATTGTTGATTACTTACAAAGCCCTAAATGGTTTAGCTCAGCAGTACTTGAGCGAGCTCTTAACGCATTATAGTCCTTCACGTCTATTGCGATCTCAATATTCCGGCCAGTTAATAATACCTAGAATATCAAAATCGACTGCTGGCGGTAGATCCTTTTCCAATTTAGCACCAAAACTTTGGAATAGTCTTCCTACCATTGTCCGGGAAGCAGACACACTCTGTCAGTTCAAAGCTTGATTAAAGACACATCTCTTTGTCCTAGCATACACATAATACATTATAGACTTCTATAATTCAATGTTAGGCTGCATAGATTAGGTCAGCCGGAACTGGGAACACTTCCCTTAAATCCTGATGTACTCGTTACATCATAAGAAGAATGGCATCTACGCTAATTTGAGTGTTTTTGTTTATCCCGAGGTTTTCCCGCAGCCTGCCAGATCCAGGCAGTATCCAGATCTGACGAGGAGCTTCGCCTGGACCCGATGAAGTGCCAACTAGCCTCTCCCTATGGAGGATCCCTTTCCCACTCTACAGATAAAGCGTTGTGAATTTCGTTTTGCGTACCTACCCCGAATTGATAAAATGAAACAAAATTCTGTATCAAATTTATAGACAAGACAAGTAGTTTGTTCAGGCATGGTTTTGTAGGGAATTACAAACCTTTGCACGTATATTCAAACGCACATAACTATAGAATAAATTCATAATGCGCATGTGAACGCACTCAGCGTTTATCACAGGTTCGCATTTAAAGTCTGTTTAGAGACATTCATATACATTTTTATATTACAGTTACTGTAAATCCGGCCTCTAGTTCATAAACGCCAGAGGAGAACTGGCCCCCGACTGAGCCTGGGTTCTCCCAAGGTTTTTTTTCTCCATTAGGTCACCTGATGGAGTTTTTGGACACCATTAGGTCACATGGAGTTTTTCGGTTCCTTGCCACTGTTGCCTTTGGCTTGCTCAGTTGGGGATATTCAAATTTATTAACCAATCATTAATACCATTGATCAGCCCTACCAAACTTGGAGGTTGAACATTGTTTTGTTGTTTTGATTGATACTGTAAAGCTGCTTTGGTGCAATCTGTGTTGTGAAAAGCGCTATATAAATATACTTAACTTGACATGAAAGTATGCATCCTACAGAGAAGGGACCGGTTCAGGACACGCAGGTCTCGACTGCGCATCTAGAGCGCCGAATGATGCGCGCTGGGTTGCCGTGACAACCCGCACTGTCAGCCGGCAGCTCGACGGTACAAGGCACGCTGATCACTTAAATTTTAATGGGAAAGGCAAGACGAACAACGTGTCGACGTGGTCATGCTCTCAAGAGAGAACATAAACCACCCACAAGCACAGTTTCAGCACACTTAATCCTTAATGTGAAACGGTGATCGTGGCCGTAACATGAGGATAGGAAACGACTGCATCCAGAAACACATGGTTTGAACGACGTCTTGAAAAAGACGCAGTGTCAAACTGTGTATGCTCTTTCAGGAAAAACTGCTCTCTCTGGTGCTGAAGCACCCAGGGATGACCGCGGCTACACAAACAGGACAGATTGAAGGCGCAACATTCTGAGCTGTGAAAACGGCTGTTTTGCCGGCTCTCTTTGAGATTGCGGCCAGCGCTGTCTGCGCTGTCACGCCAACACCAGCTTTGAAGAGGTGTTCTCCTGAAGAGCAGACTCATTTTCTTCTTTAGAAGTTCAACACTGTCAGAAGATTGTAGAGAAGGAACAGTAGAACTGTTTCTCTTATTGAACAGGTGGTTTACTAAACAAAATTTGTCTGTTGTCTGAAAAAAAACAAAAAAATTGTCTGTCTTTAAAGTAATTTAATTATAATTAAAAGCTTCTTAATTATAAAAAAAAAAAACATTTTGTGAACGTGACCAGACAAATGGTCTCAATTCGCCTTCTTATACTATGCCCTAAAAGTATGTACTCCTTTTGTGAAGAACAAGTACATACTTTTGAGTGTGTAGCGGAAGAGTAGACAAGCTTTGGGATATATACTATCATGTCATACAATTGCGTCTTTAACGGTTGCGTCTGTCACATTAAACTGGCCTGTCAATCATCTTGTCACAGTTAAAATCCTCCACATTCATTTAATTTACAACCGAATCGGAGAGAAATGCAGTAGCACGTTGATGCAGAGACTCTCTTTCATGCAGAGACTCTCCTCATATTAATGCATAATGATGCATTTAAAAGTTAAACTTCTAAACCTCTCACCGTCGGTCACGCATATCTGCCATGTTTTGTAGTTTAACCTTTTTTAATCGTGTTTGTAGTTTCTCCTCCAAAGAGAAATGGGTTGTGAGAAATATTAGCCTTTAGAGAGTGCACAGATCTACACTTCAAAAATCCACCGGAATTAGTAGACTATCCGGGGACTTCTGGCATACTTTTTTTAACATACTATGCTTCAGGACACACTTAATTTAATCTCATATACTGAACATTGAGACGCAGGGAATGATTAAGGGAACAGCAGGAACTTAAATACACAATGGAGTTAAGATGAATGATCTACAGGTGTGATGATAGTTAGTATCCATGGTTACAGATAGGTTGCGGGAAACTCAAACAAAGGAACACAGGAACTGAAGAATTGCAAACTAAAAGTCCATGATCAAGACTAAACAGAACACAATGGTGAGAGCTATTTATTCTTTGATATAATAATCAACACTCAAAAAACAAAATGTATGGAAAGATGGAAACTGCACATGAGGCAGTTTTTGCATTAACTTCTAAATCTAATTATAAATTATGTTTTTACTAGATTTATTTAAACATACATTAAATAATCAAGATATCACTAAAATGTTAAATAGATATAATGAATATAGGCTAATATAGTGCATATATTTAATTTTTATAATTTTATTATTTTAGTTTTAATTTTATATTTATAAAGAGTTAATTTCTCTAGCAAACTAACAAGCTGTGGACACTGAATAAATTGCCTGGGGTAAATGAAATGCTATGTGACATATTGTTCACAAGCTGTTTTATTGATGTCTTTCCGCCATTGAAACACTGATTGAGTGATTACGCAAGATATGATACGTTTCAGTAAGTTGTACTGTATCTTTCAACATACCTTCAGATGTTCATTCATGTTTATTCTGTAACTAGTATTACAGATGATCACGTTCACTCACATCACGCTGCCACTTGAACTGAGGCGCCTATAGAGATTGCTAATGTGACGTCATCATGACGTATTACCAATGGTGAACGCAAAGCATTTTGGGAATCCGCGGCACAAACATAAGGCGCCAGACTTGATTGCATGGAGGGAAAAACGCTGTGTTCAAGATGCCGTCTACCTGCTGTGTTATAATTATAAACTGCAATAGTCGTTCTCACGATAGAAGTGGCATTTGTCCACAACAACAGTAAACTCACTCCCTTCATACATACAACACGCTGCCCCCCAGCCCCCACATGTAAACCATTCATCCACTCTATATTAACTAGAAATTACATGAAAGTATATGCTTGTCAGCCTTAGCCACCCCCATCAGTTTGGTCTGAAGTGTGCTGCTGGGGACAGAGACGCTTTCGGAAGTGCATTTTCAGAAGTGCTGGGTACAATGACGCAATATACGTAAATGTAGCTATGGTTAGTAAAAAATATAGGCCTACTAATGTCATAGAACGGATGTACCTAATACAAATAAACAAAACATCTCCAGTTAACTAGCAGAGCATTCATTTAGTTCGCTATTAAATACGAGATCTAGCGCTTAAATCTGTTTTTGAGATCCAGCTGAGCGGCGCTCGTTGCCGCTGCTCATGCATAGTGTTGTGGCTCGCGCACAGTCCTCAGTCGGACGCGCGCTTCAATCTATCGCCGTTGCAGAGACTCTCTGTTCGTTCCGGTAAAATCACAAAATAAACTGCACACAAATTTGTCCCTGCTTGATATAGACTGTAACCACTGATGAACATGTTCGGTTTTATTGACAGAGAAAAAACTAAACGTTGTGTGGATTAGAACCCGAAACCTCTGACACGCTTGGCAGAATATCTACCACTACTAGACCATTTAAGAACTCAAACAATGTGTGCGGATCGAAGTATTTCATTTGGAAAATAACAAAAATAAACTGGTGCCACAGAGGGGACATTCTACACTCATGATATTCTTTAAAAAAGGAAGCGCGATAGTCAGATAGAGAGAATTATACCAGCATCATGTCAAAAAGAAGTGGACAACAAGACAAAGCTTTTTATTTTTTTTAAGTGGTGGGTACAAAATGACTCATGATGAAATCTGCTGGGTGCTGCAGCGACTTGAAGTTACTGAAAACTTCGTGTGTGTATGCACTAACACCATGTAGTTGTATATGGGTGCTGGAAGTTGGGCAACAGGATGACGTCTCCTGACCTGTCAATATGCTCGTAAGGATCCAGTCCTTTGATTCCCTTTATTTTCTCGTCATATCTCATCTTTGCATTAGGATTTAGTTTTAAGCAGTATGGTCCAACAATGTTTTCTTTAGCCCGCTGCATTTTGTAGGATTATATTATATTATATTCTGTTTTTCACGCTAATTTTTCATAATTTTTATGCCAGAACGCTATAGCGTGCTATGCCAGCCCATGTAAACGGGCCAAACATACCCATAATTCTTTGCGTTCTGATGACGTTGCCGCCCAGTTGGTCACATGTCTTAGCGATCTCTATAGGCTACTACACTAATCTTTCACGCCAAAAGTGTCAAAACTGCATTTTTTAAATTTTTTATTTCATGATACAATGGAGTGGACAGAATTTGAAAGATGACACTTTGTTTCTTATCGAAAGTAACAAAGTGTGGAGCTTATTACGATTATTGGTGGTTAATTCTGGTTAGGCTACAACACTGAATTCTTCATGCAAACATAAAACAGACTGCATCACAAATCAGAAGTCAGATTTTGGATTGGTATCCTTTAAAATATTTAATCCAGCTACTTTTGCTCTAAAATGGGATTCATCACACCGGAAAAGCGGACTTTTCCCTCCACAGACGCACGCCGGCAAACTAGAGAATGAACTTGCGCTCCCTGGGCGGTTCAGCGCAAAAAAGGAGGCGTGTTCCGGCGCCGGCGCAAACAATCCCTGGTGCTATTTTGCAGTTCCAGAAAACAATTGCGCCACTGACCAGAAAAAACTAGTCTAAAGTCAGTGGCGCGTTGCGCGTTGTTCATAATGCTATTTTAAGCGCGCATGCTTGGTCATAATACAGAGTGTGAACAACGCGCATACACTGTAGATGATTCTCTAATCTACACAGATGCATTTTCCTTTTTGCAAATGATACATTATTATAAGGAAAAATATTAAAACACGAGGGAAATCATTGTTGTGTCCATGACGATGGGAAAAATAGACATAAAGCTTACATATTTACCCAAATTATTATATGCATGTATAACCAAAGCTAATTTGGGTGGGTTTGTCCCATCCCCAATGTCACTTCTCTTTCTTTTAAGGCCCTGACGAGAACATCGATCTCCTCGGCTGTGAACCGATTCTGAAGCGCTCCTGGTAAATGCGCCGTTATAATAGTATTGCGCCATGGAACAAGCGCACCTCGTTCATCATGCTCTTAAAGGGAATGTGAGATGACGCTCTGATTGGTTTATTTCACGTTACGCCCAAACCACACCTATGAATAATGAAGCTACTTCAGACCAACCCTTTTAAACTTGCGTCGGGCGCAAGAGTCATTTATCCCGCCAGTAAAATAGCAACAGCGCCCAAGACCCGCCCACAAAGTTACTTGCGCTTCGCGCTTTATACTTGCGTTTCAGGTCGTTAAAATAGGGCCCATAGTGTTTTGTGGGGGTGTGGTTTTCCACCTGAGGCTCATTCTTGGGGCTATAAGAATTGCAGCACTGAAGATTGCGCTTGACTGAGCGGCAGATATCCATAATTTTTTCTATTTCAGACCTTGAGCTTGAGATGGCAACTAGTAAATACACTAAGTTTCGTCATGCTAGCATGTGTGGAAGTATTTAAAACAAGGGTGTTAAACCTAGCCCTGCGTTAGGTTGTGCCCCGCTTTCCCCTATATACTGTATATATATATATATATATATATATATATATATATATATATATATATATATGATTTTATTAAATGATTTTTCTGCTGCATAATGCCAAGTCACACATATATAATTAACACACATATATAATTAAACACACACGCAAGTACGCACACACACACACACACACACACACACACACACACACACACAAATACATTTACAAACACTACATGTTTTTGAGCGTGCAAGCTATAGCTCCAGTATACATGTCCATTCAGGAAGCCAGTAAAATCTGGGTCAGGAGGGTATTCTAATGACTTCATGTGGCTTTATCAGTAAAAGTTGCAAGTATAACTCTGTCTGACAAAACACAGGGATATTTTTAGTGCTATGACACTCACTTTAAAATGTCATGATTTTAGAAGCCTGACTGCTAAACACCTGTTGTTGGACAAACAGCAAGATCTTTCTGGGACAAGGTCGCAGGGCATAGGGAGGACCCCTAAAACAAATAGTGAACAGGGACAGCAATATAGTGTCAGCAAGCGTACATTAGTTGTACACTATATATCACAGTGCATTATGGTAATTAAAAAAGTAAATAAGGATAAATACATAAGGAGTAATCTCGCTCTAATCAACAGTGTTTAGAGAGAAAGACTTATAAGCAAGACTTCATGTTGTTCCAAAAAGACAGGCGGACAACACATCCCAGATGACAGATTCCAAATTCGACTACGAGAATTATTTTACTACTACTATACTTTTACTCGACTACTAATCTTATTTAGTCCTCAATTCTGCTCACAATTCTAAACTGACCTGTATGTGCAAAAGAGACAGAGAAACAGAGACGGCTTGCAGCACACTGCATTTGGAAATAAACATAGAGGCCACTGAAGTCCGTGTTCACACATTCATTTATTAGGTGATGTGCAGCAGTGGCCAGCAAATTTATGTGCAAGTAATAATGCAGTTGAGGATTAGGAGAAAAAAAACAATAGTCTCATAGTTTTTGCTAATGTTTTCCTTGTATAGGGCTGTCACCGTAATCCTTATGAGTATAACAGCTGACTGTTCTTCCACTGACTAAATTCCATTTTCAAAATTCACAGTGTGTCACAGACAGTCTACTAATACTCTAATGAGAGTTAGTTGACATATAGTTGCAAAGTTACTTATAGTCAATAGCACGTTCAAAAGGGACCATCACAATAAAGTGTTACTGGCAGCAAAATAGTACTGATAATGTTTAAATTAAACACACATTAAACATTTAGAAGTCAAGACCATTATGAATAAGTGCTTAAAGGGATACTTCACATCTGGAAAGGTTCATGTGTATTTAAAATGGGTCATTTATGTAGAAGAAATGTGAAATTGTTTTTGAATTTGGAGCTTTCTAGACTGAGAAAAGCCAGAAAATGTATTTTTGGCTTATGTGGATGAAAGACAACAACTCCCAGAAGGCACTTGCTTCACTGCCCTAGGAGGCCTTGCCTACCGGTAACAGAGCGCAGTAGTTAAACAACAAGACTAGGCTACTAGTGAGTCTCCGTGATGAGTCTGCCCGGGATTTCGAGTTCGAGATCACCCAAAATGTCCGGGATTCGGCTTTTGCGTTCTACAGACACCATTCATTATGTTTACTGTGGCGAGCAGGACGAGTGGCGTGATTACTGATGAGCGACACCTGTGAGACGGACCAGTCTCTTATCTCTCACGCAGGAGCGGGAATTTTCTAAGCAATGTTAAAACGCACATAAACCGATCACTTGTTTAGCATTCATGTAAACACTACATTCAGATTCACCATTTGGAATGAATTCGGTTAGATTGTAACAAAAGGTATGCATGTAAACAATGATTGGCGACTGCAGAAAGCAAAAGCTGAATCCCTCGACGGCCGGACATGTCCGGGAAAAAGAGGATGCTTTCTCCACAGAACAAGAGCCTGCTAGCTTAGCTTCCAAAAAAAGATGGCTGACACTATGTACTTTCTGTGAGTGAGATCCCACCCTCTATGGGCAGGTTGAGAACATGCAGGACAGCCCCTAATACTGGCTGTAGTCTTTAGCCTCTGGCCAAAAAATTCCCCGATCACGCAAAATTATGATTTTTGCGTCATCGGAGGATTTTTTCCAGACAAAACATACATTCGTCTCAGGTGGATATGAGGGTGGAAACCACGGTAATTCGAAAATACTACAGGTTTTCTACTAATAAAAAGCTTAATGGTAAATCCTGAAGTATCCCTTTAAAGGATTAGTTCACTTTTAAAAAAAACTTTTGCTAATAATTTACTCACCCCCATGTCATCCAAGATGTCCATGTCTTTCTTTCTTCAGTCGAAAAGAAATTAAGGTTTTTGATGAAAACATTCCAGGATTTTTCTCCATATAATGGCCTTCAATGGAACCCAAACGGTTCAAGGTCCAAATGACAGTTTCAGTGCAGCTTCAAAGGGCTTTAAACGATACCAGACTATGAATAAGAGTCTTATCTAGCGAAACGATTGGTCATTTCAAAAGTCAATAAAAAAGTTTAAGTTTTATAAGCACAAATGCTCGCCTTGCTCTGTTCTGTGATGCGTGTTTGTGACGTCACGTAATACGCAATTACGTTGAAAAGGTCACGCTTCTGTCCTGACGAAAATGTTCTTTTAGCCTTTTTAATATTAAAACACCCAGGATACGCACACGAAATGGGCATTTTAAACGATAAACTGACACAAAGACATTTGAATATGTGTATATGGTACTCCTTCCTCACATTTGTAAACACTGACTCGGTACTTCCGCCTACGCGTGACCTTTTCAACGTAATTGCGTATTACGTATCACACGCATCACAGAACAGAGCAAGGCGAGCATTTGTGCGTATAAAACTTAAACTTTTTTTATTTACTTTTGAAATGACCGATCATTTCGCTAGATAAGACCTTTATTCATCTTCTGGTATCGTTTAAAGCCCTTTGAAGCTGCACTGAAACTGTCGTTTGGACATTGAACCATTTGGGTTCCATTGAAGTCCATTATATGGAGAAAAATCCTGGAATGTTTTCATCAAAAACCTTAATTTCTTTCCGACTGAAGAAAGAAAGACATGGACATCTTGGATGGCATGGGGGTACTCAATTATTTTATTAATTTAATTTAATTTAATTTCAGCAAAAACATTTTTTAAAGTGAACTAATCCTTTAATACCCTTAAAAGACTAAAAACCTGTTTGGACTGCTGGTCGAGGTTTGATGGATAACAAAAATTTTAACCTGACTGCACTTTATTTTACCAGTTTCATTTTTGAAAAATAAATCAATTCAATTTAAGGATTGAAATCAAACTTCCTTGAGCCATTATATTCAAGGGAGGCTATTGCTCAAAGAAAAAGAAGCCGTTTTTGGAGCTTGATTAAATAAATGTTTTGCTTATAATGAGGAGGTTGTTTCAAGCTATGCAACTTGCAGGATGTTTTAATGGTACAAATAAATCTTATATGTCAAAAAATCAAGGCAAATTTGATTTATCATGTCATGTCCTCTTTAAATGGGAAACAAGTAGCCATATTTGAGTTCCAGCACTAGATTTCTGCACTGATTTGCTTCATCAGCTGTGATAGCACCACAGCCATCAGTCTTTTCGCTCCAGCCCACTTCACACTTGCCATGAGATGCCATAAGCTTCATGGATCAAGCTGCAAGTTTGAGTGATGCTGACAGTCTGCCTGTGGTGACTGCATATAAAATGTGTATGGATATTTCATAGGTCTCCAAAATTATTATTTATTTATATGCTTTTGTATATCGTGTATGTTTATGTAAATGTAATGTTGGTGATGTTAAATTTTGAATTATTTCCAGGACCTGTAGAGAAACATAATGTCAGTCTCCCATGCCTGGGATGAACTTGAAACTTGAAAAACAAAACACACTTTACAAAAATAATACCCCAAACTGTGATTCATCAGACATGACAAAAGTGGTTTGATACTTGTGGTGTTGCCATCTTGTGAAATTCAGCTGCAATGTGAAACTATCAAGAAATCACCATCCCATTGTAAAATGAAACATAAAAGCTTTCACAAAATGACAAGGAGACTTCAGATACATCAATCCAATCACAAAAATAACTATGCATTCTGGCCTTTCATTGGATGTGAAGCCAGCTTCAAAGACTGCCCAGCCATTTGCACATTCATACAGTTGCTATGATACCAAACACATAAACCCAGCAATGCGTGACAGTGAGCCATCCGGAGGCCTTTTGTCCAACATTCAGACATCTAATGAGTTAGTAGTTGATTAACTCTTATGATTAAAAAGCTGAAGAGGTTGGAGAGGGCACTGGGGAGAAATGAAAAGACACAGTGAGTGAAAGATACTGTATTGTAATGATACATCCTGCTGGATTTTTTCCTTAACACAAAAACACCTTAAAATGACAATGGCTCGACATCCTTCTGTATAGCATCCATTACACAAGATTTTATCTCTTTTATTTTAAAAACAAAAATAGGTGGTAAAGTTGAAAACTATAAACATATCAAACCGATTTAGTTCTGACACTTTTTGGTCCTAGATCCAACTCACCTACAGATTGATCTTATTTTAATCATAAGAGTTAATTGGTGATTCGATCACACAGAATAGAGACGCCGGCCACCATAGTCATAGCCAGGAGCCAGAGCGCCTGACATCAAAGCAAATTTAAAAGTGCTGGCTAATGCTAATCGTAAATTCTCTAAGATCATTATTCATGTCGGCACTAATGATGTTCGACTTCGCCAGTCGGAGATCACCAAAATTAATATTAAAGAGGTGTGTGAACTCGCAAGTACGATGTCAGTCACTGTAATTTGCTCTGGCCCCCGTCCTGTTCGCCCTAGTGATGAGATAGTAGATTGTGTTCACTCAGTCGTTGGTTGTCTGAGTGGTGTCCGCATAATAATGTAGAATTCAATTGGAAAAGTTTTTGGGGCAATCCTGACCTGTTGAAAAGAGACGGTATTAATCCCTCCTGGGATGATGCTGTGCATTCTCTCTAGTAATTTGGCTCATAGTCTTAGAGATAAAACATGACAATCTGGGGCTCAGGTCAGGAAGCAGACAGACTGCTAAACCGACCGTCTGCTAGCAGCCTCGCGTCACCAAGGTCAGATAAATCCCATCACATAGAGCCTCTTTCACCTAGATATCATCATATAGAGATTGTGTCTGTTCCCCGAATTTGGAAATGCAAAAAAACGTCCAAACCCATCTAAGGTTAAAAATTGATGTTCAACAAATAAAAAACAGATATAATACAGATGAGCAAATGATAAAGCTTGGGTTGCTGAATATTCAATCCCTTACATCAAAATCGCTCATAGTTAATTATATGATTTCAGATTATAACCTAGATGTGCTGTGTTTGACAGAAACCTGGCTAAAACCAAATGATTACATTACTTTAAATGAGTTAACCCCACAAGATTACTGTTATAAACATGAACCTCGTCTGAAAGGCAAAGGGGGAGGAGTTGCTGTAATTTATACTAATATTTTCAAAACCACTAAGAAATCTAGTTTTAAATATACTTCTTTTGAAGCGTTGGTGCAACACTGCTCAATGTAAAAATATATAGTGTAAACGATAAATCACGTTTGAGAATTCTGCTGGCTACTGTATACAGGCCACCATAAAGATTTTATAAAAGAATTTGCGGACTTTCTATCAGAATTAGTATTGTCTGCAGATTAAGTACTAATTGTTGGTGATTTTAATATACACATAGATCATGAAAAAGATGCATTGGGATTTACTTTTAAAGACATTGTTGGAGTTATACAAAACATGTCAGGACCTACTCATTGTCGTAATCGTACTCTAGATCTAATTCTATCACACGGAATAAATGTTGACGCTGTTGAAATTCTGCAGCAGAGCGATGACATCTCAGATCATTATGTTGTGTCATGTAAATTACATTTAGCCAAGGCTGCTAAGCCGACTCCATGTTATAAATATGTTAAACCTATAACTTCTGCCACTAAAGATTGCTTTATCAATAATCATCATCTCAGCATCCCGGATAGCTTAGAAGAACTTGATATTGCAACAGAAACTTTTAACTCTCTCTTTTCCAGCACTTTAGACACAGTTGCTCCTTTGCGCTTAAAGAAGATTAAAGAAAATAGTCCAACATCGTGGTACAACGAGCACACTCAGGCCCTTAAGAGAGCAGCCAGAAAAATGGAGCGCAACTGGAAGAAAACAAAATTAGAAGTGTTTTGGATTTCATGGAAAGAAAGCTTGATTGCTTATAGAGAGGCCTTAAAGTACTGCTGCATTTCGCCTTTGGATCATCCTTCTCTCCACATCACAGTATTCTCACAACTGTGTTCCTTTTTTGAAAGAAATGATATCTGCGAGGATTTCCAGTCAGGATTTAGACCGTACCATAGTACCGAGACAGCTCTCATTAGAGTCACAAATTATTTGTTCTTATCATCCGATCGTGGTTGTTTTACTCTGTTAGTGTTACTCAATCTTAGTGCTGCATTTGACACTATCAACCACAACATTCTTTTAAATAGACTAGAAAACTATGTTGGCATTAGTGGAATTGCACTAGCATGGTTTAAATCATGACGGTTATCAGTTTGAATCAGTAAATGAAGAGATGTCTTATCGATCACAAGTTCAGTATGGCGTACCACAAGGCTCAGTACTAGGACCACTGCTGGTCACTCTGTACATGCTACCACTAGAAGATATCATTAGGAAACATGGAATTAGCTTTCACTGTTATGCCGATGATATTCAGCTGTATATTTCTTCACGCCCTGACGAAACTTACCAACTCACAAAATTAACGGAATGCCTAGCTGATATAAAAAATTGGATGACTAGTGATTTTCTACTACTAAATTCTGAAAAAAACAGAGATTTTAATTATTGGACAAAAAACTTCCACACGTAATAACCTAGAAAACTGTCTAACACTTGATGGCTGCTCTGTTAAGTCTTCGTCGTCGTTAGGAACCTGGGTGTGCTCTTTGATACCAATCTTTCATTTGAAAGTCAAGTGTCTAGTATCTGTAAAACCGTATTTTTCCATCTTAAAAATATATCTAAATTACGCCATATACTCTCATTGACAAATGCAGAACAATTAGTTCAAGCATTCATGACATCAAGACTAGATTATTGTAATGCTCTACAGGGTGGTTGGCCTGCATGCTTAATGAACAAATTATAGCTAGTTCAAAACGCAGCAGCTCGAGTTCTTACCAGAACCAGGAAGTATGACCATATTAGCCCGGTTCTGCCAACACTGGCTCCCTATTAAACATAGCATAAATTAAAAAATATTGCTGATTACTTACAAAGCACTAAATGGTTTGGCTCCACAGTACTTGAGCGAGCTCTTAACGCATTATAGTCCTTCACATCTATTGCGATCTCAAAATTCTGGCAAGTTAATAATACCTAGAATATCAAAATCGACTGCTGGCGGTTGATCCTTTTCCTTTTTAGCACCAAAACTTTGGAACAGTCTTCCTACCATTGTCCGGGAAGCAGACACACTCTGTCAATTCAAAGCTTGATTAAAGACACATCTCTTTGACCTAGCATTCACATAATACATTATCGACTTCTATAACTCAATGTTAGGCTGCATAGATTAGGTCAGCCGGAACTGGGAACATTTCCCTTAATCCTGATGTACTTGTTGCACCATAAGAAGAATGGCATCTATGCTAATATTAGTCTCTCTGTTTATCCCGAGGTTTACCGCAGTCCACCGGATCCAGGCCGTATCCAGATCTGATGAAGGACCTGCGCCTGGACGCAACGACAGCGCAGTCCTGAAGTGTCAACTAGTCCCTCCCAGTGAAGGCCTTCATCCCTTACTTCTGTGTACTGAAGTCAGCCGGATCCGGGCCGTATCCAGATCAGATGGTGGACCTGTACCTGGACCCATCCTCAACGCATCCCTGAAGTGCCAGCCTCATCAGCCCTGTGAAGGCCTCATCAACACGACAGCCATCAGCACTGATCCTCAACAAACTAGTCTCCATACCGACGTTATGACTCCAAATTCCAACCAGATGGAACTGGATAATATTTTGAATGTCTGATCAAATCTGACCTATGACCAGTCAGCGCAGTCTCATCCCAAGACGTCATATAACTGACGTCTTGGGACGTCTTTTGACCATACGTCAATATCCGCCTTTTTAGGGTACCCTTAAACGTTGGTTAGATGACGTTATCGGATCCTAACTCTACCCCAGACCTAAACCTACCCCTAAACCTACCCCGTCACCTAACTGACGTTAAAGGTAAAGCGTCAGTTGTATGACGTCCCAGGATCGTCATCTAACCGACGTTTAAGGGTACCCTAAAAAGGCGGATATTGACGTATGGTCAAAAGACGTCCCAAGACGTCAGTTATATGACTTCTTGGGATGAGACTGTGTTAGACCAGTAATGCTGCCTGAATCATAATCATACACTGTTCGTTCGTTGGCCAGAGGAGAACTGGCCCTCCGACTGAGCCTGGTTTCTCCCAAGATTTTTTTCTCCATTCTGTCACCTGATGGAGTTTTGGTTTCTTGCCACTGTTGCCTTGGCTTAGTTGGGGACCTTTAAATATTCAACAATATTATTGATCTGCCTTACTTAAGGTGGATGATGACCCAATTTTCTTCTAGAAACAAACTTTGTTGTATTTTTTTCATGTTATCACTGTGAAGCTGCTTTGATACAATCTGTATTGTAAAAAGCGCTATCTAAATAAAGGTGACTTGACTTGACTTGACAGATTACAAAAGTTCAGTTTTTATTATTGTTGTTTAAAAATGTCCAACTTCCATACGATACCTCGAAAAATATCAATATTCGATACAGTTTCCGATACAATGGGTACAACTGCCATATTTACCACTATACAGATAATTTGTTATCTCGTAATTTTTTGGTAATTTGGGTAATTCTGTTTTTAGCTTACTCACAAACAGGGAGGCTTCATTTGAATTACTGAACTACATTTACAAAAAAAGACAAGAAAACAATCAGTAATAAAATTAAAATAAATAAACATTGCAAATAATGGCACTAATAAATGCAATAGAATAAAGAGACAAATTAAATAAACATGGCTTAACTCTGGATAGTTTTACAGATACAGATTAATGCTTACAATTAAAGTTACAAAAGTTATTCAGTCAAGAGCAGTGAGCAATTTTCTCTATGTCTTTTGATCTGTGATTAACATGACAGAAAGCAGCAGGTTTATTAGGCTGCTGTCACTTTAAGAGCTTTTGCACAGATAAATATACTTTTCCACAACATGCGTTTTTTTCTCAACTATTTCTGTTTCAAAACTGACTACATTTACATGCAATTACATGCATACTATTTTTGTCATAATTGTGTATGTATTTGACCGTTTAAGCGCAATAAGCCACTAAAAAGTAGCCAATTTAATACGCACGATCTGTTTGAGAGATGGATTTATGAGAGCGCCACTTATATAGATCAGTGGTGCACACGTTTTTTGTGTGAGCGCAAAACCTGAGGGAATGACTAAAATTATGCGCAATACAAGCACCATTCACCATTCAGGTGTGCATCAATTCGCCATCGAAGAGAAGAGAGAGTGAGAACGCAAAACTGGTATCTGTGTATCGATACTGCAGAAAATAAGTATTGGAACCGTTTCAGATATTTCGGTAACGAAACATATCGAAATATCAATATTTTTTACTACCCTCTTTGGTAACACTTTATAATAACTGCATGCCATTGATCATTAATTAAGCATTAGTAAACAGTTAATTCATAATTTATAAAGCATTAATAGACATTAATAAGGAGTTTATAAATACAGTTATAAATGCTTTATTCTTGATTTATAAGCATAACTATAATGTGTTTAATAATTGTATTGGCATACTTTATTTAGAAATGATAAATTGATCATTAATAAAGTACATTCGCGTCTACTTCACATTATAAAGGATAAGTCACGTGATTTCAGTAAATGAGGCTTCAGTATGTCATAACTGTTTCGAAACACTTCGAAATTTCAATGGTTCACCGCTGGGGGCGATGATCTCTCTCAACCCATGAATCATGAGGTGTCACTGAGAACCATTGAACAAGTGTTCAATTCCTTCCTAAAATTCCTTCCAAATTCCATCCACGTTCTACAGACACTGAACTGAAGACAAGCAGGAACTAAATATACAGATGATAACGAGACAATGACAAACAGCTAGGATGATTATTAGTGTCCATGGTGATTGATGATCAGGTAATAGCTGATAGTGTGCAGGTGGGGAACATGAGGGATGCTGGGAAGTCTAGTGTCATTGAGGTGTGTGACAGCTGTACTGATCAGATACAATAATTGATTATATTTAATGAATAATTCAACAAGACCCCTCACCCCTCACCTCAAAACTAGGTGCCAAGGTGTATGTGAAAAAACAAAACAGCAGCAACAGGCCCCTGGTTACCATGGCAACAAAGGGACACCAGCGAGATAAGACTTTTTTTTTCCCCCAAATGAATATTGGTAGAGTTCGCCCCAATTGCATTCCCTGTTAAAACATTAGAAAAATTATGCTTCTCTCTGTTAATTAATAGACAAACCTTTCTATGAATAAACATGCATAACCCCAGGACACTATGTGTATTATTAAAGTTTTGTATATTATCTTTTGTATTGTATACTGTTTTATGCATTCCTTATGATAATGGTATGGTAACCTTTCCTTAATAATTCCTTATGGTCATAGGTTAAATTGGGCCGGAGCGCACCGGAGCGCAGCTCCGCCTCCTCGGGTCCACAACACACCCTGCCGGAGCTCAGCTCCGTTTCCTTCAGCACCAAATCTATAAATTTTGTTGAGTGTATATAATTAAAGTTGTGAAATAATTGGCTAATATTAACTCTAATTTGGTGCTGCAATGATTCGCCCATCACGACGATAACTGTCCTTCTCTATGGCAAGCCGTTTTAGCTTAAATTGTTCCCAGCCTTACTCGTCGTAATTTCATTTTTACTAGTAAGAATTCAATTAGAGAGCTCTACAAGTGAATTCTTACTAGTAACAATTACAATTAGAGAGCTCTCTAATCCAATTATTGCTAGTAAGAATTACAATTAGAGAGCTCTCTAATTGTAATTGTTACTAGTAAGAATTGGATTAGAGAGCTCTCTAATTGTAATTCTTACGAGTAATAATTCAATTAGAGAGCTCTCTAATTGTAATTCTTACTAGTAACAATTCAATTAGAGAGCTCTCTAATTGTAATTCTTACTAGTAACAATTCAATTGTAGAGCTCTCTAATTAAAAATGAATGGAATATGGCAAGCCGTTTTAGCTTAAATTGTACCCAGCCTTACTCGTCGTAATTGCATTTTTACTAGTAAGAATTCAATTAGAGAGCTCTACAAGTGAATTCTTACTAGTAACAATTACAATTAGAGAGCTCTCTAATCCAATTATTGCTAGTAATAATTACAATTAGAGAGCTCTCTAATTGAATTCTTACTAGTAAGAATGCAATTGCAGAGCTCTCTAATTGAATTATTACTAGTAAGAATTCCAATTAGAGAGCTCTCTAATTCAATTCTTACTAGTAACAATTATTATTAGAGAGCTCTCTAATACAATTATTACTAGTAAGAATTACAATTACAGAGCTCTCTAATTCAATTCTTACTAGTAACAATTGCAATTAGAGAGCTCTACAAATGAATTTTTACTAGTCATATGTCTCCATTGACTTCCATTCATTTTTAATTAGAGAGCTCTACAATTGAATTGTTACTAGTAAGAATTACAATTAGAGAGCTCTGTAATTGAATTGTTACTAGTAAGAATTACAATTAGAGAGCTCTCTAATTGAATTATTACTAGTAAGAATTCCAATTAGAGAGCTCTCTAATCCTATTATTACTAGTAACAATTACAATTAGAGAGCTCTCTAATTCAATTCTTACTAGTAAGAATGCAATTACAGAGCTCTCTAATTGAATTATTACTAGTAAGAATTCCAATTAGAGAGCTCTCTAATCCAATTATTACTAGTAACAATTACAATTAGAGAGCTCTCTAATTCAATTCTTACTAGTAAGAATGCAATTACAGAGCTCTCTAATTTAATTTTTACTAGTAAAAAAACGAATTCAAGATATGTATAATTGGAGAGCTCTGTAATTGAATTAGAGAGCTCTGCAATTGCATTCTTACTAGTAACAACTGAATTAGAGAGCTCTCTAATTATAATTGTTACTAGTAATAATTGGATTAGAGAGCTCTCTAATTGTAATTCTTACTAGTATCAATTGAATTAGAGAGCTCTCTAATTGTAATTCTTACTAGTAATAATTCAATTAGAGAGCTCTGCAATTGCATTCTTACTAGTAAGAATTTAATTAGAGAGCTCTCTAATTGTAATTGTTACTAGTAAGAATTGGATTAGAGAGCTCTCTAATTGTAATTCTTACTAGTAATAATTCAATTAGAGAGCTCTCTAATTGTAATTCTTACTAGTAACAATTCGATTGTAGAGCTCTCTAATTAAAAATGAATGGAAGTCAATGGAGACATATGACTAGTAAAAATTCATTTGTAGAGCTCTCTAATTGCAATTGTTACTAGTAAGAATTGAATTAGAGAGCTCTGTAATTGTAATTCTTACTAGTAATAATTGAATTAGAGAGCTCTCTAATAATAATTGTTACTAGTAAGAATTGAATTAGAGAGCTCTCTAATTGTAATTCTTACTAGTAACAATTCAATTGTAGAGCTCTCTAATTGTAATTGTTACTAGTAAAAATTGAATTAGAGAGCTCTCTAATAATAATTGTTACTAGTAAAAATTGAATTAGAGAGCTCTCTAATTGTAATTGTTACTAGTAAGAATGAACTTGTAGAGCTTTCTAATTGAATTCTTACTAGTAAAAATGAAATTACGACGAGTAAGGCTGGGAACAATTTAAGCTAAAACGGCTTGCCATAAATGGAAGTCAATGGAGACATATGACTAGTAAAAATTCATTTGTAGAGCTCTCTAATTGCAATTGTTACTAGTAAGAATTGAATTAGAGAGCTCTGTAATTGTAATTATTACTAGTAATAATTGAATTAGAGAGCTCTCTAATAATAATTGTTACTAGTAAGAATTGAATTAGAGAGCTCTCTAATTGGAATTCTTACTAGTAATAATTCAATTAGAGAGCTCTGCAATTGCATTCTTACTAGTAAGAATTAAATTAGAGAGCTCTCTAATTGTAATTCTTACCAGCAATAATTGGATTAGAGAGCTCTCTAATTGTAATTGTTACTAGTAAGAATTCACTTGTAGAGCTCTCTAATTGAATTCTTACTAGTAAAAATGCAATTACGACGAGTAAGGCTGGGTACAATTTAAGCTAAAATGGCTTGCCATACTTCTCATCTGAGCTGCTTCAGCCTCAAACACCCGCTCTCAATGTCAACATGTTTGAGTCCAATCAAAGCAAGCGGGATTTATGTTCACAGGAGCGCGAGCCGCGCGCGAATCCCAACGCGACGCTTTACTTCAGTTATAACGATCATACAGTGCGAGATAAAATGCATTCCCGTTTCGAATCTAAACAGCTGTTTTTCGATTGAAGTTTTAAATGACCGACAGAAATAATCAGTTTGATCAAAGACAGTGGATATAGGCTACTATAAGCTTAATTTAACAACACATACACCCTATGAAATATATTGCCATTATTATTCTATATAAATATATTTGGAACGTTACCTCGAATGTGTTCAACTTTTCCCTGTTTGTATCACTCCGCTTGTCTGTGTTTGCGCAACTTGCATCATTAAGCCAGAAGGCGGCGACAAGTGACTGTCTTTATGAGCGAGCAATTGAACCATTGGTTAAATGAACAGATTAGTCCAAAATATTGATTAATTTAGGAAAGAAAAAGTAGCTGAAACTGATCTTTGATGCTCATCTATTGCTCATATGCCTCTGGACACAGAATGATTGCATTGGCGTTTGTTTGAAATGTAACATCTATGCAAAATAATCGAATCATTTATTATTCAAGGCCATTCCCGTTTCGAATGATTGTGTACTGTCAACAATAAACATAAACATTCTGCATTTCCATTTTATAGTGTGGATCATGCATTGTGACATTTAAACTGATTCTCATGTTTAAGAATCTGTTATCTGATAAAATACTATGCTACTGCCTACTGACATGCTTTTAAAGCTTTTGGCCTTTAAAACACCTTAAAATTCACATGTCGAGATCAGGAAAATCAAAATTTTCTTGGGGGAGCATGCCCCCAAACCCCCCTAGTAGGATCATTTTTGGAAACTTTTTATTTATAAAAACTTGTGTACGGCCGTGTCGGTGCATGTGATTAAATCAAGCGAGATAAACTGCCAAAGAAATTGGCCCTGATTCTCTTACATCCACATAATGTTCTTGTTTAAAAAGATGTTGTACATATTTGCCAACCAATATTTTCTAACATGTTCAATTTCATACATTTTCCGAGGGTGAAATCCGTTGCCTACCTGTTAACATTAAAGGTAAAAAATAATAATAAAGTAATTGTAAAGTATTTCTCTTTTTTTGAATAACTACTCAACTCTACCTTACACATTAATACAGGAAAAAGAGCCCCTTTGGTGTAAAAACACATTAAGTCATTTTACGGCATGATTTTGAATGATGACCATTCACCGTAAATAAGGGCTCCCCCTCCCTATAAAAGCCAATTTAACCACTGCTTATGGTAACCTTATTGGTATCATGCTTCATATCAAAATAATCCTCATTTAACTCACTACCCATTGTGTATATCACCTCATCATAATGTACATTTTATGCTTGTTATATTAATCAGAGTATGAAGTGACAAAAAACTGCCAGCCCACTCTGATTATGCAACTGAGTCAGCTTTCATACAAAAGAGCTTTTCCCCCCTAAAATTACACCCTTTTCAATGGTCAAGCCAAACGAGAGAGTTGTGACCTCTGCAGAAGTTTAAAGAGCACTATCTCAGTGACGCTTGCTCTTCTTGTTGCTGTTCATGTGGAAAAGACTGGAGCATCTTGTCCGATCGTGGTGCCGCAGGACCACCCCGTGCTGTAGATCCCTTGTTCCCTTAAATAAATAAAAAAAACTGATGGTTTTGTTCAGATGGTTCACTGCTTCATTTCAATAGCTTCATTAGCCTGTTTTGCTTCAGTTTAATTTATTAATTTTCCATTTTACCCATGTATTCGTGATTGTGTGTATGTGCTTTTTTAGACTAGTTATTTATTTGTGATTTAGTATAATAAAACATTTGTGCACATTCACAAGAAGTTTGATTCTGTGGTCACTGCTTAAAGTTGTTTTGAGAAGGCAAATATGGTCATGGTCTTTTACATGGTTTTCTGTAAAAGAATTTGAAGCTGGTTTGTAGCATACCAAGAATCGTCTCAGTTACTTAGGTAATCTCAGTTCTCTGAGATGAGGGAACGAGTATTGCGTAAGTCTAGCCACGATCATAGCTCACGCTATGGGAAAACTCCTTTTCTCGAGAATATTGTAATAAATATTTTTATTAGGATTTTAAATTTTACAAAAAAGCAAAAGAAAACAAAACACATTTAGATGTATACAACTCAATGAATGATAATATCAGCAGAAACAACAATATGAATAATTATGAATATCATCCACCATTAATAACAATAATATATAAATAAAATAGAAAATAAAATAATTAAAAGAAATAATAATAAAAAAATATAAAAAAAAGGAATAAAAAAATAAAAATTAAATAAAACAAATAAGAGCAACCAGGGCATATGCAGTTTCAAAGCACAAGCAAAAATTCAGTAGAGGGCAGAGCAGACGTTACTGATCAGAGTCAGTGTTAAACTGGGTAAGATGATCCAGAAATGGTTGCCATATATTATAAAATTTATCAAGGTTACCCATAATTCCATACCGCACTCTCTCCATGTGGAGTATTCCAGTGAGGTAAGTCAACCAGGTCTTGAACTGAGGAACAGTATCTGATTTCCAGAGTCTTAGAATGATGCTCTTAGCAATAATTATTCCATAAATAATAGTGCTTTGTACACAGACATTATGGTCTGAAAAAGAAACAGAGTATCCAAATAATGCAATCTCTGGATCAGGGTTAAACACAAAACCATACATGTCAGAGAACCACTTAAAAATGTTACACCAAAACTCGTAAAGCTTAGGGCATGTCCAAAAGAGATGGGTAAGAGAGCCCTCTGCAGATTTACATCGGTCACATGTAGGAGAAACGGTGGGGAAAATTCTATGTAATTTTGATTTTGAATAGTGCAATCTATGCATCACCTTAAATTGGATTAACTGATGTCTGGAGTTAATAGAACAAGAACGAACCCTGCTAAGGCTCTCCTCCCACACTTCAACTCCGATCTGTGTACCCAATTCCTCCTCCCAAGCATTTTTTAAAGAATGTGTAGAATAACTAATTTCTTCAGAAAACACAGTAGCAAAATTTGAAATAAAATTTTTGGAACCAGGCGATCCCAACAACAGTCTATAAATCTTCCTTTCCTCTGGCATAGATTCAAAATTAGGCACTGCATGGCGTACATAATTTCTAATCTGTAAATGTCGAAAAAAGTGTGTTGTGGGTAGAGAAACCTTCTCTTTTAATTGAGAAAAAGAAGCAAAATTTTTGTTAATGTATAAATCCTCCAAGGTAACAATACCATTCAGCCTCCACATATTGAATGTTGCATCTGAGAGAGAAGGGGGAAATGCGTGATTTCGGTATACTGGGGCGAAAATAGCAGTGTCAGTTAATCTGCATACTTTCTTAATTTGGCGCCATATTTTCAAACAGTTTGAAACAATAAAATTATCCACCTTAATAGATGTAGGCAATACGTGAGTTGAAAAGAGAAGTGCTGGAAGCGAACTATTTTTAACGGCATTTTTTTCAATGGCAACCCAGGGGGGAGTGTCAGTAGAAATTTCTGTTTTATAATCCTCCTGCCAATAAACAAGTGCCCTCGCATTCGCTGCCCAATAATAATGCAAGAAGCAAGGCAACCCTAGCCCACCCTTATCCCTTGGTTTCTGTAAATGTATTTTGGATATTCTGTGGGCTTTAAAACCCCAGATAAAAGGCAGGATAATTGAATCTAATGTTTTGAAAAAAGACTTTGTCAAAAAAATAGGAATGTTTTGAAATAGATACAAGAATCTAGGCAGAGAGACCATTTTAACTGCGTTTATACGGCCTATCATAGAGAGAGGAAGAGTTCTCCATTTGCTAATGTCTATCTTTAAATCCTCCAATTTCTGAAGAAAATTCAACTTAAAAATTAATTTTGGGTTTTTGGGCAAAACGACTCCAAGATACTTAAGTCTGTCTGTGATTTTGAAAGGGAGATTTTGTAAGAATTCAGTATCAAGATCACCACATAAAGACATGAATTCACTCTTCTGCCAATTAATTGTATATCCAGAGACTGTACCAAAAGATTCCATAAGATCTAACAGGAAAGGGACTGACTGCTCAGGATTTGACAGAAAGAGAACAACATCATCTGCGTATAAGGAGATGTGATGATCTACATTTCCCAGTCTTACAGGCTCAATAGATGGATGGTTTCTAATACTAATCGCAAGGGGCTCGATCGCAATTGCAAAAAGCAAAGGGCTGAGGGGACATCCTTGACGTGTCCCACGATGTAATAAAAAGGACTTTGACTTTTCTTGATTTGTGAGTACGGAAGAGGTTGGGCGAGCATATAATGTTGTAATCCATGACACAAAACGACTACCAAACCCACATTCCTCCATAACTCTCACCATATAAGGCCATTCCACCTGATCAAAAGCCTTTTCTGCGTCTAAGCACAGAGCAGCCACTTTAGAGCCTTTTTTATATTTATGGTACATTACGTTCATTAATCTTCTAACATTAAAAAATGAAAATCTATTAGGAATAAAACCAGTTTGATCCATATGTATAATGGATGAGATGTATTTATTTAACCTATTAGCTAATAATTTTGTAAAAATTTTTATGTCAGAGTTAAGTAATGCAATAGGCCGATAAGATGAGGGCTCAGTCTCATCCCTACCCTCTTTTAATATCAGTGAAATATTAGCGTCATATAATGTGTCAGGGAATTTTTGAGTTTCACGAGAATGAGTGAACATCCTCAGTAAAAGGGGAGCCAGTTTTCCAGAATATTTTTTATATAATTCAATGCCGAAACCGTCTGGCCCCGCCACCTTGCCGTTAGGAAAAGATCTTATAGAATCAATAATCTCTGGGATAGTAATTTCAGAGTTTAAAGCTTCACAGGCAGCGTCACTCAATTTAGGAAGATTCAAATGTCCTAGCCAATTAGAAATGTCCCCTTTTGCTCTTGATGTATATAATTGTTCATAATATTCCCTAAAGCGGTCATTTATACTTTTAGGATCCACAAGCATGTCCCCTGCTTTTGATTTTATTTTGTGTATGGCTTTATTTGCTTGTAAACCCCTCAGCTGTCGCGCCAGCAATTTATGGGGCTTATCCCCTAACTCAAAATATTTTTGTCTTATCCTCAACAATTGATCCCATACCTGTCCTGATAAAATAGTATTGTATTCATACTTTAATGTAAGAATATTCTGCAAGGTAGAGGGGCCAGAGGAAATTCTATAGGAGGGTTCCAATTGAGATAATTCCTCTTCTATTTCTGCAAGGCGTCTACGTTTGGCACGTCTGGCCGAAGACTCAAAAGAGATTATATGACCCCTAATCACAGCCTTAAAAGATTCCCATAAAGTGAAGTCAGTGACTTCAGAATTATCATTAATATCTAGAAAATCAGAGATTTTTTCAGAAATAAATTGGCAAAACGATTCATCAGAAAGTAGAGAAGGATGAAAACGCCAGCAATATGGTTTAGTCTTATGGCCAAGATCAAGAACCACTGAAGTCGGAGAATGATCAGAGATTAAGATGTTGTGATAGTCTGAGGAGATAACGTTTGATATAAGTTTTGAGTCAAGTAAAAAATAATCTATTCTAGAAAAAGACTTGTGCCTTTGTGAAAAAAAAGAATAGTCTCTACCTGTGGGGTGTATCAGTCTCCATATATCAACTAGATTCATAGAGGACATAAGGTTATTTAAGACTATGGAGGCAGAAGGTAACTGGTTTATTTGGGCTGACCTGTCCAAAACATTATCAAGCACACAGTTAAAATCACCACCTAAAATAACATGCGAATCAGCAGAATCAGACAGTAAATTAAATATTTTAACAAAAAAAGTAGGGTCATCAAAGTTAGGCCCATATACATTGAGAAGTGTAACATGAAATGAATAAATGTAACCAGTTACCAAAATATATCGACCGTTTTGATCACTCAAAGTAGAAACATGTCTAAAGGGAACTGTCTTACGGATTAAAATTGCAACTCCTCTTGCCTTGCTAGAGAACGTGGACTGAAAGACATGGCCAACCCAGCTGCATTTAAGCATCTTCTCTCTGGTAGGCCTAATATGGGTCTCCTGTAAGTACATCACATCAGCGGACAGAGATTTCAAATGCGAGAATACGTTAGCTCGCTTGATCACATGACCCAGGCCACGCACGTTCCAGCTGGTAAAAGTGATGCCACTGCCCTTTGAAGGTAAACTAGGATTCATACAAAAGTTGAAAATAAACAATGTACAAGCCTGGCGCCCTTTTAAAACAATTAATGGTAAAACAAAAAAAAAATAAAAAAGTGCAACTTGCGGAAAAAGAACACTACCCCCCTACCCCCGTCCCACTTTCCCAAACAAAGTGAGAACACGCATCCCAAAAACTCACTGAGGGGTTGCTGGACCATCGGAACAGCGGAACTACAGCTAGAAAGCCCTAACTCCCATTCCAATCACTTGAACAAGTTATGAACAAAGGAAACGATCATATAACTTTACATGTCCCAGTCTGAGTAACGGTGGCTGTTGAAAAGTCACATACCGGGCTGTTAAGCCAGCATACTTGTAGGCAATAAATGCTTTTCAAGACAGCGTCTCGATGAAGGCCTCCGCTTCCCCAGCCGAGGAAAACACCTTGTCAGTGGTACCATGCGTGACGCGCAGTCTTGCCGGATAAATGAAGCCGCTTCTCACACCGGTTCCTCGGAGACGCTTCCTGACATCATTGAATGTCTGCCGCTGCTTTATTATTTCAGCTGGAAGATCGGGAAAGAAGTGTATCTGTCTGCCCTTGTAGCGCAGAGGAAACTGTTGACGAGCCAGCTGAAGTATTTCTTCCTTTATTTGAAAGTGATGAATACGGGCTATCATCACACGCGGCCGCGCGTCTTCTCCAGAAAATTGTCTCCCGAGACGATGTGCCCGATCTACTTCCAACGGCTTCGAGAAGTTGCTAGCGCCCAGCAAATCCGGAATAAACTTCGTCAGAAATTCCGTGGGGCGCTCATTCTCTATCTTCTCAGGTAAGCCTACGATTTTAATGTTTTGCCGTCTGGAGCGAGCCTCTAGATCGATCACTTTCTCGCGGAGTGATTTGTTCTCTGACTGTACTTTTGCGCACTTCTGCTCGACGAGGGAAAGGCGGCGGTCATAATCGGCAGTAGCATTTTCCACCTCCTTAATTCTATCCCCGAGGCACACTAAAGATGCTTGAGTGGACGCCAAAGATGCTTCCAGAAGATCAAATCGATCAGTCATCGTTTTGTTCATATTCTGTATTGCCAGAAGTATACTGGTAGATTCCGCGTCAGCTTCGCCACTCGACCTCGGGGATGCCGCGGCCTGTGCTGCCATCTCCGACTGTGATTGAGCAGGGGGCTCATTCAATGCTTTTTCCATCTTCTTCCCCCTTTCCTTAATTGGAAATATGGAGAGGAGCTCAGCAGAACACGTCTACTTCGTGCGGTACTCCATAGCGCCCCCCCCCTCGAGAATATTGAAGCCAAATTTTTTAAACGCAGTGCAGCTGCACAGCAGACAGATGAGCAACTAGCACGGTCATTGGCTGTGCTGCGGCAACTGCACGAACCTATGGCGAGGCGGCTCAGACGCGAGAACCAATCAAGCTGCTTCACGCCCTGGCGCGTCAGAGCCTGCCAGAATGGGCATGGCCTAAGCCTTTATATTGGCCCTTTCAGTCAAAGTTAGTCAGGTTAAGTCGACTGAAGCGATCCCATGATCATGAGCACAGTACCACGGTGGGTTACGCAATACTCGTTTCCTCATCTCAGGGAACCGAGGTTATGTAACTAACCGAGACGTTCCCTTTCGAAAGGTCTCTCGTATTACGTAAGGCTAGCTTACGCTATGGGAACCCCCTTCTAAACGCTGTGCGTGGTTAACTTCGCTCCATACTGTAGCCTGAAGCAAGATTCCTGAGGCACTTAGAGGATTAAATTTATGAATCCCAATAGAAACTGGTCATTTGACGAGCCTCGTATAGGAAAGCAAGGAAATGAGCCTAACAGGGCCAAGATTTGATCGGTGAGTGGTGTAGAATAGAATGACTGCTGCGCACACGCTGGACAGCGCGCATATAAGAGCGAGCAGAGAGAGAGGGAGAGCAAGCCCCGGCTGTGTGCGCGCTCTCACAGTCTTCAAACAACACGAGCGCTGTCTTGCTCTCTCTCCCTCATGCATATTAATCAACATCAATTGACGCGATGGTAAAAGGTCGAAAGACCGAAGTTTCACGTGGAGCATTCGGAGATTTTCCCTCCTGAATTGTCTTGTGCGATGTCCTAAACTGCCGAGATAATCACACAACGCCCGCCGTAGGCTACACGTCCACTAATGACACATCCGATTTGCGAACGAATGACTCCTTTGAACCGATTCACTTTAATCTGGTGAAATATATATACCGGCCACTTTATTAGGTACCCCATGCTAGTAACGGGTTGGACCCCCTTTTGCCTTCAGAACTGCCTCAATTCTTCGTGGCATAGATTCAACAAGGTGCTGGAAGCATTCCTCAGGGAGTTTGGTCCATATTGACATGATGGCATCACACAGTTGCCGCAGATTTGTCGGCTGCACATCCATGATGCGAATCTCCCGTTCCACCACATCCCAAAGATGCTCTATTGGATTGAGATCTGGTGACTGTGGAGGCCATTTGAGTACAGCGAACTCATTGTCATGTTCAAGAAACCAGTCTGAGATGATTCCAGCTTTATGACATGGCGCATTATCCTGCTGAAAGTAGCCATCAGAAGTTGGGTACATTGTGGTCATAAAGGTATGGACATGGTCAGCAACAATACTCAGGTAGGCTGTGGCGTTGCAACGATGCTCAATTGGTACCAAGGGGCCCAAAGAGTGCCAAGAAAATATTCCCCACACCATGACACCACCACCACCAGCCTGAACCGTTGATACAAGGCAGGATGGATCCATGCTTTCATGTTGTAGACGCCAAATTCTGACCCTACCATCCGAATGTCGCAGCAGAAATCGAGACTCATCAGACCAGGCAACGTTTTTCCAATCTTCTATTGTCTAATTTCGATGAGCTTGTGCAAATTGTAGCCTCAGTTTCCTGTTCTTAGCTGAAAGGAGTGGCACCCGGTGTGGTCTTCTGCTGCTGTAGCCCATCTGCCTCAAAGTTCGACGTACTGTGCGTTCAGAGATGCTCTTCTGCCCACCTTGGTTGTAACGGGTGGTTATTTGAGTCACTGTTGCCCTTCCATCAGCTCGAACCAGTCTGGCCATTCTCCTCTGACCTCTGGCATCAACAAGGCATTTCCGCCCACAGAACTGCCGCTCACTGGATGTTTTTTCTTTTTCGGACCATTCTCTGTAAACCCTAGAGATGGTTGTGCGTGAAAATCCCAGTAGATTAGCAGTTTCTGAAATACTCAGACCAGCCCTTCTGGCACCAACAATCATGCCACGTTCAAAGTCACTCAAATCACCTTTCTTCCCCATACTGATGCTCGGTTTGAACTGCAGGAGATTGTCTTGACCATGTCTACATGCCTAAATGCACTGAGTTGCCGCCATGTGATTGGCTGCTTAGAAATTAAGTGTTAAGGAGCAGTTGGACAGGTGTACCTAATAAAGTGGCCGGTGAGTGTATATTTATATATATATAAAATATATATATCGCAGAAAAATTCAATATCGCAATGCCATTTTTTCCCAATATCGTGCAGCCACATTACACTTTGAACGTGGAGGGGGCCGACCTGCGTCCAAAAGCTCTTGATCTTTTTTTTCTTTCTACGGCAGTGATATCAAACACTGATTGGCTCTCGCATGCTGCATCACAGGTTGCGACATGCCGTGAAGTGAAGCAAAGTGAAGTGAAGCGGGATACCCTTTTCTGTGATTATTAACTTAAATTCTGCTCTGTACCTGATACAAAACTATTATATATCCCCTTAGAGGACTGTGGCTGCAACACATCTAAATTTTCGCAATAAAATTATTGGGATTACACTTTTCTGTTATGTTTTTCTTTATAACTGTATACATACTTTTAAGAAATGGTTATGGGTAGGTTTAGAGGTTTGAGTAGGATTAGTGGCTCAAAATAACTTTTTAATACAAGAATTGTATTATAGATACAATATACAATATACAATATACTTTTCCTATAGATTTCTATCCATTACATTGTATATAACCTTTTATATTCTCTATAAAATGGTTATATTTGGGTTTGGGGTTAGGGTTACGGATATAACATGTTAGACTGGTAATACCAAACTCTGCTACTTCGCTTTGCTTCGTAGACAGAGTCTGGCATGGCATAATTGAAAAGTGTTTTCTTTCCCGTGGGGGGGCGCTTGTCTGAAGTATAAAATCATTGGTTAACCGTAAGCCAATCACATAACGTTTGGTCAAACTTCCACCGTAAACACAAGTATGATGCGAAAACGAAACCATCGAGCGAAATACCGGAGTGAACATGGCTGTGAACAACTTTTGCAGATTATGTGAAGTAAATCTACACATCCACGGTACAATCAGGGCCTCTAAACTAATATTTGACAGTAGAGAGAAACAAGAAAATATTTGCAGCCAACTATCAAAGTTAGGATTAGTTCTGTTAAACACAGCTCTTTGTTCATCTCGAGTCTGTTGCAAATGCTGCAACTTAATTGCAAGATTACAGCATGACATGGTAATATTTAAGAACTGGAAAAGGGTGCCAGTTCGAGCTCGACAGATAAAAGAGAACGAGATACACCCTCTAAAACAATTCATAATGTTTAAGAAACACTCTTCTTGTTCGGGCTTCAGTTTGCAAATGCCGGGAATATTCTCCACAACAGAGGGAATTGCATAGCCTGACTACGTCAGACTTCCTACTTCCGCTAATTTCATTTCGCTCCTGTAGTCAGTCTGAGATAGCAGCCTATCTTTCAGTTTTCCACCGGCCTGAAAACAGCCGGCCAATCAACGAACAGAGGGCGCGCTGAGAGCCGTGACGTAGACGCTAAGCGCAGAGTTTTACATTGTCGGTTAGAGAAATCGAAAACCGAAACGACCGCGGAAATGGGAAACAAGACACCAGAGCAATTCACTCTGTTATGGAGAACATTCCGGGGTTTTTCCAAACTGAAGCAAAAGTCGTTAACAACCATGTTAACTCCGGTATTTCGCTCGCATCATCAAGTGTTTACAGCCAGGACCGCCGCCTGCACTTCTGCCGCTCTAGGCGAAAAATGTTTTGCCGCCCCTCTATTTGCAACGTATACCAGCAACAACAAACAAAGACCAACATGCCATATACATATAACGCGAAAAAACCTAGTCTAAAGTCAGTGGCGCGTTGCATGTTGTTCTGAATGCTATTTTAAGCGCGCATTGGCCATTATGTAGCGTGTGCACAATGCGCATACACTTTGATTCTCTCATCAACACAGATGCAGCAGTTTTTATTTTTGTAAATCATACATTATAACAAGGAAAAATATTAACACTTCTAGCTTACACATTTAGGCTACCCAAATTTTTCAGGCTAATTGTAGTAATGACGGATCAGACCTGTTTGCCCAATAGTGGCAAGACACACATGTATATAAGGACATACCCCCATACGCTCCTGGCGCGCTCTTATGATCATATTATTATTATCATAATAATAACATTCCGCCATATTTCGTTTCGACATCCTGCTGCATTAGTCCCTGATAGGTGAATGAACGATCTGTTCATTGCGTATGTCACGTGACAAATGAACGTAAGACTCGGAAGGTAAAGTTATTATTTATGTTCCCTGTAAATCATTTTTTACTGCATTATGATTTCTTAATTCAGAATATGATCAACATTGCGTAGGTGGATGTGATCGGGGAATTTGGCTGTTAAAATTATAACATTTAAAGCCACTTAAATAAACGAAATGACTCGAATGACTCAGAGAGTCAATAAAATGATCCGAACTAGGCGCCCCCCAGCGAGAGAGAAAACACTTCTCTATTATGCCATTCCAGACTCTGTCTACAAAGCAAAGTGAAGTAGCAGAGTCTGGTATTACCAGGCTAGGAATTGCATCCCGTGTCTCCATATCCGCGGTCGTTTTCGATTTCCCTAACCTAATACAATCTTAAACTCAGCGCTTATAGCGTCTACATCACGGCTCTCAGCCCGCCCTCTGTTCGTTGATTGGCCGGTTGTTTTCAGGCCGGAGGCTGTCTCAGACTGAGTACAGAAGCGAACTGAAATAGAGCGGAAGTACGAAGTCTGACGTAGTCAGGCTAATAAAAGGCCTACAGATATCTTTGTGATATAAAAGATTTGTAAATATTTTAAGTTTTTAGCTATAAAAGCATAATAATGTTTATGTTTAAATGTTGCCAATACATCCATTTTGTACTTTTCAGCATTTATCCAAACATACAAAACAGAATGTTTATATTATTCATTCTGAATTATTCCAGAATGACAATCATTAATTGTCTTTATTAGTACTGTATAACTGACAGTTTAGCCATGATTTTTGGGTTATTCTGGTTAATATACCTAAATATCACACAATAAGTGCCATAATTGTTGTGGATATAACTTTCACTTTAGAACAGGGTGTTACAATAATGACAATAGTACTTAACATAGTTACTAGCTTCATATTGTTCAGTTAACTTAATAGATGGTGAATCACTGAAATATAACTAAGTACATTACTACAAAAAAAGAATATATGGTTGATAAGTTGTAAATAATAGCTAAAAGGCGTTTAATGTACTCAGTTACCCCAAAGTACCCCAATGTACATTCAGTTCATTATTAATTACTAGCTTATTTTTGCTTATTTGTTGCATGAATGTGGATCCTTTAATGGCTAATTAGTCCTAACTATATGTTAAGTTAATCATTAATTACTAGTGTGTTTGTGCTTAACTAATGCATAATTGTGAACAAGTTAATCATTAATAACTAAGTGTATTTATGCTTAAAGGACAAGTTCTGTACTTAAAGCCCTTTTTTAAGATCGTTTCTGATTAAATAGAAATGGTTAAGATTGAAATTTGGACCTATGTACCTATGCAGTGACTACAGTGGCTCAATCTTCAGTTTATTAAGCGACGAGAATACTTTTTGTGCGCAAAAACTATCAAAAATAACAACTTTATTTCAACTATTCATTTCCTTCTCTGTGGGCCTCGTCAGTTAGCGTAGTGTGATAGCGTAGTGCTTACGTCACACGCAGGCTCACTTTTGGTTGACGCTAGTCATGTGTGTGATGCGTGTGACGTCCACCACAGAAGCGCTACGCAGTTTTACTATGAGAACCCATAGGGAAGGAAATGAATAGTTGAATAAAGTCGACATTTTTGTTTTTTTTTGCGCACAAAAAGTATTCTCGTCGCTTGATAAACTTAAGATTGAGCCACTGTAGTCACTTGGACTATTTTAACGATGTCTTTAATAACTTTTCGGGGGAACAAGTTTCAGTCCCTTAGAAGCCTATGGAGGAGTGATCCAGCTCTCAGATTTGATCAAAAATATCTTAATTCGTGTTCCGAAGATGAACGAAATTCTTACGGGGTTGGAACAACATGACGGTGAGTAATTACTGACAGAATTTTCATTTTTGGGTGAACTAACCCTTTAAAATAAAGTGTTACCAGGAGCAATTACATGGCATCTAGTTAATCCTCAATGCAAATTAAACAACCAATTCAACTAGACATCTGAAAAAAATTGGTGCCTTCCAGTCTGGTGGCAGCATTGGTAGAATACGAGCTCTTGCAAAGCTAACCTTTGAATAACCTTACACTTATTCAAAGGTTAGCTTTGCAAGAGCCCGTATTCTACCAATGCTGCCACCAGACTGTAAGGCACGAATTTTATGTTTTTTTTTTTTTTTGCTCCATATACATACGAATTTAGGGATAAAGAACCTTTTACTTTAATGGAGAGCATATTGCAAGTTCCACTTTGAACTCTTGTCATTATATCTTGAAGCATGTTATCAAACTGGTGTACAGCTGGTACTTGCTGGAATGTACTGCTGGTACATTCTGGCTGGGCGAACAGGGATTAAATTACTCGCTCAAGGGCACAAAGTAGGTAGGGTTTCAGTAACTCCTTATTAGACACAGTGGGCTCCAAAAGTCTGAGACTAGTGAAAATGCATTCTTTTCTAATTGAATGCATACTAATAATTTATGTTTTTGCTTATAATGACAACTTGCACTCCCTCTGCACTCCCACTTTTGTGGGATCCACATAATTTGAGAATGTTCCAAAAAGCAGCTTGAGTAAAAGAGAAAATTGTTAACATGTATTTCTATGTTTGAATGACAAGTTACTATATTTAGTTAAAATGGCCTGTAGAAATTAACATTTCATAAATCATGTATGTTTAGAAAGCCTACATCAAATCAAAGTGTGTAGGAGCTGCTTAAGGACACCTTCTCTATTTTTGCTTTTCAGCTACTTTGCTGATCCAGTGCCAGGTCTCTGTGGTCAAAGATCATATTCACAAAGTAGGTCATAAACAGAGGCTAAAACTTCCCAGCATGTCCTTCTGTATTCAGTGCTGATGCTTGGTTGGCATCTGTGGTATCTCCCAGCAACCCCTCTGCCTTTCAAATGATGATTGATGAATTGATTTATAAAAGTGTCCTCCAAGACACACTGCCGTCAGTTTAAACGCTATTACACTGTACTGATCTGTTCTTAACCACAGTTACATTTTGAGTGATTATCTAATTATGTTTTGAGTCATGAAATGTTTTCTTAAACTATTTATATATAATTTACAAACTTAATGGAATAAATATCCAAACAAATGGTGTAATAAAATAAATTTGGAGACTTGTTCACTAGAGAAAAGCTGTTGCTGATTAATGCAAAAATGATTATCAACATTCAGTAATATTTATTGGAAATGCTAAGATTTTTGAGGTATTAAAAATAAAAATGCTGTAACATTTTCCATAATTAGTGCCCTAATATGCATTAATTCATGCTTAACTTAATTCACATATAATCTTGAGTTAATTTATCACTCATGTTACATACTAGCCCTCTTTAGTCTAGGGGAAATAGGGCTAGTAGTAACACATTTTGGAGAGAAAGTACAGGAAATTATTGTCTCCAGCCTTCAGGAGAAGGCAAGTCCAACACAACAAACAAAAAGATTAACTTCATTTGGTAACACTTTATAAAAACTGCATGCAGTGAATCATTAGTTAAGCTTTAGGAAATAGTTAATAAGAAGTTTATAAATACAGCTATAAATGAATTATTCTTGATTTATAAGCATATCTATAATGTGTTTAATAATTTTATTTTCATACTGATTCGTTTATCTTTTCTAAATTTTTGCATTACATTATTTACAAACAAGTTATTTAGGAGTTGTCAGTGGTTCATAAGATCATTTAGAAAGTATAAGTAGATGATTAATAAACTTTTTAAATGTACATTTGAACATCTTATTATTTAGACATATAGTAATAGTTATTCAGTGTGTTAATAAATGCTTTATTAACATGTATTCCTACTGTGATTCATGATTAATTCAGGTAGTTATAAAACATTTAGTAGTTGTCATTTTGTGAGCTCATCTAAAGTGAGGACTATTTATGCCTTTGTAAAGCTTTACAAAGGAGATTTGCATGCTTAGTTATCTTCTAATCAGAAAAAGGAAACAAACACAACACAGAGTGATACAGAACATATAAATATTTATTTTAAGATTAAAAAAAATAATAATAATAAACTGTACAACTGGTAACTTGATATAAAATAAAAAATAAACATCTTCTATGTCATAGAAAATAACAATTCCTGTACACCTTGAATTAGCCTGTACTAGCATAGGTTGTTTGCTCTCCTGAATCCTTACTTTATCTATTCATCTGAATCCCTAATCAGTCAGGTACAACAGCTCAGACGATTTATCATATTACACAAAATATTAATTGTTTTGAATGTGAAAACTATTTTAGTTTATGCTTATATTCATGAATACTCCACACAATGGAACCAAAATATTTCAGGAACTGAATATATTGTAACACTCCCCACCCCACTTTCCAGAAGAGGGCGAAGCCTTCACAGCTTGTGTTTTGGATACTCTTCAAAAAACTACTGTAACAAAACATTTGTTTGTTTTTGATTATCATCTCTATCGGGGCCACGCTCGCGTGACATTGCCGTTTTTCATCATCATGAAAGTTTATGATCTTCATGCTTTTGAAGCCATATGTTTAAACTTCTGATATATGGTTTTCTGAGCGTACACATCCGAAGGACGCGCATAGAAAGCTGCCTGTCAGAAGGCACATCCTGTGAGTATTAAATAGATTTCTCTTGCACATCTTGTTGCACTTAAACTGTCAAATACACAGAATGTCGAAAACATACAGAGTAAAAACAGTCGGTTATGTCAAGTCAAGTCAAGTCATCTTAATTTATATAGTGCTTTTAACAATGGATTGTTTCAAAGCAGCTTTACAGAAATAAACATATAATTTAAGGTAACAGAGATTGTTTTGGCTTTATAGCGATTCTTGAATAATGTTATTTCCAGCTAAAGTTAGTTTTGATTGATTCACTTCCGGCGAAATTATAATTTGTTATTAAATTAGGGGCCGCTAAGACGACGTCGTTCTCTCTAAACAGACTTTAAACGCGAACCTGTGATAAACGCTGATGGCGTTCACATGTGCATTAAGAATTGATTCTATAGTTATGTGCGTTTGAATATATGGGCGCAGGTTTGTAATTCCCTACAAACCATGCCTGAACAAACTACTTGTCTTGCCTATAAATTTGATACAGAATTTTGTTTTATTTTATCACTTCGGGGTAGGTACGCAAACCGAAATTCACAGCGCTTTATCTGTAGAGTGGGAAAGGGATCCTCCATAGGGAGAGGCTAGTTGGCACGTAAGCACTGCATTGTCATCAGGCGAAGCTCCTTGTCAGATCTGGATACGGCCTGCATCCGGCAGGCTGCGGGAAAACCTTGGGATAAACAAAGACACTAAAATTAGCGTAGATGCCATTCTTCTTATGATGTAACGAGTACGTCAGGGTTTAAGGGAAGTGTTCCCAGTTCCGGTTGACCTAATCTATGCAGCCTATCATTGAATTATAGAAGTCTATAATGTATTATGTGTATGCTAGGGCAAAGAGATGTGTCTTTAATTGAGCTTTGAACTGACAGAGTGTGTCTGCCAATGGTAGGAAGACTGTTCCAAAGTTTTGGTGCTAAATAGGAAAAGGATCTACTGCCAGCAGTCGATTTTGATATTCTAGGTATTATTAACTGGCTGGACTTTTGAGATCGCAATAGACCTGAAGGACTATAATGCGTTAAGAGGTTGTTCAAGTACTGCGGAGCTGAACCATTTAGTGCTTTGTAAGTAATCAACAATATTGTAAAAAATAAAATAAAAATGTTTTATGTCTGTGAATGTAAACAGCAGGGAAAGAAATTGCATATGTATATTAGATCTGTGTTTTAAAGTGACAGCAGCCGAATGTACAGTACCTACTGCTGTAAATGCTGTTAATATGAATCAAACAACTAAAGAAAAGTCACTCACTGCTCTCGATTAAATAACTAATTTAAAAATAATAAATTTCTTACTTGAATGCTCTAAAAATGCTCTGGCGAGAAGATAAACATGGCGGACTGTGTACATCTTACTCAGGGGAGGAGCTAAGCTAATAGGGCAAATTCAATCGCCAGTCATGGGCTGGGTTTTCCTTATGTAAAAGTAGGGGAAAATCTGGAACCGCTCATTTGGAGAGATTGTTTATGATTTATGGGGATTATAAAAAAAGGAGGTCCCCTTTTTATAAGATTAGAAATAGGTCCCCTTTAAAATAGTTAAAGTTAGTGGGTTTCTGAGTGATACTCATTTATGTTTCAAGTTCCATTTTATGTCATAATGCTTAAAATAGGCTATACAATTTCTGATCATAGGCGGAGGGTGAACCAAGTCCAGCGTAAGGAGATGTTCTTCCCCTTTAAAAACACATTTAAAAGATTTCCTTGAACTAGTTTCAAGTTATTGTGTCACTGCACAACCTACACATCCAGCATAAAATAAACACTCTATCTATCAAACACTCTACTCTATCAAATCATTGACACATAAATCATTAAAGTGTCTATGTAATATTGAAATGTTTCAAGTTTTTAGAGTGTACAGCATGTTCTGTTATTGCCTCAAATCGCTCAACTGTAATGCTATGCGAGCAATATAATGCTATAAAAATAGTAAAAAGTAAAGTTTGAAAAAAGTAGCTACACATAGTAGTCTACGCCACTGTAACTATACTGTAAAATTTTGTCAAATTAGTAGCATTGCTACTTTTGGTTAGTTACTCCCCAACTCTGGACCACATAAATCAAGCAACCTGAAAGAGAATCCCCCAAAAATGTTCTGCCTTTGTGGAAATTTCTGAGTGTACAAGGCTCTGAGAGCTTTGAAAAAAATCGGTGCATCTTGACAGGATAAACACCTCTTAATCCCAATGGATTATTCAGGGTCACCATTTCAGTCTGAGTCAAAAGTGAGATGGCATCAGGGCTCTAATTGAAGCTGTATGCCTCTGCCAGAGCCACCCTCTGCAGACGGCACAGCTGCCTTAGGAGGTGCAGGGGTCATGTGATGGACTTTACACTTAGCCCTATATTGATCTGACAGCCTGACAGCTCTTTGCATAAGACATCCCGCAATATCAGCAAAAGCGAGAAAGATAATGAAAAGTCTTCAGTAAAAGACTTAAGAGAAAAATGTCCCTAACCACATTAAATTAATTTTCAGATTTCTCTTGGGAGGGATATCACAAAAGATCTGTCTTTTCTGGCCACCATCTGGGCTCAGCAAGAAACTATACAGAAGCTGGAGCACCATTGCCTCATAGTTCCTCTTTGACTATTTTCTGCACATATGGTATCGGCTTCAATGGCACACTAAACACTAGCAGCTGGGCAGTGTTCATGCGGCAGACCATAGCACTCCATTCCCTTAATTCCACCAGTGAGCTGTCTCTAATGTGCAGGCACATACTCATCTGTCCCTGGGGCCTTGGCTCCCCACCTCAACCCCCTTACTGGCCCCATTCATAAAACAATTTATTGTGATGCAGGGACTGTCTGGGTAAATGCAGGAGGTTTACGAGTCTAAACATGTGCACAAACCTCAGGTTTAGCTTTCTCATCCGAAGCCACGACGCATGTGCGAGAACTGAGAAGATGAGTCTCGAGGTAGTGTTTAAAATGTTTCTAAAGTGTGCATGTATAAATTATGCATTCCTAAACTTTCTGACAGTGTGGTCTCTCTATGTGATTCACAAGTTCATACTTACATATAATTAAATAGAGTAAAGGTTATGTGTATTTGGCGTGCTGTCCGAGGGGAGGGCTCCGAGCTTTGGCCCGAACCCAGAGTACTCCCCCCATCCCAGGTTGAAGCAAATTCATTGTCGATTATTTTCATTGTTGATTGTAATCGATTATTTGTTGCACCTCTAGACTGGTTCATGACTTTAAATTCCCACAGTAATTACTAAAGCTATTTACACTTTGAAATGAATCACTTACATTGTATCTGCACTTTGTTGTTTATAATGAATTTAACAGCCTCTGATTGGCCATTGCATTTATAAGATCAAAAGAAACTTGTGATTGGTTTTACAGCTGCAAAAAAAAAAAAAAAAAGTAATCTGATACAATGTAAGCAGATCCAAGAGTAATGCCATAGTCTACACTTTTCGTTCATTTTCACTTTTCACTTTATTTGTGACAGCCGTCATAAATTTAGTTTAATTGTACAGGGACCTTGTCTGACACAGACTGGCAAATCAGCAAATTGTAAAACTTGCTGGCTAAAGAGTAATAAAATAGACAATTTATGGTTTATCACACTATTATAATAGCTATGACATTTTAAGACTTATTTTACCAGCAGTCTATTGTTGTTGTTGTGTACTTTGCAGTAAATAATAAAACAGACAACCTGACATTTTTTTTCTTATATGATATTGCTGTCAAGAAGGGCTTCATTGTGTAGAGCAGCGGTTCTCAAAGTGTGAGGTGCGCCCCACTGGTGGGGAATAGAGTACGTGACAGGTGGGGCACGCCAAACAAGAATGATCTTTATCCAGACATCCTAACTGTCCCGGAAGTTCCGGGAGTCTCCCGCATATTGATACTCCTTGACGCCCGCAAATGAGATCCAATCTCCCGGAATCTGGAGCAAGACCGCGCACTAGTGACTGTGAGCGCGTGTGAGAGCAAACCGTCCTTATAGCTGTGTGTTGCCGCCTATTAGGCCGATCATTCCCCTCCCCTCCCCACCCCCAAAATAATGATTGACGTGACACATATTAATTGTAGCGGAACAAACTTTTGCGCCCATAGATGTGTATATCTATGTATCGCGCCGATGGGCTGCAGGCAGGCGCCCTGGAAGCTGTTTCATGCGAGGGGGGCTGAGGGCTGGTTTGGAAAATGTTACGTCATTATGTTGTGGCTGACGACAAGACATGAAATGTATCTGTACTGTATGTGTTGTAGCCATTAAAGAAAACGTATTAGTTTCATATTTATGTTTAAATATTATAGGCTACTGTTATTTTTTTATTTAATCAATGTTTAATATGAAAGTGAGCATAAAGTGAGAAATATATGATATATCATGAGATGTCTGGAGACATGGATGACCACTTCATTGAATTTTGTTTTGTAGAAAGACTCTTTTTAAAAGATTTTCGTTTTGACACAGCTGCACTTTTATTTTCTTTATTTTTTAACTTGTTTTTATTTGATGTAGATAGTTAGTTATAGTTTGTATTTAGATACAACTTGTTACTATACTGATACTACATTTTAAGCTTGTTGCATATTTCAGTAGCATTGTGTTGGGGCGATGGGGACAGGTGGGGCTTGAAAATTCCCCCTTGTCCAAAGTGAGGAATGACCTAAAAAGTTTGAGAACCACTGGTGTAGAGTGATGTGAGTGGTGTGGAATATTCACTTAATGTTCCATACCAACTTCCGTACTCCCTAGTGTGCTAGGGCTCACCGAAAACTGTGTACAATGCAGGAGGAAGGAATGAGGTTATAAAGAACGCTAAAAAAGCACAAAGGTGGTAAAGCAATACATATCCTCTGTGCTACCTAATAACCAGAGAGTTCCTCATTTAAAAAAAAAACGTCTCTGGTTACATATGTAACCTTAGTTCACTGAGAGGGAACGAAACGCTGCGTAGTTACGCTGTGGGAACACCCCTGTGTGATTGCGTCGTGAAGCACGTGTATAATTAGTCCATTGGAAGAGCGAGACGTCATAGGCGGGTGATGTCAGAGACCAGGAAGCTATAAAGCACCCCTGAAAGCAGATCGCTTCAGCTTCTGATAAGCCTGAAGCAAGTCGATCAGGGCATGGAGGAAGTATGGCAGGCGAACGCAGCGTTTTGTTCCCTCTCAGGGAACTAAGGTTACATACGTAACCAGAGACGTTCCCTATCAAGGGAACTCCTGCTGCATAGTTACGCTGTGGGAACCCCATACCCACTAAGCCATAATGACAAGTGCCCGTTCTGTGTGAAGTCCTTGCTGACACTAAGAAGCAAGCAACCTAGCCCCAGGAGTAGAGAGGTCTAAGTCATCAAATTTGACAAATGTATGTGGTGAGGACCAGCCTGCCACATAACAAACGTTGTGAAGGGAAACTCCCAAAATTAAAGCTGTAGAGGCAGCAATACTCCTCGTAGAATGGGCCCGGACAGCCAAAGGTGAAGACAGTCCGACCGCTTCATGAGCAAGTGAGATAGTCTCAACTACCCACTTGCTCATAGTCTGTTTTGATGCAGGGCAACCTTTCTTAGTTGAACCGAAGCAGACAAATAACTGCTCTGATATACGCCACAGGGCAGCTCTGTGAACGTAGGCATCCAAAGCCCGAACGGGACATAACAAATTGAGTCTTTCCTGATCTGGGGTCTTAAAAGGTGGAGGGCAAAAGGTCTGCAGCACAATAGGGCCCACAACATTAGTAGGGACCTTAGGAATGTACCTCGGTCTGGGGTGTAGAAATGCTTTCACCATACCAGGTGCAAATTCCAGAAATTAAGGAGCAACCGACAGGGCTTGCAAATCTCCAATTCTCTTGATAGAAGAAATAGCAAGTAGAAATAAAGGTTTTAGTGTGAGGAATTTTTCTGAAACTTCCTCAATAGGCTCAAAGGGAGCCAAGGCCAGACCCTCAAGTACAATGGCCAAATCCCAAGCCGGTGCTCTAGAATGCAGCGCAGGCCTTAGCCTCAAAGTCCCACGGAGAAAACGAGTAATAAGAGGATCTCTCCCAAGAGAAGTAGCTCCCAGAGGGGTGTAATAAGCAGATAAAGTACTTACACCTTTAACCCTTTAGGCGCCAGAGTTTTTTTTCCTAAAACGTTCAATTTTGACATCTTAATTTCAAAAAGGCATATCTTAAAAGTGATAAAAGATAGAGACTTTCTGTAAATTAGAGAAATATTAAGGATGACCCAAAGTTTATGTAGGGATTATATTTTCCCATCTAATTTTCATATTATGACGTCATATGGTGGCGGCCCTCTTGGATTATCGAATTTTCATGAAAAGTCAAAAGTAAATGATCAAATCTCCACCACAATACTGTCGCCGCGATTGCGGAGAGGCACACGGTCAGAAGACAAAGTTACATGGCTGGCGCGGTAAAAAATCTCCCACCTCGGTCCCCTCAACACTAACACGCCTGCTAACTTTGCGATGAACACTCCGACCTTGGGAAACATTTTTCCCACCATCTTAATTGGGCAAAGGATTCACCATTTGTGCTTGGTGTAGGGCTATACTTTCACTTTCAGAATCACCGTCATCTTCTGAAGGCAGATATTCCCATTCAGAATCAGGGTCCGCGAATAGAAGACCCAACACTTCATTGCGGGTAAGCTTTATTGATGCCATTAGATAATAATAATAATAATAATAATCATCTAATGGAAATACTCACTGACATTGACAATATTGCTCTGATAAAATGGCTTACTCGCACACTAGCTACGCTTATGTTCGCACTGATTGCACTTTTGTTCGCGAAGATTTTGTATAGAAGCATGACGTTTTTTTTAGTCGGGGATGAAGTATGACATGTCTACCATCTAGTGGAGGGGAGGTCGAATGAAATTTGACACCCTATTTGACAAAATCGTCCGTTGTATTCAGTGCCGCATCTTGTCGAGTAAACTCGACCGTGGCGCCAAGAGGGTTAAGGTTGAAGGAGATAATCCAGCAGAAAAACGGTTCTGTAGGAAATCGAGACCTGTACCAACCGGGCAGTTAACAGGATTCAAAGAACGTTCTCCACACCAGGTAGAGAATAATTTCTCGTCTCGAGTTTCCTCGTGGAGGGAGCTCTGGATTGAAGGATGGTCTCAACGACCTCAGTCGAGAGATCGGATTCTATGAGCTGGGCCCCCTCAGGGGCCAAGCCCACAGTTTCCACAACTCTGGGTGAGGTTGAACTATCGTGCCCCCTGCTTGGGACAGCAGGTCCCTCCTGACAGGAATCTCCATAGGAGAGCCGTCCAGAAGGGATACTAGGTCCGAGAACCACACTCGGGCCGGCCAGTGCGGAGCTACTAATAATAGATGAGCCCCTTCCTGGCGAACCCTCTCCAGAACTCCTGGGAGTAATGATACCGGGGGAAAAGCGTACAGGTGTAGCCTCGGCCCTGTGAGAATCGCAGAAATACGTGCTGGAGATAACCGTGCTTGCATCATTGTCGAATCCCACACTACACCTAAGAAAGTGGTCCTCTGCGCTGGGAGGAGCACACTCTTCTTGGCGTTGAGCTGCAACCCCAATGACTTTATATGAGACAGAACGACATCTCGATGCCGAACTGCCATCTGCTTGGACTGAGCCAAGATCAACCAATCGTCAACTTAATTTAATACGCGAATGCCTTGGAGTCTTTATTTTTATTTTATTTTACCTTTATTTTACCAGGTAGGCCGATTGAGAACAAATTCTCATTTACAACGGCGACCTGGCCAAGATAAGGCGCAAAATGTGCGAGACAACATAGAGTTACATAATACCCGATACTGGTATGCTTCCCCCCCGAAAGGAAACCTCAGGAACTTCCTGTGATGAGGATGGATAGATACATGGAAATAAGCATCCTTCAAGTCTATTGTGACAAACCAGACTTTGGACTGAATCTGTGAAACAATCTGTTTGAGCGTAAGCATCTTGAACTTGAGTTTCTGAACTCTGCAACGCAACTCCCCATCCTTCTTCGGAACAATGAAATAACGGCTGTAAAAATCTGCTGGGAGGAGAAAACCCTTTCTATAGCCCCTTTCTGCAGAAGCGTCAGTACTTCCTGAAACGTACACAAACGTAATTTGGTCAATTTAAAAACATGTCCCTTATTCATTCTACCAGCGTCAAATTGGTGTAACAACCCCACCCGGTGGCCAGAAGTGTCTTACCCGGACTTTTATTCGTAGCTCATCGAGTCACCAGGTAGCCAGTGAATGATTTTACTTTGTTTTTTCAAATAAACATCTTTAAATGTATTATGTCTTTATATTTAGAGTACTGAGTGCACTTTTCTGTCAATCCGATACTGTGTGGCGGTTTGTTTTCCCCTAAAACTGGGCGTGAACCTGTTCAGAGACATTCTATGACGCTGCGCCGGTTGTGCGTGTAGGCTAAGGCCACGCCCCCTTACTCGGACGTGTAATGACGTAGGGCTAGCTCGTTGGTTGCACGTCAGAGGCACCCGCGCCATTGGATGTGCAGTTGCCGCAGCACAGCCTATGAGCGAGCCAGACGCTCAATGTGCCAGCTGTGCAACTGCAAATGCGTTTTACTAGCCTAGTTAAAACCAGACCACTCTCAGTTAAAACTGAGTTAGGCTCTGGCAAAGTTCCATAGACAAATCATTTCCAAAGGGGCGTCACCAACGGACATCCCTCAAATGCCTCTTGGCGCAATTGGATAGACCTAAAACCAATCAGAGCGATGAAGGAGATGACGTATGCAGAGGGCTCTCGCCCTATGGCTAAGACCCACCCATTCGTTTAGGCACCAATGGGGCTCGTTGTTATGGGAAGAAGGAAGCGGAAACCGGCAAACATTCACACATTTTAATGACAAAATAAAACAAATACAAAGTCCCTCACAGTCGACTGCCGCCACACATAATAAAACAAAACATCAAATAAAATTCAGGCCTGTCCTCTCTCGATCTTCACCGTCGTCGCTCCTCCTTTTATGCTTCCGCTCCTCCGTGAGATGCGAGACCGGCCTCACTCACGCCGTTCTCTCACGTCCCTTGGCCTCGATCGTCCTGCTCGCCACACTGGTATATCAGACTTTTGCCGAATCCAGTCGGTAAGACAGCGATAACATCTTTTTTAGACATGAAGGCTTTGAGTGTTGTTCTTTGCTCAGGTTTTAACGAAAAGGAAAATTTTAAATCGCTTAAAACCGACGCGATAGCTGATTCGAACGAGTGATGTTCGACGGCGGCATCCATCTCTGTAATGTATCTGCTTCAAAATCCCAGCGCTGTCGTCATCGTGTAAAGCCTGCCCCAACGTTTCTGATTGGTGCCTTGATTTCTGCGGACTGGAAATGGGCTTGAATGAGCTCTTTGCCAGACTAACTTTCAGAGCAAATCTAAATTTGCCAGAAGTTGTCTGGGTTTTCCCAGGCTAGCGTTTTACATATAAGCTTCAGTAAATCGAGGAAAAGGAGTTTCAGAAGGAGTTAGCAGAATGACTGCTAGTACTCATTAGTTGTTCATTGGAATTGTCGTGTTTTTCGTCGGCATCATTATTATCAAAGTGAACGCGGAAGTTTTGTTACCTGCAATTGAAGGATCCTCCTCATCCTGTAAAGTTGCCTGCATGTAACATTAGCAGCAATATCAATCGACCAGCCTGGGCTGGCACTGTCGGCAGCAACTCACTTATTTTTCACCGTCACTTTTTTGGCATATTTCGCAGATGCGCAGTAAGTGAGATAATGGAATAGTCCACACTCTTAGAAGAAATGGTTCTATGTAGAACCTTAAAAGGTTCTATCGGCGCTACGTATTTGGAACCTCTAAAAGGTTCTATACAGAACCCTTTTTAAGGGTTCAATAAAAAGAACCCTTTAGGGTTCTAAATGGAACCTTTTAGGGGTTCATTCATTATCATTTGTTTTGTCCTTTCCGGATTAAATATTTCATATTATTGACAAACATCAAGACCCTAAAATATATCTATGAATGCATGTGAATGATCACAAAATTCAAGATATTGGGGTTAGAAAATGTATATATTTATATCATTTTATGTAGTTAATATCACACGAAGAGTGCCATTTCAGTTTTTCTCCTCCTAAAATCAGCATGATTAAAATGTGATATTAAGTTACTACAACAGTTTAATAAACAATAATTTAATTACAACTACAAAATGTTGCAGAATAATGTAATATATGAATGAATAATAGCCTATAAAGAACCTTTGTGCCAAAAGGGTTCTTTCTTGTCATTATAGAACCTTTTTAGCATAAAAGGTTCTTTGGAGTTGAGTAAAGAACCCTATGGTTCTATATAGAACCCCAATGAACCCTTTTTTCTAAGAGTGCAATGTAGTGAGGTGGGGGGCCCCTAATGATTTGATGCCATTTTTCGCAAATGGAGTTTTTAAAAAATATATAACGTTAATTTGCGAAAAGTAAAAAAAACAAAACCTTAAGCATAAGTTAATGGGCCATTTTGGGGGCCCCAAGGTAGCTCGGGGCCCAACGCAATTGCCGACCTTTGCCTAATGGTAAAGTCCGCCCCTGACCATGGCTGTGTTACAGGCATACTAGGCTGATCTTATGAAAGATTTAAACAGCCTGTCATTCAGGCCGTGTTTGCTTGTCTGATTGATATTTGGCTGTATTTATTGCTAATGAATTAAATGATAATATATGAGAAATCAGATATTCAATGCAACATATCAGATGCTTGTATTATTATATTGTCTGGCTGTTCTTTGGTCACATTTAATTCTGAGGAATTAAATATTGAAAAAGCCATCTAAAAAAATTATGGACTTTGAGAGTACCCCCTCCGAGCACTTCTCTCTCTCAATCTTCATTTATATAGCGCTTTTAACAATGTAGATTGTTTCAAAGCAGCTTTACAGAGATAAACATATAATTTAAGGTAACAGATTGTTTTGGCTTTATAGCGGTTCTTGAACAATGTTATTTCCAGCTAAAGTTAGTTTTGATTGATTCACTTAGGGCGAAATTATCATTTGTTATTAAATTAGGGGCCGCTAAGACGACGCCGTTCTCTCTAAACAGACTTTAACGCTCGTGAACCTGTGATAAATGCTGATGGCGTTCACATGCGCATTAAGAATTGATTCTATAGTTATGTGCCTTTGAATATATGTGCGCAGGGTTGTAATTCCCTACAAACAATGCCTAAACAAGCTACTTGTCTTGCCTATAAATTTGATACAGAATTTTATTTTATTTTATCACTTCGGGGTAGGTGCACAAACCGAATTTTACCACAACTCTTTATCTGTAGAGTGGGAAAGGGATCCTCCATAGGGAAAACCTTGGGATAAACAAAGACACTAAAATTAGCGTAGATGCCATTCTTCTTATGATGTAACGAGTAGATCAGGATTTAAGGGAAGTGTTCCCAGTTCCGGCTGACCTAATCTATGCAGCGTAACATTGAATTATAGAAGTCTATAGTGTATTATGTGTATGCTAGGTCAAAGAGATGTGTTTTTAGTCTAGCTTTGAACTGACAGAGTGTGTCTGCTTCCCGGACAATGGTAGGAAGACTGTTCCAAAGTTTTGGTGCAAAATAGGAAAAGGATCTACAACCAGCAGTCGATTTTGATATTCTAGGTATTATTAACTGGTCGGAATTTTGAGATTGCAATAGACGTGAAGGACTATAATGCGTTAAGAGCTCGCTCAAGTACTGCGGGGCTAAACCATTTAGTGCTTTGTAAGTAATCAACAATATTTAAAATGTATATAATGTTTCATAGGCAGCCAATGCAGTGTTGACAGAACCGGGCTAATATGGTCATATTTCCTGGTTCTGGTAAGAACTCAAGCTGCTGTGTTTTGAACTAGCTGTAGTTTGTTTATTTATCGTGCAGGGCAACCCCCCAGTAGAGCATTACAATAATCTAGTCTTGATGCCATGGACGCATTAACTAATTGTTCCGCATTTGTCAATGAGAGCATATGACGTAATTTAGATAATTTTTAAGATAGAAAAATGCGGTTTTACAGATACTAGACACGTGACTTTCAAATGAAAGATTGGTATCAAAGAGTACACCCAGGTTCCTAAACGATGACGAAGACTTAACAGAGCAGCCATCAAGTGTTAGACAGTATTCTAGGTTATTACGTTTGGAAGTTTTTTGTCCAATAATTAGAATCTCTGTTTTTTCAGAATTTAGTAGTAGGAAATTACTAGTCATCCAATTTTTTATATCAGCTATGCATTCCATTAATTTTGTGAATTAGTAAGTTTCGTTTTGAAGAAATATACAGCTGAGTATCATCAGCATAACAGTGAAAGCTAATTCCATGTTTCCAAATGATATCTCCTAATGGTAGTCTGCAACTGTGTCTAAAGTGCTGGAAAAGAGAGCTAAAAGTTTCTGTTGCAATATCAAGTTCTTCTAAGCTTTCCGGGATGCTGAGATGATGAAACTGATTAAGAAGATTTTTGATAAAGCAATCTTTAGTGGCAGAAGTTATAGGTCTAACATACAACACGGAGTCGGCTTTGCAGCCTTGGCTAAATGTAATTTACTTGATACTAATGATCTGAGATGTCATCACTCTGCTGCATAATTTCAATGGCATCAACATCTATTCCATGTGATATTATTAGATCTAGAGTATGATTATGACAATGAGTAGGTCCTGACACGTGTTGTCTAACTCCAATTAAGTTTACAATGTCTTTAAATGCAAATCCCAATGCATCTTTTTCATCATCTACACGCAAGGGCGCCGTAAAGGGGTGGAAGGTTAGGACGATTCTAAGGGCCCAGGCTGATTTAGGGCCCAGAAGAGCAGACCCCCCTTTTGTTTTCTTATTTCTTTTCTCTTTTTTATACATACATTAAATGTGCTAGGGCCCCTCATGCACTAAATGTGTATTTTGTTCGTTTTGACCATAGATTTGTTTCAGTCACACCCCTCCCCCTCACAATGGTTCATTCCACCTGCGCTGTCCGAGCTACGATCGCTAGTGTAGCGTCTCTTGCTTATTGCACTTGCTATGATGCAGTGCAGACAGTGACACACGCAGGCATGTCACATCAAAAGTCAGGGCATCAAAAACGAAAAGAAAAGAAGGAAAGAGAAGACAGAGAACGCCGAAGTCGACAGTATGTCACACAGTTTTTAGAAAGGTAGCTTGCCCTATTCCTGTAGGCCTATTCCAAACCTTTCAGAGTTACTTTTTTTTTGTTGCTAGGTGAGCCTGAGCGCGAAACTTCACTAATGGTGTGTTCACACCGAACGTGAATTTAATTATTTGCGCGAGTAGATTACATAAGTCAATGCAAAGACGCATCATTCGCGCCGGGCGTCGAATTGGGCTACGCGTTTGCCGCGAATGTCTTCCGCGCAAGTTGAAAAATTTGAACTCGAGCGAATGTTCAAGCGTCTAATTAGACGCGATGGACGCGTATTTGACGCTCTAATCGCGTTCGGTGTGAAGAACACACCATAAGATTGAAGCCTCTAAACACATCTACTGTGTTCGCCACATGATTATAACTTTACAAAACAAAAAGTAATCTACACGCTTCAAAAATTACAAAATCAGTTTGCCGTGTGTGTGTCCTGTGTTCTGTGAAGTGACAGTGCTGCTGCTACGATCGATGCTGTCAAATTTGACGTTCTTAATGTGAATAAAATGCCCCAGAAAAAATAATATAAAATTTAATAAAACATGTGTCTGTAGTAACCATTGGCTAGAAGGAGTTTACAAAATAGATATTTTAATATTTTATATTAAGAAAACTAAATAGGCCAAAAAAAATAATATGGTTATTATTACGTGTGTGTTTTTGACTTATGGCTACAGATGCAGAGTCAGCTTTATTTGTTTGCCTTTTATGTAAACAAGTACATATTTCTATATTTTTTTCTTGTTTTTGTAGGCTTTGTACTCATCTTTAGACATTTTAACTATGCAATGTGCTAAGTATCTTTTTTAAAGAATACGGGGCATGTTTATTGGGTTAAATTTTATCTGTAAAAAATGTAGGGGGCCCAGAAATTTTGGTTTCCAAAGGGCCCAGAATTTCTGGCGGCACCCCTGTCTACACGTATATTAAAATCACCAACAATTAGTACTTTATCTGCAGCCAATACTAATTCTGATAGAAAGTCTGCAAATTCTTTGATAAAATCTTTATGGTGCCCTGGTGGCCTGTATACAGTAGCCAGGAGAATTCTTAAACGTGATTTATTGTTTACACTATATATTTTTACATTAAGCATCAACAATTCAAAAGAACTATATTTAAAACTAGATTTCTTAGTGGTTTTGAAAATATTACTATAAATTACAGCAACTCCTCCCCCTTTGCCCTTCAGACGAGGTTCATGTTTATAACTGTAATCTTGTGGGGTTGACTAATTTAAAGGGATAGTTCACTTTGAAATACATTTTTGGTATGTCTTAGCTTACCTCAAGGGCATCCAAGATGTAGGTGTATTGGTTTCCGTAATAGTTTCAATTTTGATATTTTTAGGTCAAACCATTCTTGTCTGTCTGTCATATAATGTAGGTCTATGGTCACTACCTCAAAGAGCATGCACAGAGAAGTTCAAATTAAACATGATTTAATGACTCGTAATTGTAAGTACACATTGATGGCCTAAGACACTAAACGAGCGGTTTGTGTGAGAAAACGAACAGTATTTATATAGTTTTTACCTCTTGTAACCACAGCCACATCCAAGTGATCTGAGGGTGCGGGCGCTTTGGTCTGTGCAAGCGCCAGAAATGATCTCTCGCGCATTTACGTCACTCATTGTTTACACAGAACAGAGCACTCTGGGTTCGGGCAAAAAATTCCGAGCTCGGAGCCCTCCCCCCGACTACGTCAGACTTCCTACTTCCGCTAATTTCATTTCGCTCCTGTAGTCAGTCTGAGATAGCGACCTTTCTCTCAGTTTTCCCCCGGCCTGAAAACAGCCGGCCAATCAACGAACAGAGAGCGGGCTGAGAGGGCTCGCTCGCCACCTCCTCATATGGAGTCAGAAGCATCTGAGGTCACTTCGAGCCATTTACATTCCCGGAGCCCTGAACTGTGCAGCCGACGAGCTGTCATGGCTTCAGCCCCTCCCTGGAGAATGGCGACTCCATCCCCAGTCGGTTCAGCTGATTTGGGACCAGTTCGGGGACGCTCAGATAGATCTGTTTGCCTCTCACGACTCGACCCATTGCGCTCTGTTTTATTCCCTGACCGAGGGCACGCTCGGCACGGATGCACTGGCGCACAGCTGGCCGCGGGGTCGCAAATATGCGTTTCCCCCAGTGAGCCTTCTTGCGCAGACCTTGCACAAGGTCAGGGAGGACGAGGAGCAGGTCATTCTGGTTGCGCCACACTGGCCCAACCGGACCTGGTTCTCCGAACTCGAACTCCTCGCAACAGCTCCTCCCTGGCCAATCCCTCTGAGAAAGGACCTCCTTTCTCAGGACCTCCTTTCTCAGGGACGGGGCACCCTATGGCACCCTCGTCCCGATCTATGGAACCTCCACGTGTGGCTCCTCCAGCGGTGGTGGCTACCATCACTTCCACTAGAGCGTCGTACCCTACACACCTATGCGTTGAAGTGGAACCTCTTCGTTAACTGGTGCTCTTCTCACCGAGAAGACCCCTGGAGATGCTCGATCAGTGTTGTGCTTTCCTTCCTTCAAGCAGGGTTGGAGCGAAGGCTGTCTCTCTCCACCCTCAAGGTATATGTTGCCGCTATTGCCGCACACCATGATACGGTAGAAGGTAAGTCTGTGGGGAAGCACGACCTGATCGTCAGGTTCCTGAGAGGAGCGAGGAGACTGTATCCTCCTTGCCCTCCTCTCATTCCCTCTTGGGACCTCGCAGTAGTTATAACTGCCCTGCAGAGGGCTCCCTTTGAGCCTTTGCAGTCAGTGGAGCTGTCTATGAAGACAGCGCTCCTGACTGCATTGGCCTCCATCAAGAGGGTAGGGGACCTGCACGCATTCTCCGTTGACGAAGCGTGCCTGGAATTCGGGCCGGCTTACTCTCACGTGATCCTGAGACCCCGGCCTGGATATGTGCCCAAGGTTCCCACCACTCCCTTCCAGGACCAGGTGGTGAACCTGCAAGCGCTGCCCCCGGAGGAGGCAGACCCAGCCTTGGCACTGCTCTGTCCAGTACGTGCTCTCCGCACCTATGTAGACAGAACGCAGTGTTTCAGGACCTCAGACCAGCTCTTTGTCTGTTATGGTGGGAAGCTGAAGGGAAAGGCTTTCTCAAAGCAAAGGCTGTCTCACTGGATAGTGAATGCCATTGCTTTGGCATACCAGCAGCAAGGTCGACCGTGCCCTCTTGGCCCCCGTGCCCCCTCCACTCGGAGTGTGGCGTCCTCTTGGGCTCTAGCGCATGGCGCCTCGCTAACAGACATCTGCAGAGCTGCAGGCTGGGCGACACCGAACACATTCGCCAGAATTTACAATCTCAGAGTGGAGCCTGTGTCCTCTCATGTACTCGCTTCAACCAGCTAGTACCGGACCCACTCAGGTGTCTTCGCTTGCTCGCCATTCCACTCCACGGACTGGATACGTGCGATATTTTCCTCAGGTGAGCTTCCCCGTAAGCCCTGAGTTCCTCCAGCACTGCTGACGTCGACGCCAGTGTCTATTGCCTGCGCGTTGGCTAGGTGCCTTCCGTGTGCATGGTCCCTCCTTAGCGACCCCCACATGTGTATTTCCACTGTAAGCCTCTCTGAGCATTTGTCTTTCCCTTGGCTCGCTCGCTGCCTGCTGTGTGTGAGTGTGTTTGCTCCGGGGCTGTAAGCTCCATCTAAAGCCTCGTATTTCTCTCTGTTTTGAACCATACATTTACGATCATTTCTAGTGTTTATACTACTAAAACACCTAACATCTCAGACTAACCTAACATCGCTAGCTTCCGTTATTGTTAACACAACACGCTTGTATCTCGTTAGCCTGTTAACGCGCCGCCCGTGCGCTCAGTTATTTATTTATTTATTTTTCTCGTGCGCGCCCGCGCCTCTGAGTTCATAAAAAGCCTAGGTGAGTAAGAGTCAACAAACACGGTGAGTAATGTCTTGTCCTGTTATTGTCACCTGCACCTCATGCCACATGTTTACCGTAGCCTTCCCCGTCGGCAATATAGGGTTTATATGTGATAAATGCAAGGAGACAGTCAGGCTGACGGAGAAGATTTCAGAATTAGAGACACGCATCCAAACTTTAATCGAGGATAGTAAGTGTGCACGAGCCTTAGATACTACTTTGGATGCGCCTAGCATAGTGAACCATTTACATGATTCGGTTCCGGCTGAGTTATTGCCTGTGCAGCCAGGCAGATGGGTAACTGTGAGAGATCGCTCTAGTCGCGGATCAAAAAACCACTCTTCTGTTCCGATCACCATAACAAATCGATTTGCCCCACTCAGTGAAACACCCACTGAGAATTATGTTGATTGTGCCCTGGTAATTGGCGATTCTATTACACGGAACGTGAAAATAGAGACACCAGCCACCATAGTCACATGTTTGCCGGGAGCCAGAGCGCCTGACATCAAAGCAAATTTAAAAGTGCTGGCTAATGCTAATCGTAAATTCTCTAAGATTGTTATTCACGTCGGCACAAATGATGTTCGACTTCGCCAGTCGGAGATCACCAAAATTAATATTAAAGAGGTGTTTGAACTCGCAAGTACGATGTCAGGCACTGTAATTTGCTCTGGCCCCCTTCCTGTTCGAAGGAGTGATGAGATAGTTAGTAGATTGTGTTCACTCAATGGCTGGTTGTCTAATTGGTGTCCGCAAAATAATATAGAATTCATAGACAATTGGAAAAGTTTTTGGGGCAAACCTGACCTGTTGAAAAGAGATGGTATTCATCCCTCCTGGGATGGTGCTGCTCTTCTCTCTAGTAATTTGGCTCATAGTCTTAGAGATAAAACATGACAACCTGGGGCTCAGGTCAGGAAGCAGACAGACTGGCTAAACCGACCGTCTGCTAGCGGCCTCACGTCACCAAGGTCAGATAAATCCCATCACATAGAGGCTCTTTCACCTAGATATCATCATATAGAGACTGTGTCTGTTCCCCGAATTTGGAAATCCAAAAAACTGCCAAACCTTTCTAAGGTTAAAAGTTTAATTGATGTTCAACAAATAAAAAACAGATATAATACAGATGAGCAAACGATAAAGCTTGGGTTGTTGAATATTCGATCCCTTAATTCAAAAGCGCTCATAGTTAATGATAAGATTACAGACTATAACCTAGATGTGCTGTGTTTGACAGAAACCTGGCTAAAACCAAACGATTACATTACTTTAAATGAGTCCACTCCGCAAGATTACTGTTATAAACATGAGCCTCGTCCGAAAGGCAAAGGGGGAGGTGTTGCTGTAATTTATAGTAATATTTTCAAAACCACTAAGAAATCTAGTTTTAAATATACTTCTTTTGAAGTGTTGGTGCTTAATGTAAAAATATATAGTGTAAACAATAAATCACGTTTGAGAATTCTGCTGGCTACTGTATACAGGCCACCAGGGCACCATAAAGATTTTATCAAAGAATTTGCTGACTTTCTATCAGAATTAGTATTGGCTGCCGATAAAGTCCTAATTGTTGGTGATTTTAATATACATGTAGATAATGAAAAAGATGCATTGGGATTGGCATTTAAAGACATTATAAACTCAATTGGAGTGAGACAACACGTGTCAGAACCTACTCATTGTCGTAACCATACTCTAGATCTAATATTATCTCATGGAATAGATGTTGATGCCGTTGAAATTCTGCAGCAGAGCGACGACATCTCAGATCATTATCTAGTCTTGTGTAAATTACATTTAGCCAAGGCTGCAAAGCCGACTCCGTGTTATAAATATGTTAGACCTATCACTTCTGCCACTAAAGATGGCTTTATTAATAATCTTCCTAATCAGTTTCATCATCTCAGCATCCCGGATAGCTTAGAAGAACTTGATATTGTAACAGAAACGTTTGAATCTCTCTTTTCCAGCACTTTAGACATAGTTGCTCCGTTGCGCTTAAAGAAGATTAAAGAAAATAGTCCAATGCCGTGGTACAACGAGCAGACCCGGGCCCTTAAGAGAGCAGCCAGAAAAATGGAGCGAAACTGGAAGAAAACAAAACTAGAGGTATTTCGGATTTCATGGAAGGAGAGCTCGATTGTTTACAGAGAGGCATTAAAAGATGCTAGAACGGATTATTTTTCAACCCTATTAGAAGAAAATAAACATAATCCTAGGTATTTATTTGAACAAGTGGCTAAACTAACGAAAAAGAAAGCTTCAAGCCCAGAAGTTTCCAAGAAACACAGCAGTAATGACTTTATGAACTTCTTCACTTATAAGATCTATAATATCAGGGACAAAATTATAACTATGCAACCGTCTACTACAGTAGCGCATCAGGGAGTGCATTGTAGTCTCCGTGAGGAACATTTTGATTCATTTGTTGCTATAGGAGAGGAAGAATTTTGCAAATTTGTTAATTCATCTAAATCGACAACTTGTATGCTAGACCCTATACCGACTAAGCTACTGAAAGAGATGCTTCCAGAGGTCATAGATCCTCTTCTAAATATCATTAATTCATCTTTGTCTCTAGGATACGTACCAAAAACCTTTAAGTTGGCTATGATTAAACCGCTTGTTAAAAAACCGCAACTTGATCCGACAGAATTAGTCAATTACAGGCCAATCTCGAATCTGCCTTTTCTGTCAAAGATACTAGAAAAAGCAGTATCATCACAACTGTGTTCCTTTTTAGAAAGAAATAATATCTGCGAGGATTTTCAGTCCGGATTTAGACCGTACCATAGTACTGAGACTGCTCTCATTAAAGTCACAAATGATTTACTCTTATCATCCGATCGTGGTTGTATCTCTCTATTAGTGTTACTTGATCTTAGTGCTGCATTTGATACTATCGACCACAACATTCTTTTAAATAGACTAGAAAACTATGTTGGCATTAGTGGAATTGCACTAGCATGGTTTAAATCATACTTATCTGACCGTTTTCAGTTTGTAGCAGTAAATGAAGAGATGTCTTATCGATCAAAGTATCGATCAACATTCAGTATGGCGTACCACAAGGCTCAGTACTAGGACCGCTGCTGTTCACTCTGTACATGCTACCATTAGGATATATCATTAGGAAATATGGAATTAGCTTCCACTGTTATGCTGATGATACTCAGCTGTATATTTCTTCAAAACCTAACGAAACTTACCAATTCTCAAAATTAACGGAATGCATAGCTGATATAAAAAATTGGATGACCAGTAATTTCCTATTACTAAATTCTGAAAAAACAGAGATTCTAATCATTGGACAAAAAACTGCCACACGTAATAACCCAGAATATTGTCTAACAATCGATGGCTGCTCTGTTAAGTCTTCGTCGTCAGTTAGGAACCTGGGTGTGCTCTTTGATACCAATCTTTCATTTGAAAGTCACGTGTCTAGTATCTGTAAAACCGCATTTTTCCATCTTAAAAATATATCTAAATTACGTCATATGCTCTCACTGACAAATGCGGAACAATTAGTTCATGCATTCATGACATCAAGGCTAGATTATTGTAATGCTCTACTGGGTGGTTGCCCTGCACGCTTAATAAACAAACTACAGCTAGTTCAAAACGCAGCCGCTAGAGTTCTTACCAGAACCAGGAAGTATGACCATATTAGCCCGGTTCTGTCAACACTGCATTGGCTGCCTATTAAACATCGTATACATTTTAAAATAATGCTGATTACTTACAAAGCACTAAATGGTTTAGCTCCCCAGTACTTGAGCGAGCTCTTAACGCAATATAGTCCTTCACGTCTATTGCGATCTCAAAATTCTGGCCAATTGATAATACCTAGAATATCAAAATCGACTGCTGGCGGTAGATCCTTTTCCTATTTAGCACCAAAACTTTGGAACAATCTTCCTAACACAGTCCGGGAAGCAGATACAGTCTGTCAGTTTAAATCTAGACTAAAAACACATCTCTTTGGCTTAGCATACACATAACACATTATAGATTTCTATAATTCAATGTTAGGCTGCATAGTTTAGATCAGCCGGAACCGGGAACACTTCCCATAATTCCTGATGTACTTTGTACATCATAAGAAGGATGGCGTCTACGCTAATATTAGTCTCTCTGCTTATCCCGAGGTTTACCGCGAACCGCCGGATCCAGGCCATATCCAGATCTGAGGAAGGACCATCACATGGACACGACGACAACGCATCCCTGATGAGCCAGCCCCATCAACACTGTGAAGGCCCATGAACACCCCAACACAGTCATCTCCTCACCGGCCGGATGACCCAACCCAACCAGATGAACTGGATAAATATCGTGAAAGTTCTGATCACATCTGACTCCTGACATTATGCTGCCTAACTCATAAATCATACACTGTTCGTTCGTTGGCCAACGGAGGACTGGCCCCCTGACTGAGCCTGGGTTCTCCCAAGGTTTTTTTCTCCATTCTGTCATCTGATGGAGTTTTGGTTCCTTGCCACTGTTGCCTTTTTCGCCTCTCTTCGCCTTTGTCGCCATTGGCTTTTGGCTTGCTTAGTTGGGGACATTTAACATTTAATTTTGAATTTAACAATACTATTACAACATTGTTTTCCTGTTATCTCTGTAAAGCTGCTTTGAAACAATTTGCATTGTAAAAAGCGCTATATAAATAAAGGTGACTTGACTTGACTTGACTTGGCAAGCCACCTTGCCACCCCTGGGGTTGAAATATTCCACCTGCGGCTGGACACCCCAGTGTTCTCCATATGCATCCCTCCGGGATCCCCCCCCCCGGGCTGGCATTAATTGCATATTTCCTCTGAGATATGAGATATGCTTCCCAGTGTACCTTGGTATTCCTGTGCTAAATAGGAGTCCTTCGTCCGTGCTAGCTCATGACAGGGATCTCAGATTAACGCAGGGCACTGGAAGACAGCTTCGAAGGTGGCGTGATTAGACTGGAAACCCCAATCGTCGTCATCCGACGGAACTTGGAGTGTGAACGATGGGGAACGTCTCGGTTACGTATGTAACCCTCGTTCCCCGAGTGGGGAACGGAGACGTTCCGTCTGTCTGCCACTGGGACACTTGTACCGCTGTACCGCTGGGAAACGCCTGAGTTCAGTCTCGGCTCCAAAGCAGGAAAACATGAACTGCATATTGCCGGCGTCCTCCCTTTATACCCACGAGGTGGGGCGGAGATGCGCCATGCAAATTCCGCAGACCCATGGCATTTCCCTTGCCATTGGCTCGTTTTGTAATACTCAAAGTTGATAGGCTTCTAAGCGAAACCCCAATTGTCGTCATCCGACGGAACGTCTCCGTTCCCCACTCGGGGAACGAGGGTTACATACGTAACCGAGACGTTTTAAATGCGAGCATACGTAATTGTTTTCTTTTACGATGGTTTAAGCGCAAATTAGTACCATTTTAATTAGCCGTCTTACCTACAATCTCTGTTCTGTGTAAACCATAGATATATATGTGTAAACAATGAGTGACGTACATGCACAAGAGATCACTTCCGGCTGTGGATCTCTTGGACGTGGCTGTGGTTACAAGAGGTAAAAACTATATAAATACTGTTCGTTTTTTCACACAAACCGCTCGTTTCGTGTCTTAGGCCATCAATGTGTACTTACATTTACAAGTCATTAAATCATGTTTAATTTGGACTTCTCTGTGCATGCTCTTTGAGGTGGTGACCATATACCTGCATTAACTGACAGACAAGAACGGTTTGACCTAAAAATATCAAAATTGAAACTACTGCGGAAACAAAGACACCTACATCTTGGATGCCCTTGAGGTAAGCTAAAATTTCAAAGTGAACTATCCCTTTAAAGTAATGTAATCATCTGGTTTTAGCCAGGTTTCAAATTATAATCTGAAATCATATCATTCACTATGAGCGATTTTGAAGTAAGGGATTGAATATTCAGCAACCCAAGCTTTATCATTCGCTCATCTGTATTATATCTGTTTTTTATTTGTTGAACATCAATTAAATTTTTAACCTGACGTTTCTTGGATTTCCAAATTCGGGGAACAGTCTCTATATGAAATATCTAGGTGAAAGAGGCTCTGTGAGATGGGATTTATCTGACCTTGGTGACGCAACGCCGCTAGCAGACGTTGGACGCAGATAAATTATGATAAAGCGTGTGAGAGGTTACTCGTGGTGGTGACTCGTGCTGTGGCCAGATTACAGCTAAACTGCCCTCCTTGAGGATCTTCATGACGTTAACTTGTGCATGGGGAAAACCTTATTCTTCGTGCATCTTTGTGCCCTCTACGTCAATCTATTAGACTATTGTGGGTTCAGGGGCATGTGGTTCACGATGATGCGCCAGTCCGAAGAGACGCTTGCGGGCTATCTCTTCTCTGGGGCTCATCGTCATTTAAGAAGTCAGCACTCCCCACCAAGTCGTGTATAGAAACATCCTGGCTGGTGGGGGTCAGACTGGTGCTGCTCTGCACACTATGGCAGTGTTGCAGGCATATCAGGCTGATCTGATAAAAAAAAAAAAGAAGAAAAAAAAAAGGGAGGCTCAAAGCAGAGTGTGGTGGGTTGCATTCCCCCTCGTAAAGACTGGGGACCGGCTTGTCGCACTCAACAGCCTTTTCGATACCACTGTAACATCCTTGCCACCTCTGGTGATTTGGGGGGCAGCGGTTTCCAGCGAAATGTTGAATGTGCTTTTGTTTCCTGTTATCGCCCAGGACAAAGAACATTTAATATTCCCCTAACAGGAAATATTAAAGAGACTTTGGCAGCGTGAAAAGCTACTGGCGGGTATCTCTTTTTGTGTCCTAAATACAATAAAAAGGAATGTTGCCCTCCTCGGTTGTTGCCAAACCTCCGGTGTGGTTCCCACCACCATGAAACAGGAATAGGCGCATCTTCTGTCACAAAAATGGGGGACTGTGTAGAAATATTCTATTCGACCTAGCCATGTTACATAGACGATTGGCTGATACTGGCCGTAAAACATAATGCAGATCCGGTCAACTGCCAGATTGCTTCAGTTCTGGATTTCCTGCAGGAAAAATTATCAACAGGCACATGCCCCGCCACTCTCAAGGTTTATGTGGCCGCTCTTTCAGCTTGCCACGCCTTGGTTGACGGGGTTCCACTCGAGAGACATCCTCTGCTCGCTTGCTTCATTCGTGGGGTCAGACAACTGAGGCCTCTCGTAAGAACCAAGATCCCTTTGTGGGACTTAGCTATAGTCCTCGGGGGTCTGGTTGAGATCCCCTTTAAACCTCTAGAGTCAGCGTGTGACAAACTTCTTACCCTAAAGATGTTTTTTCTTATGGATATAACCTCTCTAAAAATAATCGGGGACATGCAGGTTCTGTCAATATCACCATCCTGCTTAGACTTTGCCCCAGGAATGGTGAAAGGGATTTTGCATCCTCATCCTGATAATCTGCCTAAGGTACCTTTCTCGGCTGTATATCCGGTCACTCTTGAGACCTTCTGCCCTCCGCCATTCACAATGCCGAAGCAGGAGAGATCTCACAGACTGTGTCCAGTCCGTGCTCTTCAGACTTACGTCCACCGCACCAGCCAGTGGCGTAAGTCAGAGCAACTATTTGTTTGTTATGGGGGAAGCAACAAGGGTGCTGCCGGCAACAAACAGACCATGTCACATTGGGTCAGGGATGCTATTGCTCTCGCTTATGAGTCTAAGGACTCACTCCACCAGAGGGGTCGCCTCCTCTGCTGCCTTGGCAAGGGGTGCCCTTCTTGCAATTTGTTTGTGATGCGGCAGGCTGGTCCTCTCCGCACACATTCATAAGATTTTATAGTTTGGATGGTCATGCTACTCCGGGCTCTCACGTCCTTGAGTCAACATCACAAGCTAATGTCTAGGGCTTTATTGCATTCTTGTGAGCACACCTACACAACCGTAAGGAGTCCAGACACCTTCAAGCATGGCGGTGTGGGCATTCTCGTTCCCAATGCGCTAATACGCAATCGATTGTAGCTTTTGAAAGGAAAAGGGTTCCAGGTTACTTGACTGTAACCCTGTTCCCTGAAAAAGCAGAACGAGATCCTGCGCCAGGTTTCTTGACTGTAACCCTGTTCCCTGAAAAAGCGGAACGAGATCCTGCGCTGCATTGCTGTGCTAATGATGTCCCAGGACTGCTCTTCAGACAAAATATCCTGACGATGCACCTGTGGCTCATTATAGCCTCATGTCGCAGGTGCACCCGATGATGTCACCAACCGAGGCTATATTACCTATATTTACACACTATTTAGCGCATTGGGAAACGTCTTTAATCGTGACCTTAAAGACGTTTCCCAATGCGCTAAGCAGTGCTAAGCAGCGCAGCATCTCGTTCCGCTTTTTCAAGGAACAGGGTTACAGTAAAGTAACCTGGAACATTATTGCTAAAATGGGGTAAATGCTTACAGAAAATGCTTTTTACTCAATAAGAATACTTTATTTCATTAAATGTGAAAATTAAATTATATCTCAGTATGGGGGTCTTCACAATTCTTATCCAAGAATAAAAAGCCAGATACATGACAAGCCTAGAAAACTCCTTATTAAGGGGCAAGTTACCATATTTAGTCACTTCCGCACACATTCAAAATGCCCTCCCCATGCCTCCATTTGGAGTTGTAGAATCATGTGGTTTTCCCTCAACTAATCAGGGGAGATCAAGCTATCTGACTGATATTGACATCAAGGCATCTGACCAATCAGCAGTGGCCTGGAGCACGTCAAACACAGCCATCTTGCAAAAATCATAAATATTGCTTTTTTGAACCTGGCTTCTCCCACAGCTATAATAATAACACAATAACTAAACATGGTAAGTTGATGTAACTCACAAATTATTTGGTTGAATAGTTGTGTTAAAGATTAAGATTGTTGTTATTTGCATAGCATTTGTTAAAATTAGCTTAATGTTTGGCTGAAAACTAAATGCACCATATTTGATCATATGCCCCGTTGACCTAAGACTAGCATGACTGGCACAAGTGTCCATTTTTAGACATATGCCTTATGAATGTATGTTTTTTTTTTATAGTTAAATGACACATACAGGTGCTTATTGTTAGTGTGAGGCCTAGTACTGTGTGAATTGAATTGGTTTGTGATAAAACACAATTATGAGCAAATATATGTGGTACTAACAATAATTATAATTGTATTTTCTGTTTTTATTGTGTTTTTATATTTTCTTTGTCAATACTCTTTTCCCAATAGATCTACATTACACTGTTACTGTTTTCCTCAACAAATAAATCAGAGTTGGTTTAATATTGACTTAAAAGCATATTCCTTTTGCAGCTGTCTGCTCGGCTATTTTATGGGAAGAGGGATATCGTTGTTGTTCCCGTAAACCCTGCCATCAGCGATGATGATAGCTCAGAGGAAGAAGACAATGATGTGGCAGATCCCGACTTCCTTCCACCCACCCACAACCCACATTGATGGCCCTTCTGCCAAAAGGAAGTGCGTGCGGCCTGCAGTGGAGGTGCTTGTGGATGAGGACCTGGATGAAAACAAGGACCTGGACGAAAATGATGAAAATCAAGAGCCGGCAAAGAGGCCAGCCAACAAAAGGAAGCCAGAACCCCGGAGAACCCTCTGGAAGAAGGTTGACCTGGACAACCCACCCCTGCCTGAATACCAGCACATTCCCCCTGACTTCATCCAAAGTCCATTTGATTATTTCAGCAGGTACTTCAGTCATGAAGTAATCTCAGACATAACATATCAAACTAACTTATATGCAACCCAGATGAACATCAACACCACCTTTTCCACCACTGAGGATGAAATTATTAACTTTGTGGCTATACTCATCTACATGGGGATTGCTGAGCTGCCCTCCGTTGATGACTACAGGGCAATGGAGACCAGGGTGCGATACCTCAAGAGCAAGAACTGCCGGTACACAGGAACAGTCAGGGACAACAGGACTGGCAATGCTCCACTCAGGCCCATCAAAGAGATGATGAAGAAGGCTGTTCCTCGTGGTACCTGTGACTATATCACTAGTGATGATGGGATCCTGATGGTCAGGTGGAAAGACAACAAGGTTGTCACTCTGATGTCAACAGACATGGGGTAGAGCCTTGGTCCTCAGTCTACAGGTACTGCAGTGAAACCAAGCGAAAGGAACAAGTGAGCTGTCCATATCTCATCAAGAGCTATAATGCAAATATGGGAGGGATTGACAAGAGTGACATGCTGGTCCACCTCTACCGCACTCCCTTGAGAGCCAAGAGATGGTACATGCGGCTCTTTGCATATGTCATTGATGTCAGCCTCACTAATGCCTGGATAATGTATAGGCATGACAGCAAGGCTCTTGGTGTGAATGAAGGCCTGTCACTGAAGAACTACAGGATCCAGGTGTTCAAGACAGCCAGTAGCTCAAAGTCAATGACATATCCACCACTGCCAGGCAGTTCTAGCACCTCTGCTGATATCCCCAAGCCTATCCGGGGACACCACAGTCACGTACCACACTACTCTGTGCGGTTTGATGTGTCACTGTTCCATGCCCCTGCCTACAGCAACAGCCGCCAGACCTGCAAGCAATGCAGCAGGAAGGGTAACATCATGAGGTCAAACCTTCTCTGCAGGGTCTGCCAGGTCCATCTGTGCCTCAATGCTGAGCGCAACTGCTTTGTCAAGTACCATGAAGCAATTGCCTAAGTGACTGAAATGGCCTGAACTGGACTGACACGAGAAGAAATTAGTTCATTATGCAATGTTCCTAAATGGTCTATGACAGTGGCCAGTATTTGTTCCTCAGGAGAAAAACATGTTCTTATAGTTCTCTTACGAGAGTATCTCTCGTACTGCGTAATATCTTACGCTATGGGGAAAACTCTTTTCCACAAGATATTGAAGCCAAAAATTATCCTCAATTTTTTAATCAATGTAAAACGCTTTGCGGCAGCAAGCAGACATAGGCGAGACAGCTCGCGCGCCTATTGGCTGCCCTGCGGCAAAAGAAGCAGCCTATCGAGAGAGGCTCTGCGTGACGTCACGACGAATGAGGGCACTTCGCGCCCATATCGTCACGTCCCGCCAGAAAGGCCGTGGTCTCGCCCTATAAATAAGCTTGATAGGCTGCCATACACTGATTTTCAACTCTTCAGCGAAGCTCACGCATCGCTGGATCCAGAGTGAGAAGCCGCGCCGTCGACCTGTAGCCTTTAGCGGGACGTGCCCTTGAGTCTGGAGTCGCTGGCCTCGCCGCCTTCAGCCGCCGTACCTGCTGCGCTTTCCGGCGTACTATATCCTTTACTCTGCCTAGAGTGCGTGTTTGCTTACGTGACGCAACACACATCTCTCTCTCTAAAAGAGCTGCATCTTTTTAAAGATGCCATCCTGTGGCTCGTGCCGCGCCCAACTCAGCGACGAGGACCGTCATGTCATCTGCGTGTCCTGCCTGGGTGAGGATCACGCGGCTATCGCGCTCGCTGACGGCGGATGCCCTCATTGCGAGTTATTGCCCATGGCGACTCTGAGGACTCGCCTGGCATCTTTCTCCGAGTCCGCATTCCAGCCTACTGTGGTGCTGCGCCGCAAGAAGCGCCGCGCCCAGCGTGCTCCCGAGCTCTCTCCAGCCCGCCAAAGCTCACCGGTTCGCCCGCCTGCTTCGCCGGCTTCGCTCCAGTCGCTCCTGGACGGACAACGGCCGCCGTCTGCCACCGCATCCGCCCCCGGGTTCGACGAACCTGCCGAGGTATGCTCTCTCGTGGCTTCTGATAGCGAGGATTGGGCGAGCTCCGTGGACCTCCCCTCCGCTAACGTTTCCCGCCAACCCTCTGGGAAAAGAGCCGGCATTGACCATTTAAGAAGCGCTACAGACCTCACTCTACGCGCCGCTAAAGCCGCTGCACAGGCCATGGGGCGGATTATGGCCTCTCTCACCGTTGCCGAGAGACATCTGTGGTTGACGCTGTCAGAGATGACGGAAGCCGAGCGCTCTGTATTCCTCGACGCGCCCATTTCCCCAGCGGGCCTCTTTGGATCTGCCGTCAGGGACTTCGCGAACAGATACACCGAGGTGCAGAAGACTTCGCAGGCCACGAAGCACTTCCTGCCGAAGCGCTCGAGCTCCGCTACAGGTCGCCCTAAACAGCCGCCTGCCCGAAACTCTCAGCCGCAGCCTGCACCGCCCGCCGCCGCCGCCGCTTCACAGCGCCGCCAGGCCCGGGACCAGAGACCGCGCTCTCGCTCTGCTGGACGCCGCCCCCCTCAGCGCGGGCCCCGGCCGAGAATTGAGATCAAGCCCGAGACCTCAAAGCTTTCCTAGCAACGCTAAGAAAGCGACGGTGTTCAGATCCCGCTGCGGCCGGATTTCCACCGAAACTTCTCGCTCGTTCAGTTCCATGCATTGTGACTGTCCCAGTGTATTTAGCAGTGAAGCAGCCGGTGTCTCAGCCCGCTTGCCTGCGCACAAAAGCCGTTTTTACGGCTACCCAGATAAATCCAATAAAGAGTGTATTTTCTGGTGTTCCGGCCACGGCCGATGGTGTTATGAGTGTTGTAAGAATGCCCACGCCCCAGTGCCCATTCCCACACCCAGACACAGCCCGCCACGGTGCAGGGCTAGCACACATAAAATCGACTCAGGTCGATTGTGCAGACAATGTAGTGAACGCGCCCATACAATGCCCGCTTACACTACACGCCGCGTGTCCCTTGGTTTCTGTAAAAACGAAACGGCTCCAGCCGAAAGCGTGTGCAGTGCAGTAAATGTGCCGTAGTTCTGCGCCCACATTCCCCCACAGACACGCTGAATCCCACGGGATTCCCCCCGCTCACTCTCGCTGCGCGTCCCGCCATAGAGAGGTTGAGCGCGGCCAGGCTGCCCGCTGTTATCAGCGCGCCCCCCCGCCTCGAACGCTGTAAACACGGCGTCGTGTTCCCAGGACACCGGGGCTCTCGAGCTGCCGTCTTGTCACGGCCAGAGCCCGGCTTTCATTCTATCTCTAGCTATTCACGCAGACACGTGGTCAAAGCTTCCCGGGGTATCAGAATGGGTGCTGAACACTATAAAGAGAGGCTATTCGCTACAATTCGCTCGACGTCCCCGGCGTTATACGGCGCGTGTCGAGACTACGGTGAAAAACGAAGTATCTCATCTACTTCGAGCTGAGATAGCGAAACTACTGAGCAAAGGGGCTATAGAACCCGTATCTCAGGCTCAGAGCGAAGGGGGCTTATACAGCAGATATTTTCTGGTACCGAAAAAAGATGGGGGTTTCAGACCCATTTTAGATCTGCGACAGCTGAACAGAGCGCTTGTGAAGCGCCAGTTCAGGATGCTTACGACCAGGAAAATCCTCGCGCAAGTGCGCCAAGGGGACTGGTTTATGTCAATAGATCTGAAAGACGCCTATTTCCAAACACAAATAGCGTCCCATCACAGGCGATTCTTGAGATTCGCATTCGAGGGCCAGGCATATCAATACACAGTCCTGCCGTTCGGCCTGTCCCTAGCACCCCGTACATTCACGAAGTTCATGGACGCGGCTCTCGCACCCCTGAGACTTCGGGGCATGCGAGTTATGAACTACTTGGACGATTGGCTGATTCTAGCTCGATCACGATCGGAGCTCATAGAACACAGGGCCACATTGCTCGAGCTGGGCCTTACAGTCAATTGGGCGAAGAGCTCGCTGTTTCCCAGCCAGAAAATTTCTTTTCTGGGAACAGTGTTAGACTCGCTATCCATGACAGCACGCCTGTCACCGGAGCGCGGACTAAACATTCAGCACGTCGCGAAATCCTTCCGCCATGGCTCCATAGTCCCACTCAAAAGGTTTCAGAAAATGCTGGGCCTAATGGCCTCAGCAGCCTCTGTACTCCAGCTGGGCCTGCTTCGCATGCGCCCACTGCAGATGTGGCTAAAAGCACGGGTTCCGCCCCGGGCATGGACCGAGGGTCTGTTCCGCCTCAGGGTCGACCTACAGTGCGTTTCAGCTCTGGAACCTTGGTAAGTAACCGACTAGTATCAGTCAGGTGTGTGTCTGGGGACCGCCTCGAGTGTGAAGGTGGTGTCTACGGACGCCTCCACCTCGGGGTGGGGAGCGCTGCTCGAGGGCAGACCATTAGCTGGCCTGTGGTCAGAACGAGAGAAGCTCCTTCACATAAACTGCTTGGAAATGATAGCAGTCGACAAAGCGCAACGGCGCTTTTGTCCCCAGATAAGAGGCCACCACGTCTTGGTCCGGTCGGACAACATGTCAGTGGTGGCATACATAAATCGCCAGGGCGGCGTCAGGTCCCGAAACCTTTACAGGCTGACGGAACGCCTCCTGGTCTGGGCTCAGCACAACCTGCTCTCGCTGAAAGCAGCGCATGTGCCTGGTCACCCGAATGTGGGACCAGACAGATTGTCCAGGAACAACGTCCCAGCAGGAGAATGGTCGCTGCACCCGCAGACGGTCCAGCTGCTGTGGGAAACGTTCGGCAGAGCGCAGGTGGACCTATTCGCGTCCCACGAAAACGCTCACTGCCCAAAGTTTTTCTCGAAAAGCAAAGACGCGCTGGCCCATGTCTGGCCCCGCTGTCCCCTATATGCTTTTCCCCCTGTCTCGCTCCTGCCTCAGGTGTTGGAACGAATCAGGGAAAACGGATGCCCAGTGCTGCTCGTAGCTCCGCTCTGGACGAACCAGACTTGGTTCCCTGTCCTGATGCAGCTGACCAGCGCTGCCCCATGGCCTGTACCTTTGAGGAGAGACCTCCTCTCTCAGGCGGAGGGCTCGATTTGGCATCCTCGCCCGGATCTGTGGTCCTTGCACGCATGGGCCATCAACGGGTACCCGCTAACCTCCCAGAGGGAGTGCTAAGCACGATCGCGCAGGCTAGAGCTCCGTCTACTAGACGGCTCTACTCCTCGAAATGGTCGGTGTTCTCTGCTTGGTGTCAAGCCCAGGGCTTTTCACCCGTAGACTGCGGGGTTACGGAAGTGCTTTCCTTCCTTCAAGAGCTGCTGGATAAGGGCAGGACCCCATCCACGCTCAAAGTATATGTGGCGGCCATAGCAACGTTTGCAAAACCGGTGTCTGGCCAGTCGCTAGGAAGGAACGACTTAGTCGTGTGTTTCCTAAGGGGAGCTCGGAGGTTAAACCCGCCTAGGCAAGGAAGGCTTTCTGTAAGCGCGTCATGTATGGAGTTTGGGCCTAATGACTCAATGGTCATACTCAAACCTAAACACGGCTACGCGCCGAAATCCCTCAATACACCGTTTAGGGCCCAGGTAATTTCCCTGTCTGCCCTTCCGGTTCTCAATGAGGAGAAGGACGCGGGTCTCCTTTGCCCCGTCAGGGCATTAAGAGCTTATGTGTCCCGCTCGTCTGGTTTCAGACAGACTGAGCAGCTTTTTGTTTTGTTTGGCGGGCGTTCCAAGGGACTTGCCGCTTCAAAACAGAGCCTATCCAGATGGATAGTCGATGCCATAGCGTTGGCTTACACTTCTAAGGGCCTGCAGTGCACCTTGGGTGTCAGAGCGCACTCCACGAGAGGCGTGGCCTCGTCGTGGGCATGGTCTAGCGGGGTCACCCTGCAAGATATCTGTACGGCCGCGGGCTGGGCCTCGCGTCTACATTTATAAAATACTATAACCTGGAGGTACCCGCCTTACAAGCTAAGCTTTTGGCGATCTAGACTTCAGTGCTATCTGCCCGCTGTGCGGCTCAGATACTGAGTTTGGCCTGCGCATCGCTCAGACCGATGCAGCAGCTCCATGAGTATTGACACATGTATGGCCACCCAGTTTAGGCTGAAAGCTTTCGCCCTAGCTGCGTGGTTTGATGGTCATATAATTAGCTACCCTGGATGCTATTTTACATGGAAAGACGCTTTTAGCCTCTATTCCTCCACTCCCTGTGGGTTTATCTATAAGGAGTGATGCTTCTAGCCTCTCCTCCTCTACTCTCTGTGAGTCTATGGTGATTATGCACTCGGCCTCGGCCCCTGGGACTTTGGTGTTGGATCCCTGTCCGCACGGCGTGTTACACTGTGTTCCCCATAGCGTAAGATATTACGCAGTAGGAGAGATACTCTCGTAAGAGAACGTACTCGGTTACTAACGTAACCTCGGTTCTCTCTAGAGAGGGAACGAGTAGTGCGTATCTTGCCGTGCTTGGAATACGCGCTGGTTCGCTTCGGCGTTGAAAATCAGTGTATGGCAGCCTATCGAGCTTATTTATAGGGCGAGACCACGCCCTTTCTGGCGGGACATGACGATATGTACTTTCACAGTACAAAGTACTCTCGTCGGTGCACAATAATGAAACAGTGATTTAAAAGCTTCCTTCACCAGCGATGCTGCATACTTCCAGACTCAGACAGTAAGTGGAACAGGTAAGGATTCTTCACAATACAAAGTATTCTCGTCGGTGCACAATAATGAAACAGTGGTTTAAAAGCTTCCTTCACCAGCGATGCTGAGACAACCAGCTTCCTTCCTTTCACCCCACAAACTCTATGAATGGCCCTTTTATGTTTAGCTTGCAAAGCAGGAAGCCTGTGCGAGCGCCGCTCCTCTCTCTCTCTCGCACCTGCAGTGCATTAGCGCTAATCAGTTCGGACCATGTTTCTGTCACACCCGGAGCCGGAGTGGAATGTGTCGCACACAAATCATTCCCACAGGAAACTCATGGTTCATAAAAAGGGTTCCGCTCATCAAGCGTTTTTGTCACCCGTGACATCCCCCCCTGCCAATCGGTTCTAGTCCCTAGAACCGGAGTTCTTCAATTCCATTCGCCATACATCTCAGGTGGCTGACCTCGGGTGTCCCGCTGAGATCGTCGGGGTGGCGAGGGCGGAGCCGCTCTTGCTTCAACTTCAGGGTCCCTCGGGACCACAGCCCACCCTACCATGGGTACCTCTGGGGCGGGTGGCACACTCTGGGCCTCAGCCACCAACTGCGGATAGTTCGGACATGGACGGAGCAGGTTTCGATGGAGCACCCGTATCGGTCCTGGTTTCCCCTCGGGCCGTACAGAATAAACCGGAGCATCAGGCCCTTGTCGCCGTTCCACCACATATGGCGTCGACTCCCAGCGATCGCTGAGCTTCCCCTTCCCTGAGCGCCGATTGTCCCTTACCAGCACTCGCTCCCCAGGTAACAAAGGGGCCTCTCGGGCAGTCGGGTCGTACAGCCGCTTGTTCTTGGCGGCTGCTGCACTCAGATGGTCCGAAACTCGTTGGTAGGCATCGAGCAGTTGGTGGTGGTGCCGATTCACCCAGTCAGTGGTGCTATACTCTCTTTCTGCAGCCTCCGTCCCCAGGAGCAAGTCCACAGGCAAGCGGGGATGGCGCCCAAACATAAGGTAGGAAGGAGCATACCCGGTGATACGGTGCACACTATTGTTATAGGCTTGCAACAGCGAGGGAAGACTCTCGGCCCATTGGCCCTGTTGTTCACTCTCTAGGGTCCCCAATTACCCCAGCAGGGTCTGGTTGAATCTTTCGCACCCCCCGTTACCCTGAGGGTGGTAGGAGGTCGTATGGGTCTTCCGGCACCCATAAAGGTGGCTCAGCTCTTGGATGACCCGGGACTCGAAATTTGGACCTTGGTCTGAGTGTATAGTCTCCAGGCAGCCAAAAGGTTGTATGACTGCCCTCCAAAGGGCGCTAGCTGTGGTAACTGCCGTCTGATCTACGGTAGGGATGGCCCAGGCGTATTTAGTAAATAGGTCGGTCATCACCAGAATATTTTGAAATCGGTCCGTCGGACGACCTAGAGTCAGGAAATCAATTCCTACGATGTGCAGAGGTGCTTTAGGTCGCAGAGGGACCAATGGGACTCGGGCTTCCTTCCTGCGTTTGAACAACGTACACCGTGGACAATTCTGAACGAACTCCTCGACTTTCCTTTCCATCTTAGGCCAGTAGAAATATCTCCTCAGCAGTGCCAGTGTCCTCTCTTGGCCCTGATGGCCAGTATGGGTGTGGTATGCGATCAATAACTCTGAGGCTTGGCCCTCCGGTACAACCACCTGGTGTATGGTCTCCTGTGTTCGGGGATCCCGCCTCGAGCGGCAGATTACTCCTTCTCTGAGTCGCAGCCTCTTCCACTGCCTCAGAAGCTGCTGTACTCCCACCGTCTGAGCCCGCCTTTCCTCTGCCCTCGGCATGTTTCCCTGTCTGAGGTACAACATAGTCTGACACAGGTCAGCATCTCCCTGCTGCAGCCCTCTCCACCGTCCGGGGTCCCACCCCCAACTGGACGGAACAGGCCCCAGGGCCCCGGGAGCTTCCACCACAGCCACCAGCAACTCGTCTTCTTTGATCGTCCCGCTGGGTGACTGGGAGTCTGGACAGGGCGTCTGCGTTTACGTGTTCTCTGCCGGGTCGGTATTTAAGCTGGTAGTCATAATTAGCTAGCTGTGCCACCCAGCGCTGCTCTACTGCCCCCAACTTGGCGGTCTTTAAGTGTACTAAGGGATTGTTATCCGTAATCACCGTCACCTTGGCTCCCTACAGGTAGTCTTTGAACTTCTCCGTCATGGCCCACTTCATCGCCAGTAGTTCGATTTTGAAGGAACTATAATTTGCCGCGTTCCGCTCTGCGGGATGTAAACTTCGACTTGCGTATGCAATCACTCTCTCCACTCCTTGGTACTCTTGGGCCAACACGGCTCCCAATCCTGCGTTGCTGGCGTCAGTGTACAGGAGGAATGGCTGGGTGAAGTCTGCGTAGCCCAAGATAGGGGCCCTCAGAAGTTCCTGCTTAAGGTTCTGGAAAGCGGTCTCACAGGTGGAATCCCAGTGTACTAAAGAGAAGCCTTTACCACGGGCACGTCCGGTACCAGCCAGGAGTTGGTTCAATGGTTTAGCAAGCCCAGAGAATCCCTTTATAATGCGTCGATAATATCCCACGAACCCCAAGAACGACCGCACCTGTCTCCCTGTCCGGGGTGGCTCCCATCCTTGGACCGCTGCCACCTTCTCCGGGTCGGGGGATATCCCTGCAGCACTGACGCGATGCCCCAAGAACTGCACCTCTTTCCGCAGTAACTGGCATTTGTCTGGCCTAAGCTTCAGCTCATATTTCTCCATAGCCCTGAACACTTCTTCTAAATGATGTAAGTGGGTGCGGAAATCAGGGGAGAAGACGATCACATCGTCCAGGTAGACCAGCGTTGAGTCGACTAGTTGTCCAGAAACAGAGCTAGTTTCAAAGGAGTAACAATCTTTATTAAACAATATAGTACTGAGCACCAATTGAATAGACTTCAATGTCCTCTCGATATCCTTCAGCTGCGGATCGAGCGTCACAGTGCCTCTCGAACAGTGATTTCGGGACTCCGTTCATCAGCGATGCTGCATCCTCCAGCTCACTCCATCAACGATACGGCACACTTCCAGACCCAGACGGTAAGTAGAACAGGTAAGGATTCTTCACAATACAAAGTATTCTCGTCGGTGCACAATAATGAAACAGTGGTTTAAAAGCTTCCTTCACCCAGCGATACTGCACACTTCCAGACCCAGACGGTAAGTAAGGTAAGGATTCTTCACAATACAAAGTATTCTCGTCGGTGCACAATAATGAAACAGTGGTTTAAAAGCTTCCTTCACCCAGCGATACTGCACACTTCCAGACCCAGACGGTAAGTAGAACAGGTAAGGATTCTTCACAATACAAAGTATTCTCGTCGGTGCACAATAATGAAACAGTGGTTTAAAAGCTTCCTTCACCAGCGATGCTGCATACTTCCAGACTCAGACAGTAAGTGGAACAGGTAAGGATTCTTCACAGTACAAAGTACTCTCTTCGGTTCACAGTAGTGGGACAGTGGTTTAAAAGCTTACCTCACCAGCGACGCTGCATACTTCCAGACTCAGACAGTAAGTGGAACAGGTAAGGATTCTTCACAGTACAAAGTACTCTCTTTGGTTCACAGTAGTGAGACAGTGATTTAAAAGCTTACTTCACCAGCGACGCTGCTTACTTACAGACTCAGACGGTAAGTGGAACAGGTAAAGATTCTTCATCTCAGCTGTATCACTCTAGGCTTATGGAGAGCAGATATATTAACAACTTTCCACAAACGTGTAAGCATGGGATGGGGCCACTTCTCAGCAAAGGCACATCACACTCGTGTTCACTTCAATTCCACAGCCATAAATCAATTCACTCACACGATAGGGCTGATCAGAGGCCTTAATCCGTTCGTTACACTCACGTGGGGGAGATTCAACCTTCAGTTCCTCTTCAACACACTCTGAAACACATAGCTTCTCCAGCAGTCAGATTCACATTCACTGCATCCTCTTCAAGCTGTTTGAATGTTCGTAAGATGAAATCAATTCACTTATCTTATCTCTCTCCTTTCACAGCGCCGATCCAATCGATAACTCAGTCCAGCAGATTTCCCATAGACGATATCTCTGGCCCAGCAGACTTCAATGGGCGGCTCCCGCACCCAGATGACTTCCCCGAGTAAGCTTGTACCCAAAACTGCTCCGAGACAACCACTTCTACCGACACAACCAGCTTCCTCTTTCTGAGACAACCAGCTTCCTTCCTTTCACCCCACAAAACTCTCTGAATGGACCTTTTATGTTTAGCTTGCAAAGCATGAAACCTGTGCGAGCGCCGCTCCTCTCTCTCTCGCACCTGCAGTGCATTAGCGCTAATCAGTTCGGACCATGTTTCTGTCACACCCGGAGCCGGAGTGGAATGTGTCGCACACAAATCGTTCCCACAGGAAACTCATGGTTCATAAAAAGGGTTCCGCTCATCAAGCGTTTTTGTCACCCGTGACAGAAGAAAATAAATTGTACTGCTTTTCTAAGGTCAAATTAGAACCTGGAAATGATATTTTCCCCGCAGTGCTGAATGAGAAGAGCCTCTGGAACCATACAGAGATCTGATTTATAGGCTAATGATAATAAATGTGTCTGAAAAAATAACGAGGCATTTTAATTGTTCGTTTAAAAGTGAAACACAATATAAAGCTTGAAATGTCCAGTTCATTTATGAGACGTGCTCCAGTTCACAGAGATCATGAAAGCGCGCCTGATTGTTTTATTTTATTTTACAAAAGCACAACGTTCTCTTGTTATTGTGAGTTTGGACAAATAAAAGTAGTTGCGAATTATGTGTTATTCTTTTCTGTATGACCATAAATTATAGAGTATTTTAAGTTGTTTCCACTGTAGGAAAATGCGAGTCTTCGCGCCCGCGCGTCCGTGCAGCGCGTGCTCCACAATCCGCACAAACACACATGAGTCAAAATCTTGTGTTTATTTGTGATAATCTTAGCCCTGTATTATTATTGTCTAACATGTATTATGACTGACATTTGACATTGCTTTGTTCCTTTTTTGGATAAAAGCGCCTTAATGTAATAATAATAATAATGATAGGCTATTTATTATTATAATTTGCATTTAATGAGTTCACTGAAGACAGTAATATGTTAATCATAAAATAATTTATGTATGTTTTAATTTTATATAACCTAACCTTGTGTTTGTGTTTATTACTTTTTTATATGTGAAGTTTGTTTTGCTTATTCTACTAAGCTTTTTCCTCCCAAAAAATGGATTTTAAAGATACAAGTAGCCTAAATGTCATTTGAACACACACACACACACACACACACACACACACATCTATATATATATATATATATGCCTATGTATGTTTTCTTTTCTTTTCATATTTCAATACATTATTTACGTAAATTAACGCCCAATAATTGAACAGTTTAAAGTGTAATCCGGCAATTCAGGAGTCAGGATGCAGCTTCTGAATTGGGATGCAGTAAACCAGCTCTGGCCATGGTCTTGGCTAAGCCGAAAATACATGACCCGCGGCATTGGGGGTGAAACATCCTCACCATGTCCTCCAGTATAAAACATAAAAATGACAATAGCCAATTCTGGCTCCATAGCTGTTTATTCAATTATAACTAATTAATTATCAGGATGGCAGCTCAGCCGTACTCTCGCACTGTTGCTTGGCGCCAGCGGCGGTAATCGGGAACACCTGGATGCGCAATTAGGAAATCCTACGAAGGCTACATGGAGCATCCTTCGAAGGACGAATAGGCTGCATCCTTCACATTGGGACACAGCTTATGTATTTATTAGGTCTATGGTATGATGCCCATAGGGATTTCCTGGAATGACGCAGCGCTCTCTGGTTTCCCACAAAAGAGGACTCTGGTTTTCAGAGTCCTGATTTCTCAGGACTCTGGTTTCCCACATGATCAATAGTGTCGAAAGCTGAGCTGAGATCAAGCAGGATCAGTATTGATAAACATCCAGAATCAGAAGCCATCAGTAAATCATTTGTGGCTTTAACTAATGCTGTCTCAGTGCTATGCATTTTACGGAAACCAGATTGAAGTGACTCAAAGAGTTCATTAACAGATAGATGAGATAACAATTGTGTTGCAACAATACGTTCTAAGACTTTAGCAATAAAAGGGAGATTAGAGATCGGACGAAAATTTCCCAAATTCTCGAAGTCACGGCTATTTTGGCAGATGGCACAACACCAGAAAACAAAGAGTCATTTATGATACTCAGAAGAGGCAAGCACAACGAGGAGAAACATGACTGAAACAACCTAGCTGGTATGGGGTCAACATGTGAGGTGGTAGCATTCATCTTTAAAACCACATTACACAAGGATTGCGAATCTAACAGAAGGAATTCTGAAAGATAAACACCAGAAAATTCTATGCTATTTAATTTTGAGGTAGCAGTTGTTTTTGTAGTAGTAATCCGATCTCTTATTCCCTCGATCTTATAACCAAAAAACATAAGAAACTTGTTGCACAATTGAACAGAAGAAGAGACATTGGAATTATTATTTCTATTTAAAAGATTGTTGATTGAATTGAACAACCTTTTAGGGTTTTCTTGATCACTTGCAATAATCTGACAAAGATGAGCAGACTTTATAGATACCATTTCAGTCCTATATTCGCCCAAGCTTTCTTTCCAAGCCTGATGATACACAGTTAAACCAGTAGAGCGCCATCTGCGCTCCATTTTGCGACATTGAGTTTTCATTGCACGTAGATCGGCATTATACCACGGGGCAGATCGTTTAAAAGATACAGCACGTGACTTCAAAGGAGCAAAGGTGTCCAGGCCAGATGAAAGAATTTTGTGCAGCATATTTACTTTGTCCTCCAATGCATCAGATGGTAAGATACAGCTAGTAGCAGAGTAAATAAAATCAGAGAAGTCAGTGGGCACGATAGATCTCCACTTACGGTAATGAATAATACGGGAAGTGGTAGCAAGTATAACAGGTAGCTCCAAATTGAATAGTACAGCTAAGTGATCAGATAACCCAAAGTCAGATACAGACAACCTAGACACAAGTGTATCATTTTGAATCACAAGATCTAAAATGTGGCCTTTGTTATGCGTGGGACAATCCACAACTTGGTATAGCTCAAAGCACTCTAATAAAGATGTAAAATCTTTTGTTGATGAAATGTCTTTTTTGTCCATGTGAATATTAAAATCACCAAGAATTAGAATTTTCTGATATTTTAAAAACAACACAGATATTAATTCAGCAAAGTCAGATGTAAATTCTTTGTTACATTTGGGAGGTCTATCTATACACCGCCACAATGACCATAGATGATGAAACAGAGACACTCAAGGCAAGGCATTCAAATGAGGTAAAGGAAGGAATATCCACAGAAGATAGTCCCAGTGGCTGTTTGTACAGGAAAATGATACCACCTCCTCTACCCGCTGAACGCGGGAGATCACATAATCCATATCCCTCAGGAGTCAGTTCATTGAAAAGTAGTCCATCAGACTCTTTATGCCAGGTTTCCGTTAAGCAAATGAGATCCCAGTTTTGATCCATAATTAGATCAGATACAGTCAGGGCTTTGTTATTGATCGAGCGCACATTTATCAGTGCACTTTTCAGCAATCGCACCGGAACGGCCGAGCCAGATGTAGCCGCCTCACGTAAAACTGTCAAATTATTTAAATCAGCCCTCGTTGGTCTCCATGACATTTTCAGTGATTTACGTAAGGCTATCGGATGAAATACATTTTCTTGAGACGAACCCAGATACCCACAACGTGATGATCGATGTAGGTAACGTTTTGGACGAAAAATTCCATAGGTATTGCAAAGTGCGCGAGGTTCAGACCCCAAAGCATGTTTTCCATTAAGGTTCAGCAACTGGCGAAAAGTGTACCTTATGGCCATTGTAGAGGAGTCCACGCGAATATCAGCATCACAATTTTGTGAGTCCTGGGTCACACCGCTATTGGTGATTAATAATCTGCAAACATCCAGAGATAGCAGCAGTAGTCCAATGACTGTTACACGATTCCACATCACGATGGAAAACATGAGTGGTTTGTATTAAAACATTAAAAACAAATGTTTGACGGGAGAAAAGAGCGGCAGCCAAACGCGCCAGCGTTCCCTTTCAACCGGAACCCAACTCTGGGGGTAAGAGGCTCACCAGGCAACAATCTGGCAACAAATTTTGAAGCAAAAATTCAAGGCAACAACGTCCATTAGTCAAAAGTATTGTGGACACATGTTTAGTGAGTGTTTTGTGGCCTTATTTCAGAGGCTTTAAGTTTTAGTTTTTTCAATAACCATGCATAAACAACGTTCCTTCAAAAATACAAACATGTACATACATGTTGCTCACATATTATGGTAGCCCTGTTTGTGCTAAATAGAGTGCAATGGCAACTTTGCCATTAATATGTTTATAAGAAACTGAAAAAAACACAAAATGTCAGGGCATGTCAAAACATCTCAAGGACCTCAAAAACCCCTTAGACCCCAGATTGTTGATTACTTACAAAGCACTAAATGGTTTAGCTCCGCAGTACTTGAGCGAGCTCTTAACGCATTATAGTCCTTCACGTCTATTGTGATCTCAATATTCCGGCCAGTTTATAATACCTAGAATATCAAAATCGACTGCTGGCGGTAGATCCTTTTCCTATTTCGCACCAAAAGTTTGGAATAGTCTTCCTACCATTGTCCGGGAAGCAGACACACTCTGTCAGTTCAAAGCTCGATTAAAGACACATCTCTTTGCCCTAGCATACACAATACATTATAGACTTCTATAATTCAATGTTAGGCTGCATAGATTAGGTCAGCCGGAACTGGGAACACTTCCCTTAAATCATGATGTACTTGTAACATCATAAGAAGAATGGCATCTACGCAAATTTTAGTGTCTTTGTTTATCCAGAGGTTTTCCCGCAGCCTGCCGGATCCAGGCCGTATCCAGATCTGACGAGGAGCTTCGCCTGGACCCGATGACAATGCAGTGCTGAAGTGCCAACTAGCCTCTCCCTATTCTGTATCAAATTTATAGGCAAGACAAGTAGTTTGCAATGTTAACTACATTGGTTACCTATAAAGTTCTGTATTAATTACAAGGTATTGCTACTGACTTATAAAGCCCTAAAAGGTTTAGCTCCGGTCTATTTAACAGATCTTCTATCGCCCTATAATCCATTGCGCTCTTTAAGATCACTAAATTCAAGACTTCTGGTCATACCTAGGATATCCAGATCCACCAAAGGAGGGAGAGCATTTTCATATTTAGCTCCGAAGCTATGGAATAGCCTTCCTCATATTGTTCATTGCTCAGACTCGCTCTCCCAGTTTAAAACTAGACTAAAGACGCACCTCTTCAGCCAGGCATTCATATACATTTTTTTATCTTACAGTTACTGTAAATCCGGCCACTAGTTCATAAACGCCAGAGGAGAACTGGTCCCCGACTGAGCCTGGGTTCTCCCATGTTTTTTTTTTTCTCCATTGGGTCACCTGATAGAGTTTTAGGACACCATTAGGTCACTTGATGGAGTTTTTCGGTTCCTTGCCACTGTTGCCTTTGGCTTGCTCAGTTGGGGATATTCAAATTAATTAACCAATCATTAATACCATTGATCAGCCCTACCAAACGTGGAGGTTGAACATTGTTATGTTGTTTTGATTGATACTGTGAAGCTGCTAGTCAAGCAAGATGGCCAGAATCATAGACAGAAGATGTAGAATGGCAGGCCTTGGCAGCGAGGAAACTCCAATGGGCTAGGTATGATAGAGAATCCAGTGAGGAATCCAGTTAATTAATGCAAAGATAATCCAGATATGAGCAGGGATCAAAACCAATGGAACAGAGAACTGGAAACAAACCAGAGTGGAAGAAACAGCAGGCATGAACACCAAACGATCTGAAAAAAGACAAGAGCAAACACACCACATTTAAAGGCAACACAGATGAGCTTCAGGTGCGTTGAGCTGATTAGCTCATCAGCTAAGAATCGTTGCCCTAGCAATGCGAGCCGTGAACAGGTGATAGAAAACACAACAAGACAAGCAAGATGCACACACAGACCTGCAACTGTGACATACACACCTCATCTAAGGCCTAGTCCAAGTCCCTCATCTAAGTCTGAGTTTTTCCTCCTTCGTTAAAAAAAAAATTTGCAAAACATGCTATGAAGCGCCGTCAAGAGCATGCCAAACCAACAGATGGCAATATAACTCTAACCGTAAAGTCATGTTGGCCAATCAGAAGCCAGGAAAAAAGGTTATTTCCGATTCCGGTTCCAACATCTCAAGTCAAAATCTCTGGTTTCACCGTCTACACGTCTACACAGCAACCGAGGTTTATAAAAATCTTCACCCCGGCAGGAATTTTCGTTTCAGTGACGAGATACTGTGTTTGCGTGTGGACGAACGGCCAAATCGCATAGAAAAAGCAGCGCTTTTGAAAATACCCATATTATTTCCATATTTATATACTGTACTATGGCTGCAACGATTATTTGTTAATCAATATTAGAAATCCTATGAAAACAAATATAGTGTACCATATATTTCCGAATACAAGACAACCCTGAATACAAGACGTCCCCCTCTTTTCAAGATGTACTTTTTTGGGGGGGAAAGTGCTTTTTGAAGACCAAATCTTGACTTTTAAAGAAAATACTTGAAATTTTTTGTATTTGAAGTAAATACTGGTAAAATGTACCAACAACAATCACATTCAGAAATAAACACTTTATGGCATATATACCCCAATAGGTAACACTTTACTTGAAGGGGTGTGCATAAGACTGACATGACACCGTCATAATCATGACATGACACATGTCATGAATATGACGGAGGTCTTATGCATGTTTATGACAACTGTCATTAAGTGTCATTCGCTCAATTATGAAATTTTTAATGCAAATATGACATTGTGTGAGATGTCTTTGTTATGACAACTTTTACATTACCATTGTCTAATATTCGGAACAATACGGTATATCTATGTAGGCTATGCTGTACATTATTAGAAAAACAGGGTATGTAGACAGGGCTGACGTGAAGCTCAGGCTCGGCAGGACTGGTGTGAAGCTCAGGCTCAGAAGGACTGGTGTGAAGAAGCTCAGGAATGGCGACCATCTTGGGACGTGGCACCCTGGAAGGGTGGTCTCGGCGGGACGAGACTCTGGACGGGTGGTCTCGGCGGGACGAGACTCTGGACGGGTGGTCTCGGCGGGACGAGACTCTGGACGGGTGTCTCGGCGGGACGAGACTCTGGACGGGTGGTCTCGGCGGGACGAGACTCTGGATGGGTGGTCTCGGCGGGACGAGACTCTGGTCGGGCGGTCTCGGCGGGACGAGACTCTGGATTGGGCGTGGCAGAGGCCCTTCTAGCCGATCGCACTGACATCAGTTGTGGATCTGTCATGCTGGATATTAGTCTTGGAAAACCAGAGGCTAATCTGGTGGCAGGTCTGATGGCTGGCATGACGTGAAGATCAGGATCAGGATCAGCATGACGGTCTCCCTCCAGTCCAGTCCGGTGGTGTCTGGGAGGTCAATTGGATGGTTGAATAAGGCCCTGATCCGGAACAAGGTGCTCAAGCTCACGTCATCAAGGGTGCTGGTGACGGCAAGGCGGCAAAAGTCCTTGACAAATGAAAAAAAGTTTTGGCTCTCCTGAGCCATGACAATCATTTTAGGAGGTCCGGTATTCTGTAACGCTCGAAGTACACAGAGGATGAAGATGAAGATAATTCCAAGGTTTAATAAACAAAAACTAACAGAAAGCACCAACAACACAAAACAGTGTGCAATGCACAAACAATACCGGACACATAACTGAATACAAGCAGGAACTAAATACACAGATGATAACGAGACAAAGACAGAGAGCTGTGAAGAACATTAGTGTCCATGGTGATTGATGACACGATCTCTGACTCTCCTCACAGAGAAAAATATGTAGCCTACACTGTAAATATTGCCTAACACTATTAATCTCGTACAATACACAAAATAACGATAGCACTGATACTTTACTAAGGCTAGCTTGCATTCGTTTGGGAACCTGATAGTTGATGTTAGCAATGAAATGGTACCAAAATAACGAAAACGTAAAACTATTATTAATTTAGATAGAGGTCATAACCTACATGTTAACTGACTAAATAACTAAATTCAATTTGTAATAGTTTTCTAAAGTAAACTCAGTTACCTCAGTTTGTAGTCATATACAATTTCACCGCTAGATGGGAGTAAATTCTACACAGTGTAGCTTTAATGTATTTGGTATTGGGCAGAATAGAGCTGCTACTCTGCTGCTGCTGCAGAGCAAGTACCGAGACTTGCTACAGCTAATACATTTAAAGACATTGCTGTGAGCATGTAAGACATGCTACTGCTGCTGCATATGTAACATACAGTACATGATTTAACCCAGTGGTCTTCAACTCCAGTCCAACACTGCACATTTTGTGTCTCCCTTATCCGACACACTCAGTTCAGTTCATGGAGTCTCTCCAAACGAGCTGATGATCTGAATCAGGTGTGTTAAATAAGGGAGACACACAAAATGTGCAGAGCAGTGGGTCCCGAGGACTGGAGTTGAGAACCACTGATTTAACCCCCATAGCATATCTATACAGGTGGAGCTGGTTAATGTGGAGGGTTTCTGAAAGCATGCTGCATACTGCTACCAGCAACAGCCTGGTATTTGTTTGAATGTTGAGCCGCAGCTCATTGGACGCTGATGCGAACAGCAACCAATCAGCTATGCTAATGATGTGATCGCTACCAAATGAGTTAAAGATTTATCATCCTGCACCAGAGCAAGGCGACCATTTGTGCTTTTAAAACTTAAGCTTTTTAATTTATTTTTGAAATGACCGATCATTTAGCTAGATAAGACCCTTATTCATCATCTGGTATCGTTTAAAGCCCTTTGAAGCTGCACAGAAACTGTCATTTGGACCTTGAACCGTTTTGGGTCCATTGAAGTCCATATGGAGAAAAATCCTGGAATGTTTTCATCAAAAACCTTAATTTATTTTCGACTGAAGAAAGAAAGACATGGACATCTTGGATGATATGGGGGTGAGTAAATTATCAGCAAAAGTTTTTTTTAAAGTGAACTAATCCTTTAACTATTACAAGAAAGAAATAATCTCTCTTATTTCACTTAATTTCCCATTGACCCAGGTTTCAATCACACTGCAAGGACCAAAAGCTCCAGTCCTTTCCCAGTGCATTCATTTGTATTTTAATAAGATAGTTTTGTTTTATCACTGCTAATCAGTATTTAAATCACAATAAGTGCCCCATTGTGCTATTTTAAAGGCTCCTAATTTTGTTTTGGAGGTCTCCAACAACAAGTTTACATGCATCAAAAGTTTTTTAAAAAACTGTTTCATTTTCTCATAATATACATTGCACATCACCACATTTTTCAATGATTCTCAAAGGACTTGATGGATGAATCAGTCTCTAAATCCGTCCTTTCCGAGAGCCTGCTCTGGTCTGATTAGTCAGATGGCCCAGTCTGTTGTGATTGGTCTACCACGTACAGAGCCTGTCGGAAGCTACCTAAAGCTCAGCTATTGAACTGTAAAGACAGTAACAATGACGTCGATTTTACCCTATCATTCTGAGCGCAAGTCAGATGATGAAACACTGGAAAAACTAGTTATTTAACTCGAACCTCCATCGCAAGGACGACTTGAGCAGGACGTTTCTCAGTGATACGCTACTCAGTTTGAGGTACATTATGAGATGTTACAGCTGTCATTCCTCACCATCAGCACTAACAAGACTATGTGTATATTTCTAATTCATTGAGGTGCACATTTGGGAACTATATCAATAACGGTGCATATGTTTGCCCAGCACTAACGTGAATGACTGATGTAACAAATGTTTGTGAAACAAATCTTGCTCCATCCTTTATCTTTCCTCAAAGTAGTAAGAACGACAGACACAGTTTTAGGGAATAGTGGCCCACAGCTGCTAAGCAGAAGTATTTGAGTAAGACAGTAATAACGTGAGTTAGGTTATCCAGAAGGTTAGGTTACGTCGGTTAGCCAGAAATGTACACAATATAAAACTATAATCTAAAACTTATATTATATTACACAACATAAAATAACATTTTAGATTGTAATTTACAATATAAACTTTTCTATGCGGTTTGGCCATTCGTCCACACGCAAACACAGTATCCAGTCACTAAAACAGAACTTTTTTGAAAACTGATTATTAGAACACCTGGCCCTCCTTACGGCCTATGAAGCGGAGTTACAAGGAGATGGGTCCTCAGCTACAGTCCGGATCTCCCAACCCAGTGCTCTCGGACAACATATGTATCATCACAGATTTAAACCTGTGCACATCCAGGACGGAGTATGGTCTAAGCTGTTGTAGGAAAGAGATCGCTGTCAGGACTCTCTGACAAAGAGAAGGGGGAGTTTTTGGATGCCCCCATTGATCCAAAGACCATGTTCTACACGACTGTGACAGCAATGCTTCAGAAATGTGACCTGCTGAAAAAGGAAGAAGAGGCATTCGAGGTCTGTCTCCCCAGAAAGCCGGCAGCTTGGCCTTATCACCTGAGCAGGCAGAATTTCAGAACCTCAGGAAAAAGGGGACAGACTTCCCGTTCCGCTCCACCACAGCAGCTGTGAAACACGGCCTCACAGTCAAAGCCTGCTTTGTAAAACATTTGCAAACAAAAATAAGTAGCACCCGAAGCAGTGAAATACTGGTTGGCAAACCCCCAGAGATAAGAAGCAGCGGCCAACCTGAGACATCGTTTTGGCATCAGTAAGGGTTTGCAGCACTCAGGGTTTCTCTATCCCATCCCTTCAAAATGATTCCTCGCTCCCTCCCGCAGGAAAAAGTAGAAGGAATTTAAATATGTAACTTGTTCATGTGGATAGTTCAAAATCCAATGTGTTTCGGAATATGGCCCATGCTCCCCATAGGGTTGTATCCCCCTTGCCATACGAGGTTAGTCCTGAGGGAGAAAAGACAAAAGTTCACAAGCATCCCATCAAAAAAGTTTTCTCTGCCGCATCCAGGCCAAGGGCCGAGAGCACAGAGTGGGATAAAAAAAGAGAGAAAAAATCATAAAAGATTAAAACAATCACTATTATAAAATGAATGTGACACCTTTACTGGAGTTGTAACAACCACCTCCACCTCCAAGTGATCCCCATGGTGTGGCAGAAATTCGGCCAGGCTGCTGTAGATCTCTTTGCATAGCGTGAAAACACGCAATGTCACCTGTTATTCTCTCTGGTGGATGATGATGCTGCACTGTTGATGAACTGTTGGGTGTGGATGCAAGTGGCCAGATGTGTTACTGTACATGTTCCTTCCGTTGAGATAGGAACACCGTCCCATACTTGTGTTCGGTTACAAAGCCGTTGTCCATGATTTGTCCATGGTCTTGAATGCGCTCTCTAAAGCCCCTTTCAAGCCCATTGATAACAGTGCATTAAAGCCGCTTGTTTTTAAAACAGCTCTATTACTTGCTCTCACTACAATGAAAAGGGTGAGCGAAATACATGCTTTATCAGTTCACCCCTCAAAAGGGTAAAAAAGTAACTTTTTATCTCCAGAGGTATGAAAGGTTGCACTGTTTATTTCTGGTTTGTACTCTGCGTACATATGTACTGAGAGAACCTGCACACTTCGTAAGAGCAACCTCTCGTGGAGTTTGTCTCTCGGAGTTTGTCTCTTTTATAAGGGAAAAATATCTCCCGTCAACGCTTTTCCCAATGGATGGTGGAGGCTATCATGTTATGTTACAATAACGCGAATATAGAGTCCCCAGGAGAACTACTCATTCTACTAGAGGTATGGCTACATCGTGGGCTCTATTTAAAGGCATTTATATCCAAGAAATTTGCGTTACAGCCAGCTGGTCTTCTTTGCACACATTTGTTCGATTCTATATACTGGATGTGACGGAACCCTCTCTAACCCAGTCCTGGGAGTGAGTAGTCATATCGTACAATGATTACTTGGGTAGTTTTTATTAAGGGGCGAATTCCTCACATTATTCTGTTTTCACTTCTGTCTGGAGCAGTGATTCAGATAATAGCTCACTTATTAGTCTGCTTCATCAACATATCCAGCAATACGGAATTTGTCTATATCCCTTAGTGCAAAACCGAACGAATGTTAGAAAGAGAACGTCTCAGTTACGTATGTAACCCTCCTTCCCTGAATAGGGAACGGAGACGTTACGTCGAATGATGACGAAATGGGGTTTTGCATAGAAAGCCTATCAACTTCGAGTATTACAAAACAAGCGTGAGATGGCAAAGAAATGCCAGGGGTCTGCGGAATTTGCATAGCATAACTCCGCCCCACCTCGTGGGTATAAAAGGAGGACGCCGGCAACATCCAGATATGTTTCTTCGCTTAGGAGACGAGACTGAACTCAACGTCTCCGTTCCCTATTCAGGGAACGAGGATTACATACGTAACCGAGACGTTACCTTTTGTAGTCACTTCGAGTTACGTATATAGCTGACAAAATGAGGTTCCCAGTCTAATCACGCCACTCGGCTGTCTTCCAGTGCCCTGCATAAGTCTGAGATCCCTATCGTGAGATTAGCATGGACGAAGGACTCCTACTTAACACAGGAATACCAAGGTACACTGGGAAGCATTTCTCTGTGGAAATATGCAATCAGTCCTAGCCCGAAGGGAGTGGACTTAAAAACACACATATGACCGGAGGGATGCATATGAAAAACACTGGGGTGTCCAGCCCACAGGGTGGAATGTTTCAACCCCAGGAGTGGCAAAGACACATTCTCAGAGAGGCTTACAGTGGAAATACACATGTGGGGGTCACCGGAGGGGAACCATGCACACGGAGGCACCTAGCCGATGCGAAAGCTGCCGCAGACATAGTCTCTGGCGTTGACGTCAACAGTGCTGGAGGAACTCACTTACGGGGAAGGGCTTACGGGGAAGCTCACCTGAGGAGAATATCGCACGTATCCAGACCGTGGAGTGGAATGGCAAGCAAGCGAAGACACCTGAGCGGGTCCAGTTACCGGCTAGTTGAAGCGAGGACACGAGAGGACACTGACTCTACTCGGAGATTAGAGAATCTCACAAATGTGTTGGGTGTCACCCATGCTGCAGCTCTGCAGATGTCTGTTAGCGAGGCGCCATGTGCTAAAAGCCCAAAAGGAAGCCACACTCCAGGTGGAGTGTGCCTTCACACCAAGGGGGCACGGTCAACCTTGCTGCTAGTATGCCAAAGCAATGGCGTCCACTATCCAGTGAGACAACCTTTGCTTGGAGAGAGCCTTTCCCTTCAGCTAGACAGAGCTGGTCTGAGCTCCTGAAACACTGCGTTCTATCTACGTAAGCACGGAGGGCGCGTACTGGACAGAGAAGTACCGAGGCTGGGTTTGCAGGTTCACCACCTGATCTCGAAAGGGATTGGTGGGAACCTTGGGCACATATCCAGGCCGGAGTCTCAGGATCATGTGAGAGTAGGCCGGCCCGAATTCCAGGCATGCTTCGTCAACGGAAAATGCGTGCAAGTCCCCTACCTTAATGGAGGCCAATGCAACCAGGAGCGCTGTCTTAACTGACAGGAACTTAACCGCCACTGATTGGAGAGGCTCAAACGGAGCACTCTGTAGGGCAGTTAAAACCACTGAGAGGTCCCAAGAGGGAACGAGAGGAGGGTGAGGAGGATTCAGTCTCCTCGCTCCTCTCAGGAACCTGATGATCAGGTCGTGCAGGTCGTGATGTGCGGCGATAGATTTCAGGATATATGATAGATAGATAGATAGATTTCACTCGAAGAGTCCGGCCTGGGATATGGGAGCGTCGAACAACTTGGTTCGCTTAACGTACGCCAGGTTCAGCCAGAGGTGACACTCCTGGACCACATTCGTGGACATCACCTGGCCCAGGGAGCGTGCAATCACCTTCGTCGCTCGGAGAGCAAGGTCGGTGGCAGCATGCAGTTCGTCAAAGAGCCCTGGGTCAGTCCTGCCCTCGTGCATGTCCCTGAGTATCCATGCCTGATACACTTACAGGATGGCCATGGCATGCAAAGAGGCAGCAGCCTGACCCACAGTTCAGGCTGGGACCTCACGACAAGGGTCGACGAAAACCTACAGGCTTTGGAGGGGTGCTTTGGGTCGCCACAGGAGGAAGCGCCCTGAGGACACAAATGCATCGCAAACAGAACGTTCCACTTGGGGAACCCCACGGCCTCATCAAGGGGAGGAAAGCGGAGAAAGTGGCAGAGAAATCGCGGGAAGACAGTGGTGTCTTCCAGGACCTTGTGACCTCTACATGCACCTCGGAAAAGAAAGGTATTTGGGGGCGGACATTGATGGTAAACAGCGCCCGCAGCACCCCAATCGTCCAACCGCGAGCGCTCAGGACTGAGTGGAGGATTGCACGCTATCCCAATGCTCGCAGCTGCCTGAGAGAGCATGGCTGTCATTTCGGGATCTGACTCGGACAATGCTGGCACAGCCAAATCGTCGTCTCCCGATGACTCGAGCCCGCCTTGTAATGCTGCGACAGACATGACGTCATCATCTGGAGGATCGAATGACACGCGCGGGATCTCAGAGGACGATTGCGCGCGTTCATTCGATACACTCACTGGATTGCGAAACGCAATAGGGGGGTATGGGCCGAGGAATGATCGTAGGCGCTTTGTTCCACACAGAAACCTTCAGGTCACCCTGGCCACCAGCCGAAGTACCACCTCGCGAGGATGGTATAGATCGGGGTGTGGATGAGGGGACTCTCGCTCTAGTGAGCTCATGGAATCTCGACCGCAGTGTCGCGATGTTCATGTCCCCGCTATGAGAACATGAAACATCCATAAAAGCTGCTTTAGCGTGATCAATGCCCAGACACACACGCAGCTATTGTGCCCATTAGATGGTGAAATCAGCCGACCGCAACCAGAAGTGCACGGATGAGACATCATTCACAGTTTTGTGGTAAAGATGAATCGCGCATGCAACTCAAATGAGAGAAGATTAAACCCCGCAGGTGCTGAAGCGGCCAGGGAGAAACACACGACTGGCAATCACTGCACAGATCAGCAGGCAATGTGAATCTTGCTGGAATTCGCTGTCACACCAACACCTGGAAAGTAGCTCATCTCGAAGAGTGAAAACTCAGAATGGCTTGTGGAGTAAAGAATAGACTTGGCTCCGAAGCGAAAACATATCTGCATGTTGCCGGCGTCCTCCTTTTATACCCATAAGGTGGGGAGGAGTTACGCTATGCAAATTCCGCATACCCATGGCATTTCTTTGCCATTGGCTCGTTTTGTAATACTCGAAGTTGATAGGCTTTCAAAGCGAAACCCCATTTCGTCATCATAATACGTGACTCGAAGTGACTACGAAAGGGAACTTTAGGTTACTGATGTAATCCTGGTTCTCTGACAACATGAAGTGAGGTATCACACAACATTGCCCTCCTTGCCTGTTTCCACAAGGAGAAGAGATATGCGGAGAATGAAGAAACGGCAGGTAGCCATATACAGTGAGGCCTGATCCCTGATCTGCCATAATTGGTGTTATTGGTGGTACCATGATTGGTCACGCCTGAGGTGTTCCCATTGTGAGATACCTCACTTCATGTTATCAGAGAACCAGGGTTACGTCAGTAACCTAAAGTTTTGCTATGTTTCAAAGGAACAAGATATGCTGCTGTTGTTGTTGAATCACAGCTGATTCATCCATATTTGGACAAGCTGTCTCATGCGCCAACTGTTAGTTGTTAGTTGTTTCACTGGTCAATTTTGAGATTTTGGGCTATTTGTCTTCAATAACATGTCTTCTTTCAGACTTGTGGTGAAATAAAGTACAAAATAAAAATGTAGGTCTTTATTTTACTACACTTTGTCTATTTGCGTGTGTAGATTTCGCCTAAATTCAACAAAAGTTGTCGTTCTAAATCAACATGCTGCTCCACGATCGCTGTCTGCACCCTCTCATCACACACACCTTTGGAAAGCTCTCTCTCTCCTGTACATTGTTGTTGGATCCAAATATGGTCATTTCCTTTTAATCAGCAACCAATCGTGAAAGTACAATGGGCATTTAACTCTAAAACCGAAATCTCATTGGCTGATGTCAATTTCTGACAATGTGATTCGTTCAGATGCATCACGTGACGTGCTCTGACATTTAGATGTGTGTTTTTGACTGTTTTTCTGTTCAGTTGAAGGCCATAAATGCTGTGTTATAAGTTTGAATGTAATTTAGGTGGTTTGTATTGTTGTTGCTAATGATTTGATAAGATATTGTGTCTGTAAAAGTTGTTACCACTAAAAAAAGTATGAATTTTTACATTACAAATATTTAAATGCTGTTTTCTCAAAATGGTTTTTTTGTCATTCTCCAGTAGAAACATCTCAGCCTGTGTAGAACCTATGTATACCAAACTTTCCAGTTATACACTTAGCAGTATTCTGAAGATATTTTCAGAGGGATTTGTTAATAAATCCTTCCTGGCCTGATTTATGTGACATTTTAACCAAAAAAATATATGCCGAAAATGTATTTTTTAAGGCTATGGACAGTATATTTTGATTTCCTAGGTAATGAAAGCATATATCCTGAAATCCCTCTGAAATTCTTTTATCATCTTGTGTGTAAACAAAATGAAAAAATAATTTTGCACCTGGCTTTATCATATGTTCAGATCTATCTACCTAAAATATATACACAAGTATATTAAAAAAATGTAATACAAGTTTTTGAAATTTGTAAGTAATCAACTGAGAAAGTTTCATAGTGATATCTATTATTTTAAATTGTTTTACCCTATTCACCTGTAGTGTCTCGCCTTAATGCAAAAAAATGAGGCGTTTTCTCACTTTTTCCCAATATTTTCATCTTTACAATAGCAATTAACTATTCCCCCAAGTTATGACATCAGTCAATATGCCATTCTTTTCACCAAACAGTATAGTCACTCTATACTGAAAAATTATAAAAATCCAACCACACATTATTAAACATCATGGCCTAGGCATCTTTTTAATTTCAACATAACCCTGTTCTCCCAATGGAAATGTGTCACACAAGAAATATAATACAGCAAAATTACTTTCATTATTTTATTGCCTCAGATGACAAATATTACAACTCTAACGAAACAAAATATATTTAACATAGCTTAATTAACTAGGTGCAGGTCTCTGTGAGGTGGGATAATCAGGAGGGTGGCACACTGCAGATACTGCTCTGGGGACAGACCTTCACTCTCACCACCTGAGAGAAAATAATTTTTCACATTTTTCTGATAAAAAAGAAAGGGTGCGTACACTAAAATGTCCACAAAATTTTTTTTCACGATATTTCCGGCAGATCACACCCTCCAATTATTGGTTCTTAGGGTCAAAGTTAACAGAAAAAACACAAATAAAAAGTATGGCAGACCATGTCAGGTTCAACCCATTTTATTTACTTTTTGAGACTTTGGCTCCCCGACTATAGGGTCAAATAGAGCCTGTTTAAGAGTTGCTATTTTTTCAACTGTTATTGTCAGTTAAAACCGTCAGTTGAGTTTTACCGTTTTTGAATCCGTTCAGCCGATCTCCGGGTCTGGCGGAAGCACTTTTAGCATAGCTTAGCGTAGATCATTGAATCTGATTAGACCGTTAGCATCTCTCTCAAAATAATGACCAAAGAGTTTAGATATTTTTCCTATTTAAAACTTGCCTCTTCTGTAGTTACATCGTGTACTAAGAATTGAAAATGCAAATTTGCATTGTTAGCAGATGTTTCCATGTGAAAGAGGTTTCTGTCTATATAATGAAATGCAACAAGTGGCTCAGGGCGATTTGTAACTCAAATTAGCCTGTGAGGCTGAGAGTGACCAAGACTCTCAGCTTCATGTAGTTTATAATGTCAGGTTCGCATCTTTTCTACTTATTCCAAAGCATTTGATGTTTTGTATCTATTATCTTTGAACTGATTATGAAATTGGCATGATACATTTACCTGACATAATAATTTGTAAACATTTGACTTTATTCTAATCGACTCTGACATTATTTTCAGTAAAGAGTTAAAAAGAATAGTCAATCATTCGCTCACATTTAATGATGAAAATAATAGCTTTTATCTGCCTATACCGATTATTGGCCGATACATCATTGCATCTCGAAGTATTTCCACATTGTACAGTTGACCGAGTGGATCAGGTAGTCTGTGTTGGTGTGATTAAGTGGGGGAAGGCATGGACTAATTTGCATATTTTTGGATCTGCATATATAAATGAAGCAAGGGTGCAGCTTTAAGTCCAGTTGCTAGATTTCTAGATTTCGGAACATCAAGTTACACAAACAAACAAAAGAAATGAGTGGAGGGTATGATTAAGGAATTTTTATTTACGCATATTACAATAAATACATTTTGCCAAAATGTTCTAGTATTTTTAGTCTAATGTTTCAGTGCACCACTGAATTGTTTCTACAGGACCACACAACTCAAGAAAGCAAAGTGCACAGTAGCGGGGGTGGGGTTCAACCCCCAACTTGCACACAAAGCATTTCACACACATGTTCCAGCAGCTGACAAATGCAGACAGTTGGCTTTGTGATTGGGCATCTGCGTTGCTTTACGTAGCATGTGATAATCACACAGCCCACCTCTTTTATTTAAATTTTTTTTTTATAAATATAAAGCAAAAAAAGGAATAGTTTAATATAGGACAGATTAAACATATTTAGGCAATTACAGTAATATATGCTCTGTCTATATTCTAAATGAATATTAATGAATATTATCTGGTTAGTTAAAATTATTTGAAATTAAATCAAAATCCATGCGTTGACTTGATAGGTTGTGTAGAACCTATTAGTCCTGCCAACCCAAGTACACGCTATATTCTTATTTTTTAAATCATACTGTACCCTCATTGGGGGCTGAGCCCCCTAATATAAAACTCCTAGAATCGCCCCTGTGGAGGAGTAAATGTAATGGTCAGGTGATGTAGAAATACATATGTGTCTGCATGGATTGAATGGAAAACTAGTAGAAAAAAAAAAGAAATAAGGATGATTCTTTTGTTTTCGTTCTTCATTGGGGGTAAAAAGAAGTAGGTGAAATACTTTTGGTGTCCCCACAGTGTGTATGTGAAGTTTTGGCCTCATCAAAAACATTCCCCCAAAATACGAACATTGTCCGAGCAACACGGCTCAACGTTTTACAGCGACACAAGACTTCCAACATCTTATTTCCTCCACCTTTGAACGTCAAGCCATCCTTTTGCAATGAAAATTTCAAGTGAACAACAAATGGATCATAATCCAACCCAGTCTTGAGAAAAAAAAAAAAAGGTGACGACAAATGAAAACCCTATACAACCAAAAATATATACTATATGCACATTTATGTACATAACACATAGTATAAGTAAACAACTAAAAATAAGTTATGGTCATATGCAATGTACATTCGCCAAGAGAGGAAACAAATATATTTTAATAATCTTTATAACCATTTTCATATATATTCAAATAGGCACATACTATAAGCGCCACTACTATAAGCATCACTGCAAATTCTTACGAACAAAGAATAGGCGTGGTGCAATAGAAGAGGCAACAGACAAATCCATTTAGGATAGCATTTGTATTTTGTCCTGCCTGTGACTTAAGAACCAAACAAAATGAATACAAAGAAAACAAGTGTAATAACCAAGTACTGCCTGTCATACAATGTGCATCACACACAAACTGTAGGCAGTAGGCACTACAGATGTAAAACTGTAAAACAAAAAGTAACAAAAAAAAATCTATAGTAACCACAAGCACCAGTCCTAACAAAGGGGGGAGAGGGAAGAAAGAAAAATAAAACATAACATACAAAATATATATTGAAAAAATTGACCAAATAATATTAATAATTGGTAACTTACGCCTGTAAGTGTACATTGATCTAAATTTAGACCTAAATCACTGAACTAAGTGGACACAAGGGTGTATACAAAACAATGTCTCCATAATGTCTAACATCTATAGATCTAGACTCTAGAGCAGTGGTTCTCAACCGGGCGGGCGCCGACACTCTCCCGGCGCGAGTAGGCTACAGGATGGAAGGGGGAAAAAACTGAAGAAGAAAAAAAAATCACTTTTTTTTTTATCACTAACTACTGTCATAAAAAGTTAAAGTTTTGTATATACATAACTCCTGAATAAAAATTTGTTTGTTTTGCAAACAATGTGTTTGGACTGATTTAAAAAAAAAGTTTTGAACAAATTTTATTGGTTTGTCGATAGTGAGCGCAAATGCAGGTGATAAGCGGTTTTATTAAGCGAGTCATTGAGTCGTTCATTCAAACGATTCGTTCAAACGGCCGATTCATCAAGAATGAGACAGATGTTTGTGAATGGGTCATTGAATCTTTGACTCAACCGATTTGTTCAAAACACTGAATCATTCAAAACACGCTTGAGTGTTGCTGTGAGATGCGCTATGCTGTGATCTTTGTTTGGATTCATCGGATCTATTTTCGCTGCTAAAATATACCAAAACAGTCATTATTTCGTCTAAAATGAAAGTGACTTAATATTATTAACTTGTATGTTGAACGTCATATGAAATCAGTGTCACATTTTCAATCGTGAGGTGATGGTAAATTAAGTGATGGTCAATTGTCAGCTCTCTTGGTCGTCAGGTCGTGTGATGAATGTTGCGGAAGTGTATTCATTTAACTGCAAAATTTAACTGCAGTATGTCAGTTTAGTTTATTTGTGTGTGCTGCACTCATAGACCTTAGAAAACGGCGCTCATTTGTTTGATTTCTCCTCAAAAGTTTAAGGTCCTTGCACCCTGACTGAGTCCGAAACTGTCGTATTCGTTTTTTCATATTCGTCATTTGGTGGCTCTCAATTGTCAAAACCCCTCAAAATATTTGCTACGGATGCGAAACATGCAGAAAATCTAGCCATCGCATTTATTTTTATGACGGACGCAGGGCTCGACATTAAGGCTTGTCCGCTTGTCCGGGACAACGACAAGTGGATTTTTTTGTAGGACAAGTGGAAGAGAAAATTATGTTGTCCCACTGGACAAGTTACATTTCAAACAAAATAAAATGCCATGTTACTTAATGTTATGTGCCACTCATTACGTCTATTTTACAGATTTAATTTTACCGATTTGAAACGAACACATTTTTCGCGCTGCCTGTGGATGTCCTGAATGTGACTCACAGAAAGGGGTCCAGCTTGCAAAAGGTTGAGAACCCCTGCTCTAGAGTAACCACTTTCCTATGTAACAATCAAACGTTATGTATAATACGCACATCTAAGTCAGTATGGAAATCCAAGCATTTAACGAATATTGCTTCTTGAGTCAGTCGATCCAGTCATGAGTTTCTCCACAAGTCACTTCGAGTTTAGACCTCAGCAGGACGAATAGATGCAATGTAGTCCTTGGCTTCAGTGACCGATGCAAATCTTCTCTTATCTCCATCCTTCGTTACGATAGTAAGCCTGGCCGGAAACAACAGCGCTGGCTTTAGGCCAAGATTGTACAATTCAGATAGCACCTCTCTGTACTTAGAGCGTTGTTCCATCACCTCCGGCACATAGTCTTCGTAAATAGAAATAGGTGTGCCGCGATAGTGAACCTTTCTCCCTTTCACCCTCCTCGCTCTGGACTCACGAATGATCTTTTGCTTTTGTTGGAATTTATCGAATAATAACAGGTCTGGGCCTCTGCCCCGGCCTCGGTTTATCAGACAGCGACCGGTGGGCTCTATCACATTCCGGTGGAGATTCCAGTACTCCGTCCCCAAATACTCCCGCAAGTAGCTCTGAGAAGAAGATAGATGGTCGGGGCCCTTCAATGGATTCAGGTAGTCCAATAATTATTATGTTATTACGACGGCTACGTGACTCAAGATCCACGACATTGGCTAGCAGTTTAGCGTTGCCCTCTGTTAGGATAGCACAAGTCATTTCCAAGGCTTGCACGCGCTCATCCTGTGCATTAACGTGTGTCTCGAGCAAGGCAATCTTCGAAGCGGGGTCCGTCACGGCAGTTTGAATTTGGTCTAGCTTTACCTCGAGTGTTGAAATGGCAGTATTAAAGTCTGCAGAAAGAGCGACCTCAAGAAGGCTAGAGATGGCTGCCATGTAAACCTCTTTGCCGTCGTCTCCACTCGCCTCAGCTTTCTGATCCTTTTTGCTTTGTTTTGTAGTTTTAGCTGCCATAATTTGATGCCAAGATGTATGCTACAAAGATATTGCCCACTTGGTAGTGAAGTAGAAGAAATAGTCGGGTTTTAAAACTATTATAAACAAAAAAGACCAACGTTTTTGGGTGACCAAAAACGCGCATTTTTGTGTAATGCAAATGAGCTGGTTTTCCTCTCCCCCTTTCAAGAACAGGGCGGAGCTTAAAGGGCTCATGCTGTGGCATACTGGCAACAATGTCAGAAACTGGAGTCAGACAATGATCGAGAGACTCACGAAGAAGTGACAATATGTAGAATGCAACAGCACATTTCTGAATGGTTAATTAATGAATTTATGTAGTTGACGTGGAGTTAACTATCTTCAAGTCATCAATTAGCATGTTTTGTCATGATAATATATAAATTGCTGTACAGGTGCTCGTGTGGGATCTGTTGTAAGATGCCTACAGAGCCAGAGAATATATGCTGCATGGAGATAGAACAGGTATAATTTAGTTTAATTATGGTTATAACTTATGTTGTCATCTTGCTTTTATCAACTATTAGTACAAGCCTGTTGTAGCGGAACCCGTCCGAATGATGGCTATAACTTTACTGATGAGTTTTATGAAGTTTATTGTACATCACACGTCCATTTACACACCAGAACATAAGAGCTGAAAAAACACAATACAAGAAGTCCGCAAGAGTCTTATCCAGAATAAACTCTCTCTCTCCCTTGCATTATCATCAACATACACAGCGAATTACACAAAAACACTTGTTTACAACTAACAGTAATCAAATATACCGTATGCCTTTTTGGGGGGTGCTTAATAAACTGTTAAACTCTGCAAAACAACTCCAATTAACTATAATAAAGAGTGTGCTCTCCCTTTCATTACTGTAACTTGAGTAAAAACTTTTTTGCAAAATTTGCTTTGTATTTACCCTCGTTCACAAATCAGTGAGGTGTAAAATGATTTGAAAACGAATGTAGGTATATTGGGGGTTGCATTCCATTAAAAAATCAAACTAATTCACTTTTATTAATCCACTAATCCCTTCAGTGGCTCTGATGACGGGAGTATGAAGACTGTAGTGTTGAATCTTACATCCAACAACAAAAGTTGCACCTGAATTGCTTACAAGACATTATAGTCCCTACAGCTGTCTCTGCCTGGAGAAAATGGCGGACAGTATACAACTCACTCAGGGCTGAAACTATACTAATACAGCAGAGTCCGTCAGCAGTCGTGAGCGAGGCATGAGCAATGTGATGTCACATTGCTCCGAAAATGAAAACGGCTTGTTCTATTTCTCTGTTGAAGATTTATGGAGATAAAAAAAAGGAGTGGGGGGATTTTTATCATTATTGGGTTACATACATTTATGTTCAAACACCATGTAAAAGTGAATCTTGAATAATAGGTCGCCTTTAAAGAAAGAAGCTTTACAGTAATAAACATGAAAAATCATGTCCGTGTCACTTTTAATAAGAATTACAACTTCAATGTCTTTTATTAAACAGCTATCCGATGTGTTTATGTTTCTACTCGTATCTGGAACTACTCGTATCATAGGCGGAACAGAAGAAATTAACCAGTTAATATTTCCACATTAAAGGAGCCTCATAGTCCATCTAGCTATTACCTATTGCTCTTGTTGTACGATGGAAAACACTAGCTGGTCATGGTCGCACCAGTTGCACCACCCCAAGTACGGCCCCAGGATCATGTACACATATAAAGGTCTGTTCGTCTATCATTGTCAATTTACCATCTGCAGTAGCTTGTTTCCATGTGTAAGGCCATAGTTCAGGGCCACTGGCAATAAGAGGCCCACGGGCCACTGGCCCCACTGGCCTTTTCATCCACAATCTGTCCTTTCTTTTTTTACACGAATACCTAGTCATGAGAAATTCCACTGTGTACTTCGTTTGAATTCTGGATTATGTTTCTTCCAAATATTGGGCCTGTAAGCAGCTGCCAAGGATTGGAGGGGAAAGCAGATTTCAGGGGAGAGAAAATGGGAAAAAAAGAGAGAATAGAGAAGCAAAAAGTGCCAACAATGCTAAAACAATAAAGGCAGTTTGGAAAACCAACCCTCAGCGAAGCATGCATGAGTTGGCAATGAACACTGTGAAAGCTGGGAGTGATAATACAGTCAATGATTTCCCTCACACTGAGAGGTGTGCACTATACCACTGTTTGAGGAAGATGTGCTTAAAGGTACAATATGTAAAATGTTTGCATTAAAATATCCCAAAATCAAAAGGCCTGTGTTATATATTTTGTTAAGTGGATAACTTACAATATTCCAAATGTTTCCAACTATTTTTAAATCGTGAGAAAATTGCGATTTTAACCAAGGAAACGGGGCATGTGAGCAGGGGTGAGCTGGGAGTCGCCAGTCAATGGCATGATATCCGCGTAACCCTCTGTTTCCGTCGTCTATGCTTTCCGCTCGTACTGCCATAGTAACCACGGCGACAGATGTGGACAACTGTGTTATGCCTAGCAGGACGCTCACGCTGTTGTTGTTTTGGTCAAACATTATGGACCATGGCAAGCAGACTTTGAGACAAAAAGAGGACTAAAACGAAGATCAACATCTTTCGAGATGCCGAGAGCTCCACGTCCGCGAGTAACTTGGACTTGACAGAGCTTCACGAGTCACGACTTGACAGCGACACCGCTCTTGCACATACTTTATTAGACAGGTGAGCAAATGTGCATAAAACAAATCAATATTATATAGCTCAACATGATGAACTGTTAGAATATGATCCCTATGTTATTCTAATGTTGATGTAGCTTAACGTTACTGCTAGTTTCATATAGCAAACGAACTAACACATAGAATAACATCATAATGCTGTTTAGTATAATGTAACAGTTAACATAAGACCAAGTGGAACAGCGCTGCGTTCCCTCACAAGTTTAATTAGTCAAATAAACTGACCTTTGAGTAGTAATTCAGCACTTGCGTGTATTAGGTAGAATGAAATGTCCTCATTCCTTTATATCCGCGGGACTCGCGTGTGATATATGTCTCTAATTAACAATCGCGACCTGCTTCATACCACTGTAATGGTAAAAAAAACATTAATGTTTTCACTCATCTATAAACATTATTAGATCCATCAGCTTGACAGCAAGTCCCATCATTCAGCTCGTCACTGCGTCATAAACCTACGCCTTTGTTATTGTAAGAGGTTAGCGACCCCTAGCGGTGAAAAAAATAGCATATTTTACCTTTAACACCATGATTTGGCTGTGGCTGTCTGATTTTAATGCTTTTTTTTATTTTTTATGGAGCAACAATTTTATGCAGTCAAATTAGTCTTAAAAAAAAGTGTACTTTGTGGAAATTTCGCACACACTACTGAGTTTATATCTGACTGACTTTCGACATCCTCAGTGTTTATGTTTCAAGTATATAAGTATTTATGTTTCTATCTGCTGGTTGAATTTAATATTTTTTGTGTTTCAGCAACAACAAAAAACTAAGACAAATTGACAAAGACAAATGAATAATTGAAAGCGTTCAAAATAATTATTGTAGTTAGATGTTAAATAACTATTTATTTGTTAAACAAATAGCTCAGTCATCAACTATAATCTACAAATGTCCGTCATGCAGCAAGATTTGAAAGTAGACTAATATACACCATCCACTTTTGTGACATATGTGGTCAAATGGCAGTCAGAGAGATCATCAGATCAACTGAAAATTGAGCCACTGTAGTCACTTGGACTATTTTAACGATGTCTTTAATAACTTTTCGGGGGAACAAGTTTCAGTCCCTTAGAAAGCCTATGGAGGAGTGATCCAGCTCTCAGATTTAATCAAAAATATCTTAATTCGTGTTCCGAAGATGAACGAAAGTCTTACGGGGTTGGAACAACATGAGGGTGAGTAATTACTGACAGAATTTTCATTTTTGGGTGAACTAACCCTTTAAATACCAAACATTTTCAGCTGTCTATGTCCTTCACTATAAACCACATGTTTTTCATAAATATTTTTTATACTTTTTGTATGCAAATCTTACAATCAGATAAAAGTGTGTTGCAAAAAGTATTTCAATTTAAGCAAATATTAATAAGAGCACTAGTTTACATACTACAACAGCTTTTTCCCACTGATTGTTCAAAATAATCCAGAATCTGATTGTTTAATTTATTGTCACTTTCTATCTATCAACCATGCTAATTTCAATCCTGTGTTCTGCATTCTGGTGACAAAATTGCTGTATATCGACGTAAGCATAACCCATTCATAAACAGCAACACTAATCTCAGAATGGCACACCTTCTCACTACTAAGAAATTGAACAGTGACCATAATCTTTTTTCTTTCTTTTTTTATACTAGTATCCATTAATTAAATACTAGTATTATAGCAGTGTTCATCAACATTCAAACATCTACCAGAATGTTTTAGATGTCTCACTAATTACACAAAAACACCTGATACCAGATTTACAGCTTGCACCAGCATTCTAGCCCTTTTGGCATTAAGGAACTACTGACAGGATTTACTAAAAGACACAAATTAGGGATGAAAGGTGTGGACAGTTATCATTGCAGCTGACTTTATAGCATATGATTTTTAAGAGATTTCCTTTCAAAATTAATGGGAGGAGAGATTTTTAAATATACACTGGTTTATAGCATCTATTCCAGTTCTACTAGTTCTTATTTGTTAGATTCTAGTTCAAGTTTATGAGAAGGCTATCCAATTTATTATTTGTACTATTTGTATTTTTTTTTTTTACTTGTCATTAAAAATAATTAATCAGAATGGCTACTTTTTAGTTTAATTAAAATATCACTAGTAAGATTAAAATGTTACTATATGAACAACTGTAGCTACTACATGTACTAGCAGTTCTAATGGATACTAATGTCTGTTCATTTGAGGAAACCTGGAATAGATACTACAAATATTAAATAAGTAGTATTTTACTAGTATCACTAAAACTCTACTGGATATCAGTAACAACTGTGTAATACAAACTGGTCAGAACATTTGAAATTTGGTACCACTAACAATGGAATAGTCGCAAATGAATGAATACTATAGTTCATCAATAAGTACTGACAATTTGAATAGATACTATTGGCTAAGATAATAACTAGTAGCCTATCAATTAAATAAGTAGGCTACTTGTCAATACTAGTGAACTTGAAACTGATAGTCACTACTAAACAACTTTCAAAGCCTTAAAACGTGCAGTTAAACAGGTAAAAACCCAAATCAAAAACCATCTGGCAGCAGTACCTGGTGGGCAGTTGCATTCAGGTGGTGAGACTTGACGGGGAGTCCTTATTCTAACCAAGTGTTCATAAGAGCGCTGTCAGAATCAGATGAAACAGATAAAACAAAAAAACAAGTGAATGATGAGCCCTAAATGAATGTAGTAACCACATGTGTGTGGGCCTATAGTCATAGAGGTGGACTCATTAGCCTAAGGAGTGTGGACTGTTTGTACTTTGTATTTATTTTTAAAAATAAATAAAAGATGTAAAGAAAGATGTTCTGTTGACTTTAATGAGTTACGGCTGTGGATGCATTTACACACCTGTGATAGCAGTTCGTCCACTCGCTCCTGTATCATTGAATTAAACTGATCCATAGAGATCCCATGAAACGGGCTTAAGAGCCGCGCGCCACTTCCAATCTCCAGATCCACGACTCTGTCCTTAATCTCCCTGTTTTGAAAACTCAGCAGAAAGCAAAAGGCGGCAGACAGAAGAGAAAACACAAATGGCATCGCATCCACGGTAGCTCTAAGGCAGTGGCGCCCAGCAGAACCGGTGTCGTTCTCCATTTTCGCCTCGTTCCGGGACTCTTTATTAGCTTCTAAAACCCTCATGACTCTCTCGGCCGTATACTACTATGCGAAATCTCCAGTAACGACGGGAGGAGGATGACTGAGACTCTATCACTGAATATTATTTTAATCTGTCTCAACACGACTAACAAACCGAGCGCGCGTCCTACGCACAGAGCGGTGCGCGCTCATTCACTGAGAGACTGAATGGTTACACGGTTCGTACTAGCCCTCCACAAACTTGTTGTACTACTGAAAATAAATCCATGCATGTACGCGTTGCTGTCCACCCTGAGTCTTACGACTACCCCAGGCAGATTTTGTGCCAAGAGATGTTAAACCGCAGACGAGCGGAGAATGTTTTGCACATTCCGCTCAATCCACTCAACGGACCTCACAGAGTCTGTGCCCTCTTTAAATCACCAGCTGGGTCGGGTTGATTTTTTTTTTATTTGAGGTAGTAAGAGAGTAGCCTACAAAATATTTCAATGGGATTCTTCCATGGAACAAAAGGGTATTCAGAATTATGCAGATGCACGGGGCATTTTGGGCAAATGGGGAGTGATTTTCCCCCTGTGTCTTATATCTTTAGCTATCATAACATCAATATGACATATTGGTCCGGTATATAACATTATTAAAAAAAAAAAAAAAAAAGGCCCTTCCTAATTGAACAGTCTCTACAACTCCTTGTCCATGCTCTTGTCATTTATACACTGGACTACTGAAGTGCTCTTCTGGCAGGACTTACAACATGTGCAATCAAACCTCTACAAATCATTCTGAATGATCCCAAGAGAGGCCACGTCACATCATCTGTATTTATTTCTCAGCACTGGCTACCAGTTGCTGCTCGCATAAATTTCAAGACATTGATGCTTGCTTATACAGAACAGCCACAGTCTTTGCACCCTTCACCCTTCTACCTACATTCCCTCTTATGAGTCTATATACACCTGAGGCATGTTGCACAAAGCCAGTTTCAATTGCTAACATGCTAATTTTGAGATTAGTTTGAGCAAGGTTTTCGGGCTCAAGAAGGTGGATTGGTTTTTAGCTGTGTTCATCACCATGGTAACTTTGGTCTGTGCCAGGTATAATGTTATAGACTTTTGATGAGACTGTGGTATCATCTGTTCTTTTTTATGCTGTGGTATGTTGGGGTGATGGGATTTCTGAGAGGGACAAACAAAAAAGACTCAAACTGATTAGGGGGGCTAGTTCAGTACTGGGGTGCCCTCTGTAGATGAAAGAAAATATTGTAAGGAAGCTGTCTTCCATTATGAATCATAAATCTCACCCCATGTAAAACAGTGCTGGCTATGTGACGCTTATTTGGCAATATATAGACTTATTCATCCACGGTCCTCAAAAGAGAGACATAGAAATTATTTTCTTCGATCTGTTGAAAGACTAATCAAAGTTGATTAAAATCTTGAATTGGTTTATACTATGCCATTGTGTTTGAAATGTTGTGTTTGTTTAATCAAAGTTGATCATGATTTGATACTGCTTGGTTGGTTTATTTGTATTTGATGTGTTTGGTTGGTGTAAATGTTTTTTAATTTTTTAATAATCGTTTTTAACACAATTTTGGTAACACTTTCTATGAAGTCCATGCTTGTGAATGCATGCGTGTGAATCCACAATTAGCTCCATTTATACTTAATATTTTCATAATTATTTTATATTAGTAATATTTTCATAATTACCTTTAAAGGGTAACTAAACCCTAAACCAACTTTTTTTAGTAAATGATCTGTAAGAATGGGGCTTTATTAATGCTGTTCATTGATTCGAGTAACTTTTGACATTTGGGTATAAAGTGTTTTAATTCTACAATATATGGTGTAAAAACGTCTGAGTGCTGCCCTCTTCAGGGTGAACGGTGACTACTGCAGTTGGATTTTCCTATTGGATGTTTGCGGTTGTTCGTGATGTAAGCGGTTGATGGTGACGTAAGCAAGCTCACCATGCGCTTGGTACGAGCTACAACGCCCATGGCAGTATAAAAACATCTTGTTTCATCAAAACCACTGTAGCGAGTCAGGAGTTGGAATTGCGAGTATTGAAAACGATCAGGTTAGAGTATTTATTTCCTAAGTGGGCTCTGGCCACTTTTCCAGCATTTTTCAAATATTGCCAGTGGGTGGAGTCAGGCTCTGACCAGGGGTTTAGTTACCCTTTAAAGGAACCGTATGTAAGATTGTGGCCAAAACTGGTACTGCAATCACCTTCAAATTACTGTAGAGCGGTATATCCCCTCCCACTCCCTTCCTGACTCGAGGTTGCCAGATAGTCTTCAAATTCTTCGCCGTTTTCAGCCGTCTCCATCTTTCAAATCCTTCAAATCTCGATACAAATCCTTGTTCTATTTCGGACTTTGTCATGAAGTATTTCGCAATCATAACAAGTTTTTTTTGGATTCGTAACATTAGACATTTTTTTATCCGACACGTTTGTAGCTGCAGCTGTGGTAACAGGGCCATTTTATGATTTATTGAAATACATTTCTTACATACGGTTCCTTTAAGTTATGTATTTGCTTTTTTTATATAAATGAAGGTGGTGACTTGACTTGACTTTTTAAATGTGCACATACTCATGGAACCGACTGACTAATAAATCAGTGTATAATTGATTGTGTTTATAAAGATGCAACCTGCATTGCTAAAATGTTATTATTATAGTTACAACTTTTGTGTTATTTTATTTCTGTAAAATAAGTGAATATATTGTTATTAATAGCTGTTGTGTTCTAATAAATATTTATTATGAGTGATAATACAGTTACGAACCTCCATAAATGCATAAGTGACAACATGGGATGCAATTTTCCTAATTCAAATATTAAGAAATCATGAAGATTTTCTCATTATACATTTAAGTTGTTTACTTGTAAATGTAACTAATGCACAATATTCCTGTAATAAAATAATAAAAAATAAATAAAAAACTTACTATAAATTTAATCAATTTAAAATGTATAAATTTTACTTATTATAAATATAAAACTTACACAAACTGCAGCAATATTTTTTTTCAGCAAAGTATTTTTCCAAAATTCTACAAGCAAAACCATGCATATGGCTGAGGAGATATATATTTTAACAAATCAAAATGACCATTCATGACCTCTAATGCAAACATTAGCCATTAAAGACATAATTGATCACTAAAAGCAAACAAGTGTCTCTGGATCTATTTTATGACTGATCATTTATAAATTAGTATATAATGGATTATGAGCATGTACATTGAAAAAGAAAATGCATGACTTATAAGTTTAATGTATCTATAACTGTTATAATGCAGTATAGGTCTTAATGAGTTTTTATAAATATATTTATAGAGTAGTAGGCTAATTCTTAATTATAAACAAGTATAAATGGAGCTATAATTCATCATAAGCATTTATTTTTGTTTAACTTATAGCATGTGTTGCTGCTCTGATTTGAACGATTTCCAATCGTCTAATTAGCTGTGAGCAAAGTGACATATATGATGCAATAAAGCACCCCCCCTCCCTCCCCCTCCCCCTCCCCCTCTATTTCTTCAAGTTAAAACAGTTCACATTGAAATGTATAGACAAAATTGCCAATCTTTTTTTCTGCTAATCATTTATTAGACCATTTAAAAAGACCAACAGCACAATCTAGTGTTCATAACATGTAGCACACTCTACAGAAAGACCAGTTATGACTAGCATATATGGTACAACTGCACCTTTACCTGTACCAATGTAGGTTTATCAAACTCAGTTTACGCCTATGACTATGGGGCATCAGTGTTGGAAGTGAGTAATCAGTCTTGAAAACACTTCTTTTTTAAAAAAAATAAAAATCTGTTTGTGTACCTTATGATATGTCTGTGTCAAATCTTTACCCTCTACAGCTATTTTTAGCACCAAATTATGCTGCTCAAATTGGATTTTTAAGGCCCAAAGGAATTATCTTAATCAGAGCGGTTCATTTTACATACCACTCAAGACTTTCTTTCGAGGTTCCTTCTTTTATGAATGGTCAGGGGGTACATTTGAAAGTACAACTTTCTTGGGAGGATTTGACAAAGGCAGTTGTGTGTAATTCACAACAAGTCCTTTCTCAGTTTATCAACCATTGCAGGGACGTGCAGACAGTTCCTCAAGGGCAGGGGCTCAAATGTAAAACAGGGGCATGCATATATATATATATATATATATATATATATATATATATATATATATATATATATATATATATATATATATATATATATATATACACACACACACTGGTCAAAACTTTGTAAACATTATTATTTTTAATGTTTTAGAAAGAAGTATCTTATACTCATCATGGCTGCATTTTTTTATTATTAAAAAAAAAAACAGTAATATTGTGAAATATTCCAATATAAAATAATGGTTTTCTATTTTAATATACTTATAACCTTTGATACTTTTTTCAGGATTCTGAGTTTAAAAGTTACAAAAAGAACAGCATTTATCTCATATAGAAATATTTTGTACCAATATCCACTATACTGTTCAAAAGTTTAGGGTCAGTCATTTTCTTTCTTTCTTTTATTCAGCAAGGATGTGTTAAATTGATAAAAATTGATAGTAAAGACCTATAAAATAATTTCTATTTTAATTAAATGGTGTTCTTTTTAACTTTTCATTCATCAGGTTCCAAAAAAACATTGAGCACCACAACTGTTTCTAACATTGATAATAAATCAGCATATTAGAATGTTTCTGAAGGAACAGAAATCATTCCTGGTAACCCTCGTTCCCTGAGGGAGGGAACAGAGACGTAGGTCATGACTGACCAATAGGAATCTCGCTAGAGAGGCCAATCTACTTAGAGTGAAACTAAAACAAGCCAATGCACATTGGTGTGCAATCATCTGCATAAGCTGGCCGCCCGGCAGGTGGCAGCAGATGTGGCGACGGGACCTACGTCTCCGTTCCCTCCCTCAGGGAACGAGGGTTACCATATGTAACGTCCTGGTTGCGTATGCAACCCACCGTACCCTGAAGGAGGGAACGGAGGACGTAGTCGACGTCGACTGAAATGGGATCACGTCTAGGGAGCCAAACCTCTTCGTACTACTATTTAATCAAGCCAATTCAACATTGGCGTGTGTGATTACACGCTCCGCCCCGCAGCGCGGGTATAAACACGGAAGTGGACGCACGCACCAGTTGCTTTTTTCGCTGAGGAGCCGATCGGCCCCCGGAGTCAGCGGTGGTCCAGCAGTAATGGCAAGGGGACTACGTCCTCTGTTCCCTCCTTCAGGGAACGGTGGGTTGCATATGCAACCAGGACGTTCCCTTTCAGTCGAGAACGTCAGACGAAGTCGACGTCGACTGAAATGGGATCCATTTGAAAACGCCACTAGTGCTGCCACCTTCCAGTGCCTAGACAGAGCCAACTGATCCCCCCGATTTAAGGAGACGGGATAGGCGCTCAGGCCAGGAAGTCACTGCTGTTCCTGCAGGATCACTGGGAAAGCGTTCCCTATATCATGGAAGGAAGGGACGCTGCGGAACCATATCCTGCTCAAGGAGGTAACATGTGGAAATACACATATGAACTGGGTGGATGACCATGCAGTACAACATATGGAATGTCACTGAGGTGGCTCCAGCCTATGACAGGGGGGAGTACTCACCAACCAGTGACGGCAGAGCAACTCTGCCACGGGAAGACACGAGCTCGCTGAGGGAGCCGTACCGTGGAAGAATACACATATGGGATCGCCGTAGGGATCACAACATATGGACCCAGCCTAACACAAGTTCCACCAGTGCATACGAGTGATAGGCCTGGCTTCGGACGTTCCGCCACGTCCGTAGCCGAAGGGTATGAAGGAACTCGACAGGGTTCAGCTAAGGAGAACTCTACTGGAGCAAGAATTGCGCACGTATCCAGTCCAAGGAGGGGAATGGCGCAGCAAGCCGACACTTCGAACCGGGCTCACGGTAACTGGCTTCATAAGAAGGGAGCCTCGAGAAGCAGCGGTTCGACTACAGGTGTCGTCCAGCCCCCAACTCTAACACATCTGTCAGCGAAGCACTCTATGTCAACGCCTAGGCGGTGGCACACACACACTTTTTTCACTTCAGGAGGAGCTCACCACCTAAGTGGACACGTGCATCTTGGAATTCTCCCCAAGATGAAGGCAACCACTAATTTAGTGGGCCAACCTCGCTTGGAAACAGCCTTCCCTTCCTGCTGATTTCCTAACAGACAAGAGCTGGTCTGAGGTACTAAGCTTAAACTCTGTGCACGTACAACCGCAATGAAGCGGATGGACAGAGAAGCCAGGGCTGGGTCTGCCTCCTCCATGCAGCGCTTGCAGGCTCGCTACCTGGTCCCACCTTAGGGAGAGGTAGGAACCTTGGGCACATATCCAGGCCGGGGTCTCAACTTGTGAGAGTTAGCCGGCCCGAATTCCAGGCACAACTCGTTGACCGAAAGCGAGCAAGTCCCTACCCTCTAGTAGAAACCAGGCGAGCAGGAGAACTGTTTCTTAAAACAGAATTTTTAACTCACTGCCTACAGTGGTTCAGGGACAGAGTCTGCAGTGCAGTAGCACCAGAGAAAAGGCCCAAGAGGATAAAGAGGAGTGCAAGGGGATTCATTTCCCTTGCCCCCCTCAGGAACATGACGATCAGGACGTGCTTCCCATGCTACTGGATCATAATGTGCGTCAAAAAATAGAGGCACATCATTTTGAGGGTGGAGGGAAACAGCCCAACTCCAACCCATCTTGCAGGAAAGAGAGCACTGAAATGACCGAACGCTTCCAGGATCTCCTCACGGAGAGAAGACTCACTCAACGAATAGGTTCGACTTCTAATTGGCGTAAGCACAACTTCCTTGCAGGGAATGCTACCGCAGAAGTGATGGTGACTACCACATAATCCTGTGGTAGCTACCTGAACCACCGCGTCCAATTTTAGGACCGACCTGAAATCCTCCAGAGGTCCGAACGCGGGTGCCATCATACCCCGTCCCTGAAATGTTTTCAGGGGAAGTCAGGAAGGGCTGTCGAGGGGAGAATAGGTCTGGTTGGGCCAATAAGGGGCAACTATCAAGACCTGCTCCACTCCTGACCTAGCACAGTACGTGCAAGCGACATGCGCACACCAGACAGGAGCCTTACTCAACACTAGGTGTGAAGAATATCACTGAGCTTCAGGAGCATTTCTGCTCAACACCTGAGTGTGATGAAATTCACTGAGCTCAGGAGCATCCCTGCTCAACACCTGAGTGTGATAAAAATCACTGACTTGAGAGGGCGCAAGCAACAATGAATCGCATAGAAGGCTCTCTGGGGAACGCATTTCTGCGGGGCCCCGGGGGCAGCTGAGAGCCAGTGTCTGTCCAAGGGATGTCCGCTCGGACAGAAAAAATTCAACTGGCAAAGGAACGAATCCGGAAAGGCAAACAGATGTAACTGTGCGTCCCCGAAGTGGTCCCTGCCCAGCTGGACCGCCTGGGGATGGAGTCTCCACTCTCCTTGGCCATAGGCTGACGTGAGGCTCGTTGGCGGCACGGTTGAGCAGCCGGAAGAAATAGTGGAATGAAGCGACCTCAGAAGCTTCAGACTCCAAGGAGGAGGTGACGGGCTTGAAACATGCAAGGGAAGCGTAGCGCAACAGTCGCAATGTAGACAATAAATGCCAATGCAGTCGGAGGGCGCCCAGACCTCCGTTACTGCATGCCCTTTGTACGTGGCCCCTCAGCCGGTAATGATGGACACTCGTTCAAAAGGCCCAGCTGTTACGGACTGAGGGTTTGGCAGCAGGCCAGGGTGCTTTCACACGGAGCGTGCAGCTCTGCCACGGTCACCTCGGGACTCGGCCATGAAGTCAGTGCTGAAGCGGTATTATATGGAGGAAGCCGACTGGCTGCAACTACCATACCCCAGGAGCCTCTAAACAGCACTAACCATCCACACACTCGTCTTTTCTCAGAGATGCGGTGGCCGAATCCATCTCCAAACTAGAAAAGAGATACTCAGTCTGTGGACGAGTACACTCTTTCCCAGTTGACCTGAGGACCCAACTGGCTATGAGCACTTGAAGGGTAGGACTTGTACTGACACTTCACACCCTTCGGACGCACAAACACAGGATGGCCTGTGGTGTGGAAGGATACAGATCTGAAGTACATGTCTCTCAGGTCAAAAGCTGCAGACTAATCTTGGGGATGGAGCATTTGGAAATGCATCTCTGTGAAACAAAATTAAGGAGGCCCGTTCAATTAACACAGGACCAAGATAGTCATGAACCCACCCCTCAAGGGTACAATGAAGTACAGGCTCAAGAAGCCGGCCTTCATATCGGCTGGAGGAACGGCTACATCGTGTCCTTCGCCAGACAACGATGGCGCACACAAGACAGGAGCAGTGCTCAACACTTAGGTGTGACAAAAGATCACTGAGCTTGGGCGGAAGCCTATAGCGAAAAGAATCGCCAGCCGAGTCTGATGGAATAGTTCCACCTGGACCGGTTTGGGAAACATTCTTTGGCTTCCACAAACCGGGTCAGGGACCACAGACATACCCGAGGTGGGGCAGCAAGGTGGAGGACAAGGACCCGGTTCGAAAGGCCCGAAGGTGGCCCGAAGTAGGGTCTGAGTGTGGTGTACGACACTTACCTGTCTCCATGAGACGGCCAGGGATGCGTGAGAAGGCAGATGACCGGGTCCTCGAATCGCACCCAGAGGCCGTGCTGGCGAACAAGAGGGGGCTGAGGGGTGCAAGGTTAAACAGGTCACACACCGCCAGACTTACCCTCTTGGGACCCAGGAACAAAGGAATTTGCTCTTTCTTTGTAGTGTGGGTACCGCTTGCTCCGCTCTTTTTTGGGAGCAAGCGGCGGAACAGACACATGCACCAACAAAGACTCCACCCGGCCCTCACCCGGGGGGAGGGAGTGACCAACTTCAAGAGCACCTTCCTTCATCCCTAAGCGGCCTGCTCAGAAAGCTTACGCTGTCGCTTGCCACCTGGCTTGGCAGCGCCTGGAGCGGGCTGGGTGTCCCCACTGCGGTCGGCTCCATGCTGAGGCCTAGGTGAAGGCTGCTGCGGAGGCCCAGCGAGAGTGACGACCGGGGAACACCCTCGGCGACGAGCAGACAGAGGAACTGCCACCGGCGGCGGGTGAAGGCAGCAGCGGGCCGCCGGTGCAGGATGTGCCGGAAGACCTCCATCTGCGCTTAGGCAGCAGAGAACTGTTGGGTGCAGTTCTCTGTCGCGTCACCGACCAGGCCAACCTGGGAAACTGGGGAGACCAGGAACCGAACCTTGTCCGCATCCGCCATATCAACCAGGCTGAGCCAACAATGGCGCTCCTGAACCACTAATGTGGACATCGCCAGACCGATCGCGCACGCCACGACACCCATGCCCCGGAGGGCGAGGTTGAATGCAGTGCAGAGCTCACCTATGAGCGCACGGTCTGGTCCACCCTTGTGCATGTCCATGAGCGCCCTGGCCTGATAGACCTGTAGCAACGTCATGACACACAAAGAGGAGGCGGCTTGCCCACAGACTCTGTAAGTCCTGCCCTTAAGAACGGACGAAACTCACAGGCCTTAGGGGGGAGATGAGGAACCCCCCAAAAGCAGCGGCCGCCGGGCACAGGTGCACCTGTGTCACGACAGACCGCCCCACCGGAGGGATAACCTCATAACCCTTCACCGCCCCTCCGTCAAGGGTAGCGAGGGGGAAGAACCACTCAGTCAGTTTTCGGCAGTAAAAGGTGCCGTCCACGACCTAGTAAGTTCTCCATGCACTTCGGAAAAGAAGGGTACTGGGGCGGCGTGCTGAAAACCAGCACGGCCCGCCCCGAGATACCAATCATCCAACCGAGACTGAACAGGACACGGTGGTTCTCTTCTTTAGAGTTCCACTCGAGCCTGGCAGCCTTGGCGGCCCGTTTTAGCACAACTGACAATTCTGGATCCAGCTCGGGCAACGTCAAGCTCCCAGAGGGAGACAACGCAGCCGAGTCATCATCTCCAGAGGCCAGCTCCCCCTCCGATGCTGCAATCGGCTTCCTGTCCTCTGGGGGGAGCCCCGGATAAAGCGACCGAACCACCGATTACAGATGGATCAGCACGCTCCACAGGGGACTCCAACGGCTGCAGTGGAAGGGAGGAGTGAGGAGCCCACAGGGAATGGTAATCCGGGCGAGACATCCAACACTATCCTCCTATCACCCATCCCACGCGGCACCTGTAGGGCGGGGCGCGGTAATGGGGACTCGCGCCTCGCGGACGAAGGCGAGTCTCGATTTCAACACCGCGACAGTCATATTCCCGCAATGGGAACATAAACCATCCACAAAAACTTGCCTCAACGTGCTGTACCCAAACACGTGATACAACAATTGTGACCGTCATAGAGGAACCGGGAACGACCGCATCCAGAAACGCACGGGTGGAATGACATCTTGAAAAAGACGCAAACGCACCCGTGTTGCTCTTTCAGGAAATAGGACCCATCACCAGTGCCGGAGCACACAGGGGAATGACCGCGGCAACACTGAACAGAGAACTGAAACAGTGAAGCACTCACTTTTAAGGCCTCTAACCAACCGTCAACAAACATAAACAAACAGAAATTTGTTGCTGTTAAAACAGCAGTTGAGAGCTCAAAGCTTGCGATCACCGCTGCACTCGCGCTGTAGAAACCACCAGCACTGGGAGAGTCTTCCAGAAGAACACTGACACACTCGCTCGTTGTAAACAACAGTAGTCTTCAGAGAAATCAAACGATCGGCTCCGAAGCGAAAGGCAACTGGTGCGTGCGTCCATTTCCGTGTTTATACCCGCGCTGCGGGGCGGAGCGTGTAATCACGCACGCCAATGTTGAATTGGCTTGATTAAATAGTAGTACGAAGAGGTTTGGCTCCCTAGACGTGATCCCATTTCAGTCGACGTCGACTACGTCTGACGTTCTCGACTGAAAGGGAACCGAGACGTTCCCTATCGGTCAGTCCCTACAACGTAGGTCATTACTCACCAATTGGAATCCCTACCAAAGCGCCACAGCCACTGCACCCCATCCAGCGCCCCATGCAAGCCTCTACACCTTCTTGCCTGTGTAGTAAACTTATTTCTTCTAAAGTGTAGAAACTTAGAAGCGGAGACCAGGAGACTCGGGCAGTATCTTAAGCAGGATTCTTTATTGAGCACACCAGCTTGTTCGTTGCTGTAGTCTTCAAGCTAATCACGAGTCTCACTAAAACATGATACAATTTTAGCTTATATTCATTTCAAAGGGGTGGAGTTACATCGAGGGGGATACATTCTAAAACAAAGCATGTAAATTAGCTGAGCCAGGAGAACAGGATGGAGCAGACCTTCCCGCACTGACAAAAGGTGAGGGGAGGAAACCCTCTCAGCAGGTCATTTCACATGCTGAGACACTAGAACACTAATAAACTTCCTCAGTTTATATTCTACAGTATTGGAAATCTAAATTAAACCTTTAATAAATTTGTTTTCCTTCAGTTCCCCCTTTGGGAGTTAAAAAGAAAACTCACACTTTGTATACAAATTTAAACACTTAAAAGTTCATTCTTGTAACTTGAGATTGTTACAGGCACATAGCTTGCTCTGTGTTGATGTTTCTGCAATCGCATGCTGACACAGAAAACAAAACATGCAATTTAGGGTCAGTTTCTGAACCATGAAGAATTATCTTCAATCATCTTGGTGTAAATTTTGCTGAAAGATCAAGAATGTCTTGTTGGACCACCATGTTTGTGCACAAGTGAGTCCTGGAATGCAGCCATCTTCGGATGTGACATGCAAACGTTCTTTTCCAGCAAAGAAGGCGTTTTTGACATATTCATCAGCTCTAACAATATGTTGTTTCTGGAGTCCGGACTTTGTGCGATCTTCATGATGTGTAGTAGTATGACAATCTTGATCATGTCGATGGATGACTGAAGGTTTCGTAGTCTCTGCGTTGTGTATTTTTCTTTTCTTTATCCTTTTGGGATAGTTGGCTTTGCAGTGGTTCTCGTTGTTTTCTAGAGGGGCGGTGAGGAGGTCGGTGCATATTGTCTTGGGTCAGCCATCAAGAGGTATCTGCACAAAGGAAGACAGAAAACAAAAGACAGGAGCAGTATTTGTTCAACACTATAGGGTTGTAAACTTTTCCGAGTCTATTGCTATTGTTGTTCCTTCTTTCCCTATTTCTTTATTATTTTGACACCTAAAGAAAACAGTGAAGTGAGGATTGACTAAATGGATGGGGAGGCCTATGAGGGAGTCTTCGCCCAGGGTTTTGCCCCCGATTGCCTATTGCATTTCCGGTTCTTCCCTGGGTTCTTCACTGATTCGTGTCTTACCCTATCCCTGTTGGTGTGTACGTGAGTGGAACACTATCGTGATTCATTTCTCCTTCATCCTCCAACAAAACTTCAATCATTTGCAGACATCATACATGAGGATGAAACAATTAGTGTGGACACTGCATGAGGGCATTTTACGTTTACAGTCTGACCTAACACTATTACTGATGAAAGGCCGGCGCTGTAAAATAACATTTAAGGCTGTGAGTTTACTTAACCAGTGTCCCCCAAAGGAAAGCTGAGACTGTCACTTTCCTTTTGTTCTATTAAACAAACACAAGTCTTTCATCTTTTTTGTAAGTTACTGGGGAAATTAAGCACTCACAGTCTGAATCGTTAACACCTAAAACAGCTGCCTAACGTGGTTACTGATGATGGGAGGGGCTGCTTCAGAGCAGCCAGGAGATTCAGCAGAAGCTGAGTTACATTGTTAACTTCTCTATTCTCTATTGAATTCTTTTTGTTTTTCCTGCATTCTTTTCTCCAATGTCCAGGCTTACCACAGTAATAACAACTTCCCTCTTTCTTAGGACATTTACGTTTCGGTTGGTTCTCTGTGTTGACCTTAAAGGAGGCTGCTGCAATTTTTACTCTTGCCCTGACATCCGAGTCTCTTTCCCAAGTAGCTAACCTGTCTAGGTTACTTTGCAGGGTTCTAGTGGACCATGTGACGTCTAAGAAAGGCAATGCATTTCTATGCTCTGTCAAAAGACCATGAAACCATGCGCGAGCCAAAGGGCCATTATCTTCTAACACCTTCTCTGATGTGTCTGATATTCCACTGTAAGCTGCAGCGGCCTGGCAAAATCTCTCTGTGTACTCACAAACAGTTTCATTCTTCTTCTGTACACAATGTGTTATCTTTGACCAGTCCACTTTAGGTCCAACAATGTTCTTTAGGATTTTCAAAACTCCCTCTCTCAATTCATCTTTACTTGCATGTTGTAGTTCAGAAATAACAGCATTTTCAAACTCATTGAATTCTGACTCAGTCAAGATCTGTGATATTAGCTGGGTGACTTCAGCTAGAGACATAGCGTATAGCCGCTTTTCTTTGTATAGCGTATAGCCAAATTTCTTTGTCAAATCCAATCTAACTGACTCAGTCACTATGGAGTCCATGTGCTCTCCTAACAATGACTTGAACTCACTGTCTGTCCATAAAGGGCTTGCTAGTCCACGTTTCTCAGTAGTTGGAATCAGTCTAGCATTCTTCCTAACCATTTTGTGATGTTCTTTACCACACAAACAAAAAACACAAAAATGTATCTGATCAAACAGAGGCTACACTCGAACACAGATCAACTGTTGTTAAATCTTCGTAATGTTAAAATCTTCTCTGTGAACAGAGGATACCACAAAATAACTAGCACGTAATGCTAAAATCTTCTCTGTGAAACAGAGGATACAACACTATTAACACAATGTTAATCTTCTCTAAGTTTAGAGGATAACCCTTCTCTAGCAACGTAGAGGCTATACTTTCCTCTTTAAAAGAACACTTTTAAAGGATAACTTTAGTTAACCAAACACTACAGCTGTCTGATAACTCTTCTCTGACAACGCAGAGGATGTGTACTGGTCATTCAGCGGTTCTTTGAATAGAGTGAAACTCACCAAATCGTTTTGGTTGTATGGAAAGATTCCAGCTGGAACTTCAGTCAGAAATGTTCATTCTTTGTTAAGATCTTTGTTGAGGTCGAAGTTGCTGGAACTCAGTCAGAACTCACTCAGCTTTGTTGATCTTTGTTTCAAATCTGGATTCAGGTGATTCAGTCTATCCGGGTCGCAGGACACCATCTGTAGTAAACTTATTTTCTTCTCAAGTATAGAAACTTAGAAGCGGAGACCAGGAGACTCGGGCAGTATCTTAAGCAGGATTCTTTATTGAGCACACCAGCTTGTTCGTTGCTGTAGTCTTCAAGCTAGTCAGTCTAGAGTCTCACTAAAACATGATACAATTTTAGCTTATATTCATTTCATTCAGTTACATCGAGGGGGATACATTCTAAAACAAAGCATGTAAATTAGCTGAGCCAGAAGAACAGGATGGAGCAGACCTTCCCGCACTGACAAAAGGTGAGGGGAGGAAACCCTCTCAGCAGGTCATTTCACATGCTGAGACACTAGAACACTAATAAACTTCCTCAGTTTATATTCTACAGTATTGGAAATCTAAATTAAACCTTTAATAAATTTGTTTTCCTTCACCTGGAAGGACGAAAGGAGGAGGCTTACACAAAGTGAGTCTGACACTGTTCCATGATAACCCATACAGTGAGATATTGGATAACACTGGGAAAGCATGCCCTTTCTATTTAGGAAAGAGAACGCTGCAGAAGCCACTTCTTCAAAAGAGTTATGTGGGAATACATATGTACTAACCTGAAGGTTGTACTGCATATGAATAATGGGTGGCTTAGCCCAAGGGAAAGACATGGGCTTCCGTTAGGAGCAGCCATGGAGAATATACACATATGGGATCCATGTAGGGTCACACATATGGAACCCAGCCCAGATTGGTTTCTCAAGGATTCAGCGGATAAAGGCCTTGCGCCGGATGCTCCGCCATGTCCAGGCCGAGGGGTTTTGGAGGACTCAACAGGTTTACTCTGGAGTAATGTTGCACAGTAGGGTGCAGCAAGCCGACAGAGCCGGGCCACTCGGTGCTTCTACCCGTCTAGGGTAAGAACACGGGAGGAGACCGGCTCTACACGTAAGCTATAGTATCTAGCGAACGTGTTAGGTGTCGCCCTGCCTGCAGCTCTACAGATATCTGTTAGCGAGGAGCCACGTGCCAGTGCCCAAGAGGATGCAACACCTCTCGTGTAGTGTGCATGCAACCTGAGCGGTCAGGGCACGCCTTGTGCTCGGTAAGCCACGGCAATGGCATCCACTATCCAATGGGCCATCCTCTGCTTAGAGACAGCCTTTCCCTTCTGCTGGCCTCCGTAACAGACAAAGAGCTGGTCTGAGGGCCTGACGCTTTGAGTTCTGTCCACGTACATTTGCACTTTGTGTACGTACATACTTTGAGGGTGGAGGGAGACAGCCTTCGCTCCAACCCCTGCTGCAAGAAGGAAAGCACAGACCCTATCGAACATCTTCGGGGGTCTTCTCGGCGAGAAGAACACCACTCGACGAAAAGGTTCCACTTCAGGGCGTAAACACGTCTCGTGGACAGCGCCCGTGCTGAAGAGATGGTGTTAAGTATCTCTGGGGGTAAGCCACCTAGAAACTCCGCGTCCCGTCCAGGAACCAGACATGGAGTTTCCAGAGCTCTGGACTCGGGTGCCATAGGGTGCCCCATCTCTGAGTCAGAAGATCCCTCCTCAGAGGAATGGGCCAGGGAGGGACTGTTGAGTTCTGGGAATCCAAGTCCGGGTGGGCCAATAGGGAGCCACCAGAAGGACCTGCTCCTCATCCTCCCTGACTTTGCACAGTGTCTGCGCAAGTAGGCTCACTGGGGGAAATGCATATTTGCAGAGGCCCCGGGGCCAGGTGTGTGCCAGTGCATCCGTGCCGAGTGTTCCCTCGGTCAGGGGGTGCTTCTCATTTCTTATTTGTGCATCCTCGTTTCCTTTCCTCGCTTCCTTTCCTCGCGTCTCAGCTACACCCCCTGTAGGATGCGAGGGAAGGCTGCAAGGAAAGAAAAGGAGGATGGAGGAATCGAATTAAAGCTTTTTTATACATTGGAATACTTGACCACTCGAGCGTCACTTCACAGCGTCATCAGCAGCGCTCAAAGGATCTGCCCATATGTTATTAAAGTTTGGTTATTTAAGAAATTCATAATAAATAATAATAAAGCAAGATACCCTGTTAAAATATCTGAGATGTGTGGTTTATTTAAACTGCAAATGTAAATGAATTTTATTGAGACTGATGTGAAGGGGGAGGAGAATGTATACGTGCGTCACGTTAGGTCGATAGAACACTTCCGCATAGGATACACCCGTGTATCCTCGCTCGTCGCTCCTCAGGAAGCCTCCTCCCTCCTCGATCCTCGACTCCTCGCGGTGCAGTTAGAGAATTGAGATGTCCTTCAAGATGGCTGAGCTCGATCGGTTTCCGGGTCATAGGATGGAGGACGGAGGAGCGAGGAGACGAGGAGGGATATTGAGAAGCACCCAGGGAGTAAAACAGCTGGCAGTGGGAGGTCTCTGAGGAGGCAAACAGGTCTACCTGAGCCTCCCCGAACTCTCTCCAGATCAGCTGAACCACCTGGGGGTGGAGTCGCCATTCTCCCGGGAGCACAGCTTGTGTAAACGACGTGCATGATTGATATAATTGTATTTGAGTATTTGATATTATGTGTATTTGAACATTCAAGCACAATTTTCAAGCCTCTGGCTTGCTTAGTTGAGGACGCTTAATATTCAACAATATTATTGCTCTGAATGCACTGACAATATTTTATGATAACTGAACTGAGCTGGAAGATGACGTCAATGTTTTCTGCAGAGCTGCTTTATAGCAGAATTCTTCACAACGGATCTGAATCCACACTTGAACTGAATCAACACTTGAATGGTAATGCATTTAGGGGTAAACTAAATCAATCAGGCTCCATAAGAAGGAATAAGAACGCACAATTACGATGGCATGGTTTGTGTGTGATTTTTATGCGATTTGGGGTATTTTCATATGAAAAAAGCATAGACATATAAAACGTGTAAAACTGGATGAGAAAATAAGGTAACACTTTATTTTGATAGTCCACTTAAGACATTCTACTAACTATAAGTAACTTTTCAACTACATGTCAATTAACTGTCATTAGAGTATTAGTAGACTGTCAGCTTAATATCTGCTGACACTTTATTTTGTTGGTCCCCCAACAAACATTCAAGTGACTATAAGTATCTTGGCAACTACAAGTCAACTTATTCTCCTAACCCGAACCCTAACACCTAACCATAACCTAACAGTCTACTGACAGTCTACTATAATATACTAATACTCTAATGAGAGTTAGTTGACATGTAGTTGAAAAGTTATTAGTAATTAGTAGAACGTCTAAAGTGACTATCGAAATAAAGTGTAACCGAAAATAATTAATATTACAAAAAAATAAAACAATGAAAATATTATAAAATGTTACATTAAAACATGTATAAATCACTTGGTTTTATAAAGTAACACTGCCAAACAGCGACACCCGCAGTCCTCTGTCCCCATTGACTAACATCAACTAATGGCTTATTGTGTCATGTCTTTACTTGCGAGTGGGCACATTATAATTAATTCACTGTTAACTACTTACCAAATTCAGCTCATGATTGATCATAAACTTACTATCAAATACACATACACTAGTACAACTAGTATTCAGCCCAGTTAAGTGATGTTGTGTGATTTTTCAAGAAGTCACAGAAAGTATCATCATGGCCTGTCTTGTTGTACCCAGCAAACATTCCCCTGACCTTATAGTTCATGTATCCTGTTTAATATCCAGGGAAATTATATTAAGAACACTTGTTCTTAATATTTTTGATCTGCCTGCTTTGACAACATTGTATAAGAACTGAACTTAGCTAGATGATTACATCACAGTTTTATCCAGATAATGATTTTTACAACGGAAATGAATCAGCGCTGAATTTACTTAAACTGTACAATTACTTTCTTCTAGAGCTGTATAGCCAAAACAATCTTTGCTGCATTAATTTCCTTTTATCACTACGGTGACCGGGAGGGGACATGTTCGGTTCACTTAATTTTGTCTGGCCACAACATATAAACTCGTGGGAACGTGATATTAAGTCGTGGGAACGTTATAGTATCTCGTGGGAACGTCATATTAAGTCGTGGCCATGAGATCATTTTGTTGAGGTAACGACATAATTATGTCGTGGCCACGCGATGCAAAGTCGTAGCCTTGAGATCATATGTTGAGGGAACGATATATTTTTCTCGTGGCGAGTTATGTTGAGGGAGCCACAGCGGCCAATACTGTAACCGTACCATAGCATAGACTCACAGGGCTACAGCAGAGATGGAGATGACAGAAGAAATAACATTTTACTTTAAAATTAGGAATGTCATATATATAGTGCGGACTTTGGCATTAAGACATGGGTACGTTATAAGTGAAAGCTTTTTTCACACTTTTGCACTGGCATGAAGTTGGTTTGACGTTGGACGTTCGATATTCGCATTTTAGGGACCATCTCAAAATTACATGCGACATAGGCATAAACGTTTCCAACTTCAATAGCATTTGAAGACAATGACTTACAGTCATAAAACCAACTGTACATTGTTCACCCAGGTCTCATGTATGATGCACACCTTTAAGATTTTTTATATTTATGACAATAAACTGTTAAATCATATGCAAATATTGCTATGTATTTCACTATCAAAATATATGCACACCTTTAAGATTTTTGATATTTATGACAATAAACTGTTAAATCATATGCAAATATTGCTATGTATTTCACTATCAAAATATACTTTATATAAAAAAATGTCCTGGCTCTTCCAAGGTTGATAATGTGAGTGAATGGCTGTTTGACTTTGGGTGTACTTTAAAGCACATTTATTCATGATTAAAGTGCTCGACACGGATCTGCGGGGGTTAATAAAATAATTAGCTTACGGCAGACGGTCGTACGCATTGATTTACACCAAAAGAGTAAAACTTGATGCACAATGTAATGACGGCAGTTGAAGCCTCTCGCCGTTCTAACAAAAAGGGCTGGGCAACCGCTTTGTGCGTCAAGTTCAAGGCTTACTCTTTTGGCGTAAATTGTTGCATATGGCCGTCTGCCGGAAGCTAGTGTACTTCCAAAGTCAAACAGCCATTCACTCTCATTATCAAGCTTGGAAGAGCCAGGACATTTTTTTATATAACTCTGATTGTATTCGCATTTTTTTTTTTTTTTCAGGGGGGCAAATAAATACAAAACAGTACCATCTCCTTTATTTACATTTCAGACCAACAAAGCAGTACAAAGAAGTACCAAAAAGCATGTTTCCGACTTGAACATAAATGTTGCTCTCCTTTATATACAATTCAGACCAACAAAGCACTACCAAAAAGCATGTTTCGTACTTGAACAAATTTTGCTCTTCTTTCTCAATTTTGCTCTTCTTTCTTTCTGGCCAGCAAATTTCTCAATTACTCTCTGATTAAAGTCAGTCATCTCCGTAACAACTGTATTTTCCATGGACAGCCATGCCAGTGCATTCAGCCTCTCCTGGGTCATGGTGTTTCTGAGAAAGGTTTTTATTCTTTTCAAGGTTGAGAAGCACCTCTCAGCTTCAGCCGTGGTCATGACTCATGGGTGTGGTAATGATAAAATTTTAGGAGAGTCACAGTTTCGGAAAAGACTTCTTTGAGATTATTCTCCATAAACAGCTGGAATAGGTCCACAGCACCACGCCAGGCTCTGAACTCTTCCTTGCTGTAGAAGAGACTGAGCTCTGTCTTCAGCTTACTTCCACTGAGCATCGGGTACGCTTTCATGGTGCTGCTCAATGCATCTTCAGGAAAGGTATCCTTGTACTCATCAAACCTGTCCCCTTGCAACAAGGTGGCACAGACAAGGTGGTCTGTGAAGGAGAAACGCTCCCTAGTGTGTCCCAGGATTGTGTCACAGACCTATAGAGATAATTAAACAAATAGATATATAAATGTAAGGTAGTAGCCTGGAGTAGACCACTAATTGTCACAGTTGCAATTACTTTCAAAAGAAAAATAGAGCCATTTGAGTTTTTGTCCCATACAAGACTGTAGTTTTTGGTGGCTGCAAATTTCATTTGATCATTTATTTTTCTGTTGCCAATTTATTATTTTTGGGATGCTGTTGTATAATGTTAAAATTATGATTTTTGTAAGGATTTATACCAAACTAAAAATGTTGTCTTGAGTCTGTGGAATATGATATGTAGGCAGGGCATATCTGCAGCACAACAATAATGTAAAATGGTATTTTGACTGATTTCTATAACAAACTCACCTCTGCTGCAATCCGTTCACGGTCTTCTGGACTGAGCGCCCGGCGCCTCTTTGTGGCGCCTCACCAATGGAGTGGAGTGAGTTTCTGCAAAGGACAAAGATAATTTATTATAATATTGGCAAAGGAGAAAGAGTGTTAAAAATGAAAGCGAAAGCAAATAATGATCATATTACAGGAATACAGTTACCTGATCTTTTGTATTTCCTGTTCCTGTAAAAATCGAGAATCAAATCGAACCGTGACCTTAGAATCGAAAATGTAATCGAATCGAGGATTTGGAGAACCGTGACACCCCTACAAATCAGTGATTCGGAGCGTGTATCACTGCTAAGGTCACGTGATTTTAGTAAACGGGCTTCGTTACGCGTCAAAGCTGTTCGGAAATAATTTTAAACCTGAGCAACCTGTCTGACAGATGTAAATCTTCTAGTAGCTGTGCGTGCAAACTGCCAACGTTAATCTTGCAGAGACGGCGAGCTTGAGCAAATAGTTCTTTGGTGTGAGTGAGCAGGAGTAAGTATTCTGATTAATTATTTTGTATAGTATTTATTTTAAAATGTAAGGGTCTGTACGGTAATTTCTCTACTGTGCGACGGACAGTCGAGTGGTTATGACGCAATCGTTAGCCTATTTTTACAAAAACTGTTTCTACGGGGCCATAATGTTACATAGAAGGTAATGGAGCCCTTTATACATTGTCGTGTTTCTTTAGAAATAAATAATGGACAAATGGAGTCTTTAAACGCCTCAGATGTAAAGTTATTCGCTGTCAAAATGACGCCAAAATGAATGGGAGTCAATGGAAATGCTAACGCAAGTGAAGTTCTGCTACAAGATGGCGGCACCTGGCCGGCTTCAACTTCAGGTCAATGGATTACCCCCTTGGAAGAGAATGACCATGCGGACATTTTGGCTGCTATCCAAGATTTAGCCAAAAGTTGTGGTGAACTAGGAAAGAAAATTGACAACTCATTCCATAAAATTTCGGCCATTGAACTGACAACAACAACAACTGCAACCTCTGAGCAAATTGAGAAACTCGCATTTACTGTTCAACAACTTGTGGTGGACGTTAAGCAACATAAAGAAATACTGAAAAACACGAAGCAAGAGATTGAAAATCTGAAAAAAGAAAACCGAATCCTGAGGGAAGGTGCTCCATTTGGCGACTGCAAGCGTTATAGCTGGAGATGGGCGCTAAAGCTGCACGGGTTGAAAGAGGAGGCCAACGAGGATGTGAGAAGGGTGGAGATCACTGTGATTGGAAAGGTTGCTCCTGGGCTACAGGAATACCTGGAGGAGGGGATCGACATTGCCCATCGTATCGGCCCTAAAAAACAGGATGGTCCCCACAGATCTGTCATTATTCTGTTTGCACTCCACCGCATCCGTGATGCTGTTTGGAAGAGCGCCAAATGGAGCAGGTTCCTACGTGACAAAAAACTGCGGCTTACTGAGGCTTTGTCTCCAGAGGACAGAATTGCCAGAGAAAAGCTCTGGCCCCTTGTTAAAAAAGCAAGAGAGGAGGGGAAAACAGCTTCTTTCCTTGGCCCCCTCGCTCTAATTGACGGGAAAAAGATCAACTACGCAGACATTGATTAACTACTTTTTGAACTGACGGAAACTGACGGAAACTTTTCGAACTGACGATTTACGGAAATCTCAATGATGACTTCTCATCCCCTGTGATCCCAGAGTGAATCTAAGGTCTCACTGTCATCGGAGCTGCAGACCGGCAGAACTAAGGATGGGTCTTCCTTCGGTTCAAGAAACATTAACGTCGGTATGTAAAATAAAAAAAAAGGACAGAAAATAACAAAAGGAAAGGAAAAGAGTATTTTGTTTTTGTCCTGAGACGAATTAAAGGTTCTCACCCAAATATTGGCAAGTGGCCAATATGGTTATTTGTGATTATTTGGTCCTAGTGTTTGGTTCTGAAATTCCCCAATTAACCTTATACAATATGTTCTCCTAAAGGAGTTAGTAACTTTAAAAGTAATAGCTTAAGTTCAGATGTATAATTAAACTAAGTTGATATAAGTAGTACATACATGGCTATGTTAAAGGTAGTTTGTAATTTTTGTTTCTTATTATACCAAATCAAATATATGGTGCCTTAATATACATTCGCTATTTGTTCACCATAATGTTAATGGTTGTGTATCAATCCTTCTTCAACGGTTACTTAAACACTTCTTACATTTCTTGTTACTTGTTTGTTGAAAGTTTGTGTCTTATTGTTTTTTTGTTTTTCTGTTTCTGTTTTCCTAATTTATTTGATGGATGTTAAGTTAAACTCTCTTACTGTGATGTCATTGAATGCCAGGGGTATACGGGACTCTGTAAAAAGGAAAGCTATTTTTTTATTTTGTAAAAGAAGTGAGGCTGATTTGATTCTACTTCAAGAAACGCATTCCTGCGAATCGGATATTAAGTTTTGGAAAGGGCAATGGGGAAATGGAATTTACTGTATTCATGGCACTAATCACTCAGCTGGGGTCTCTATCTTTCTACATAGATTTAAGGGAGATATTCTAGAGTTGGTATCTTCTGATGATGGCAGATGGTTAACTACTGTTATTAAGCAGGATAATGCAATCCTTATTGTGTGCAATGTTTATGGTCACAACTCACACTCTCGAAACAAAGGGCTTTTCTCCCACATAGTCTCAAAATTAAAGGAACTCTTACAGAAGTATTCAAACTCCCTTTTAATTTTAAGTGGTGACTTTCATGAATGTGCTGATGATGCAAAAGACAGGTATCCTCCCAAGATTTGCCAATCTTTACAAAGTGACAATCTGATTTTAAAACTTTGTTGTGACTTGTCTCTGACTGATGCATGGCGCTTCTTGAATCCTGATTTGTTTAATTATACTTGGTCAAACAGAAGTTTGTCGTGTAAATCTAGAATTTATCTTTTTTTAATTTCAACAAATGCTCTTCATCTTCTTAAAAACGTGTCTCATTCTTCTGCCCCTTTATCAGATCATAAACAAATTATTCTGAAATTGGGTGATTCACAGGAAACTGCTAACTTAAGAGGTTACTGGAAATTCAATAACTCTCTTCTCCAGGACGTCAATTTCAATGATAGTATTAAAAAAAAATTTGAAGAAATATTTAATGATAATACAAATTGCAAATTCAAGCAAAAATGGGAATACTTTAAATATATGGCTAGATGTGCTGCTTTTGATTTCCATTACACGAGAGTAGATGTTAAAACTTCGTGCTGATTTGTACTCGGCTTTCGCCAAGATAAGCAAAACTAAGACATAGCTTTACAGTACTATGCTTCTCCATCCATTTACACTTCTTTCCATGTGATGGTGTGACTCCCCTTCTGTCCGGCATTAACAGCTGCAGTGAACTTGGCGCGTCAGCACACACGACGACTACAACTACAGGACCAGCACGACAACCTGGATTGAGCCGAGTAGGGGACATTAAGAGAAGTAAAGAACTTAAATTCCTTAGAAATCAAAAAGAATCAGAATTATTTAATAGAATTAACATCCTTTTAACTAAAAGTACTATATCTTCTGAGGAAGAGATGGAGTTAAAGGAGATACAACTAAAAATAGATCAAATGTATAAGGATTTAGCTAAAGGTGCATTTATAAGATCCAGAGCTAAATGGCTGGAGGAGGGAGAAACCAACTCCAGTTACTTTTTTGCTCTAGAAAAAAGAAATGGAAGGAGGAAATTACTGGATGTTCTTGATATTAATGGAACTCACTGTTCAGATACAACAGAGATTTCCAACTTTGTCTCTTCATTTTATAGTGCCCTTTACACTTCGGTGATTGCAATTTGATGATTGCAAATGTGAAAATTTCATCTCTAAATTAATGAAGGATGTGCCTGTTAAGGATGACTTTAAAACACTTTGTGACTCTGAGATTACTTTGAATGAAATTAAAACAGCACTTTTTTCAATGAAAAAAGGGAAAGCACCCGGTATTGATGGCCTCTCAGTTGAATTTTATATTCATTTTTGGGACCTTATTCAAAACCTTTTATTTTACATGTATAAAGAATGCATCAGTCAGAGAGAAATGAGTACAACGATGAAACAGGGGGTTATCTGCTTAATACCAAAACCTGATAAAGATATTTTGCTAATAGATAATTGGCGGCCCATTACTCTATTGACTATTGATTATAAAATCTTGGCTTTAGTTTTTGCAAGCAGATTAAAGACCGGACTTGATCATATTGTTGCTGAACCCCAGTCAGGTTTTATTAAGGGACGGCATATTAGTAACAATATCAGACTTGTATTAGATCTATTGGACTATGCAGACTCAATACACTCTAAAGCTTTCATCCTTTTTTTAGACTTTTATAAAGCCTTCGACACCATTGAACATGGTTTTCTTATAAAATGTCTCAAGTTGTTTGCTTTTGGAACGGCATTTGTAGAGATGATTGATATGTTTTATAAAGGAATTAATAGCTCTGTAATGATAAATTTCAACATCTCCTAGATTTGATATAAAGCGGGGTGTTAGACAAGGTTGCCCTATTTCGCCCTTTCTTTTTATTTTAGTTGTTGAGTTGTTATCCAGGAACATTGTATGCAATCCTGATTTTAAAGGCATCTCCATATTTGATAGGGAAATTAAAATTTCGCAACTGGCGGATGACACAACACTTTTCCTTAAAGATAAAGATCAGCTACCAAAAGCTATAGAGCTAGTCGAACAGTTTTCTGCAGCCTCAGGTTTAAAGCTTAATATATCTAAATGTGAATTATTGCCTGTGCATGATTGTGAAGATACCTCGATAGGAAGTGCCTGGGGCGGACTGGCCATCGGGAGCACCGGGACTTTTCCCGGTGGGCCGCTGGCCAATGTGGGCCGGCCCACCCGGAAATCTTGATGAAAAAAAAAATGACTGAAATCATTACATGTCTTTTCTACGCAAATGGATGAATGAGTCGATCGCGCGGACGCGGCCGACAAGTGTTTTGTTTTCAATGTGAGTGTATTGTCCTCCCTGTTAATTAGTTTGGTCTACTCCATTGCATATCTTGAAACACGCCCCCTGTCACGTCCTGGAACACACCAAGCCGACGCCGATGAAATGAAGGAGCGCTGATGAAAGCCGACTGTGTTGTCGTATTTCATATTCATATAGAACAGCCTTCTATCTGTGCCGTTTTAACTTTGCTATTATTATCGTGCACTGACTCGTTCACTAAGCTGAACAGCCAATCAGAGTTCCCGCTTTCACAGACGGCCCGACACCGATTCAACATGGTGTTCCAGGTTTAAACAGAGAGAGAGAGAGATTGATCCTTTACATCGAATTTCTTTGAGCAGATAATAACAAACAATTGTCCATGGATGAAAAGGGGATGAAAAGAAAAGGTGGAGCTGAAAAGTTACGCGTAAAAAAAGCATTAGAGGTAGATGCTGTGAAATGCTTCAAATTAACAGATTATACATTTGGCGCAAAGAGTAGCAGACAGTTCAGCAGCTCTGATGCCTCTAGCTCCCCCTGACTAGCTGATATGCTGTCTTGATAGTTTTATATTAATAATGTTGTGTCTTAATGTTCTTCTGTTTGTTTCCCTTTGTTTTACAAATATTACCTAATATATGCTGTGTTACTTAAAATAAATGTTTAAATAGCATTTATTTTTGTATTGCGTCATATTTTTATGCTATAAGTGGTGTTAAAAATTACTCTGCACATTAATGTGCCAATGTGTTATGATATGGGATGTGGTGGGCTGCTGTGGGCCAGAAAGTCCAGGGCCACTTTTTGGTCCCAGTCCGCTCCTGAGTGTTCCTGTAAAGAATGTAGTGAAATATTTAGGTATTTATATATCCAGGAATCTTTCGGCCAGACAACATTTGAACTTTAATGAGAGAATTAAAAAAACTAAGAATATATTTAACCTCTGGCTTCAAAGAGACTTGACGATATATGGTAGAGTGCTTTTATCAAAAGCCGAGGGTCTGTCTCGTTTTGTTTATCCTGCACTTTCTCTTTTTGTTAATGAATCCATGGCCAATAACATTAATAAGTTATTCCTTGATTTTATTTGGAGAAATAAAACTCACAAACTTAAAAAAGCTGTGCTATCTAATAGCAGAGCGGAAGGAGGTCTCGAAGTTTAAAATGTTATTGATACTGTTAATACTTTTAAAATTAACTGGCTTAAAAGATGCCTGGTAAACCCTAATTCGGTATGGTTTTTTATCCCCAACTACATTTTTGAAAAAATTGGTGGCCTCTCTTTTGTCTGGATATGTAATTACTATCCAAACAAACTTCGTGTTGCATTATCTAAATTTCATCAGCAGTCACTTCTTGCTAGCCTGGTAATACCAGACTCTGCTACTTCACTTTGCTTCGTAGACAGAGTCTGGAATGGCATAATAGAGAAGTGTTTTCTCTCTCGCTAGGGGGCGCTTGTCTGAAGTTTAAAATCATTGGTTACCCGTAAGCCAATCAGATAAGTTTATTTATGACGTATGTTATGCGCCGACACAGCCGCATCGAACCACAGACAATGTGAAGGCTGCGTCCTTCGAAGGACGCGTCCTTCGAAGGACCCAGCCTACCCAGCCTTCGAAGGACGCACCATGTAGCCTTCGTGGGATTTCCTAATTGCGCAACCAGGTGTTCCCGATTCCCGCTCCTGGCGCCAAGCAACGATGCAAGAGAACAGCTGCCGTCCTGATCATTCATTTGATAAAATTGAGTAAACAGCTATGGAGACAGAATTGGCTATTGCCCTTTTTTTGTTTTATAATTTACTGGAGGACATGGGAGCAGGGATCGTAGCCAGAATTTTATTTTTGGGGGGTCCCGTCTTTAAATGAGGGGGCAACATATACAAATAGGCTATATATATATATTCTAAAGTAGACCTACATTTTGTTACTTTAATTTTCAAAATAAACAGGGGGGGAATGTAAGGAACTTCATAGCCTACTTCATTAAGTATTCACGTACAAATGTGAAGTAGCCTACTTTTTCCCCTCACAGGACAGCAACACTTCGCATTGTTTTACATTAAACTACACTAAAATAGGCTATAGCCATGTATCAACCTTGCAAACACTCAGATACCATTACAAAAATAAACTAATGTCCAGAGCCATGAATTTTATTTTATTTAGGCTACACATTTAAAGTTGCATAAAATAATAAATGATAAAGAATGTACAGAAATGTATTTTTTTGTTTTCGCGTTTCCACATGACAAATAAAGCCACGCAATGGTGACGAATGAGTTAAGATGAATAATAATAATTTTTAAAAAACTTGTGGCTTTTAACTCTGGTTTCTCTTGCTATTTGAGTAAATCAAAACATAATACTTTTACATTTAAATGTGAATTTGCCGTCCACCACCGAACTCTCTGCCCTTTTTTTTTTTAAAGCTACACTGTATAACTTTTTTAGTTTATTCTTAGCTAAAAACACTTAGTTCTTTCAAAAATATATGTGCTCATTAATGTATATTTACTTCGTTCAAGTAATAAAGTATTCTCGTGAGTGTATAATATGCCATTGAAAATACATACGGGTGAGGGGTTCTAATGTCGGCCGCCATGTTGCCCCTCCATCTTGAAAGTACATTAGCCAAAGAGGGACATCAAGCTTCGCCTTTCGCGTTTTAACACTCAATGGCACCGTGTCGAGGAGGTCGAACTGGAAGCCATGTTAATCTTGGACTACATTGGCCACCGTAGGAGTTAAAAACGAAATCGGAATTGAGAGGAACAGAAACTAATATTCACTGGATGGTCATATACCTTTTCACCGCTAGATGGGGGTAAAAATCACACAGTGTAGCTTTAATAAAAATGCTGTCGTCACCAGTGCAATGACTTATGGGGTAGGATAGGCCGCGTAGGATCCATTTATGTATCCTCTCTTTCACGGGGAAATGAAGGGTGCATTTGGCGTCGCTTTTGAATCAGGGTAGCCTTCGTCGCGCCGCGATGACGCAACCTGCCTTCGAATACGGCCTTCGGAGGATGCAGAACTGAATTGGGACAGCTTCATCGCGCTGCGGTGACGCAATCGGCCTTCAAATGCGGCCTTCAGAGGATGCAGCCTTTGAATTGGGACAGCCTTCGTCGCGCCGCTGTGACGCAATCGGCCTTCAAATACGGCCAACCGGCCTTCAAATACGGCCTTCGGAGGATGCAGCCTTCACACTGAATTTGGGACACAGCTATTGTAAGTCCACAAGACCGAAAGTGCACATGAAGTGTGCCATTTGGGATTGGGCCGTTGCCGCTTGATTTAGCGTCGCTTTTGAATCAGGGTAGCCTTCGTCGCGCCGCGATGACGCCGGCCTTCGAATACGGCCTTCGGAGGATGCAGAACTGAACTGGGACAGCCTTCATCGCGCCGCTTTGACGCAATCGGCCTTCAAATGCGGCCTTCGGAGGGTGCAGCCTTTGAATTGGGACAGCCTTCGTCGCGCCGCTGTGACGCAATCGGCCTTCAAATACGGCCAACCGGCCTTCAAATACGGCCTTCGGAGGATGCAGCCTTCACATTGGGACACAGCTCATGTATCGCTCAAATCTATGATCGAACTTCCACTGTAAACCTGCTGTAAACAGGGCCGGCACGTCCATATTGGCGAACTAGGCCATTGCCTAGAGCGGCGTTTTTGTAAGGGCGGCAAAATGTGTGCCAACCGGGAATGAACAATTCACAAAATAGGTTATTTATATGATTTACTGAGCTGCGGCCGCCCCGCAGCGTCAGCGCGCCCTGCTCTCACGAGTCATGACTGGGTAATGGGAAGTTCGGATCATTTTACTGACTCTCTGAGTTATTCAAGACATTTAGTTTATTTAAGTGGCTTTAAATGTTATAATTTTAACAGCCAAATTCCCCGATCACATCCACCTACGCAATGTTGATCATATTCTGAATTAAGAAATCAGAATGCAGTAAAAAATTATTTACAGGGAACATACACTCACCGGCCACTTTATTAGGTACCCCATGCTAGTAACGGGTTGGACCCCCTTTTGCCTTCAGAACTGCCTCAATTCTTCGTGGCATAGATTCAACAAGGTGCTGGAAGCATTCCTCAGGGAGTTTGGTCCATATTGACATGATGGCATCACACAGTTGCCGCAGATTTGTCGGCTGCACATCCATGATGCGAATCTCCCGTTCCACCACATCCCAAAGATGCTCTATTGGATTGAGATCTGGTGACTGTGGAGGCCATTTGAGTACAGCGAACTCATTGTCATGTTCAAGAAACCAGTCTGAGATGATTCCAGCTTTATGACATGGCGCATTATCCTGCTGAAAGTAGCCATCAGAAGTTGGGTACATTGTGGTCATAAAGGGATGGACATGGTCAGCAACAATACTCAGGTAGGCTGTGGCGTTGCAACGATGCTCAATTGGTACCAAGGGGCCCAAAGAGTGCCAAGAAAATATTCCCCACACCATGACACCACCACCACCAGCCTGAACCGTTGATACAAGGCAGGATGGATCCATGCTTTCATGTTGTAGACGCCAAATTCTGACCCTACCATCCGAATGTCGCAGCAGAAATCGAGACTCATCAGACCAGGCAACGTTTTTCCAATCTTCTATTGTCCAATTTCGATGAGCTTGTGCAAATTGTAGCCTCAGTTTCCTGTTCTTAGCTGAAAGGAGTGGCACCCGGTGTGGTCTTCTGCTGCTGTAGCCCATCTGCCTCAAAGTTCGACGTACTGTGCGTTCAGAGATGCTCTTCTGCCCACCTTGGTTGTAACGGGTGGTTATTTGAGTCACTGTTGCCCTTCTATCAGCTCGAACCAGTCTGGCCATTCTCCTCTGACCTCTGGCATCAACAAGGCATTTCCGCCCACAGAACTGCCGCTCACTGGATGTTTTTTCTTTTTCGGACCATTCTCTGTAAACCCTAGAGATGGTTGTGCGTGAAAATCCCAGTAGATTAGCAGTTTCTGAAATACTCAGACCAGCCCTTCTGGCACCAACAATCATGCCACGTTCAAAGTCACTCAAATCACCTTTCTTCCCCATACTGATGCTCGGTTTGAACTGCAGGAGATTGTCTTGACCATGTCTACATGCCTAAATGCACTGAGTTGCCGCCATGTGATTGGCTGCTTAGAAATTAAGTGTTAAGGAGCAGTTGGACAGGTGTACCTAATAAAGTGGCCGGTGAGTGTAAATAATAACTTTACCTTCCGAGTCTTACGTTAATTTGTCACGTGACATACGCAATGAACAGATTGTTCATTAATCACCTATCAGAGACTAATGCAGCAGGATGTCGAAACGAAATATGGCGGAATGTTATTATTATGATAATAATAATATGATCATAAGAGCGCGCCAGGAGCGTATGGGGGTATGTCCTTATATACATATGTGTCTTGCCACTATTGGGCAAACAGGTCTGATCTGTCATTACTACAATTAGCCTGAAAAATTTGGGTAGCCTAAATGTGTAAGCTAGAAGTGTTAATATTTTTCCTTGTTATAATGTATGATTTGCAAAAATAAAAACTGCTGCATCTGTGTTGATGAGAGAATCAAAGTGAATGCGCGTTGTGCACACGCTACATAATGGCCAAGCATGCGCGCTTAAAATAGCATTCTGAACAACGTGCAATGCGCCACTGACTTTAGACTAGGTTTTTTCGCGTATATGTATATGGCATGTTGATCTTTGTTTGTTGTTGCTGGTATACGTTGCAAATAGAGCGGCAGAAGTGCACACGCCGGTCCTGGCTGGTGTTTTCTAAAATTGACCTCGCAGCCGCTTACCAGCAAGTGCTTCTGGATGACGAGTCGAAGAAGTATACAACGGTGAATACACACAAGGGATTGTTTGTGTATAATCGGCTGTGCTTTGGTATCAATTCTGCCGTCAGCATTTTCCAAAGGATCATGGAAAATGTGATGAAAGATCTCAACGTTGTAGTCTATTTGGATGATTTGCTGGTGATGGGTAAGAATGAAACTGAGCATCTGATGAACCTGGACAGAGTTCTACAGAGGTTGCAAGAAAATGGCCTGAAAGTAAAAAAGTCTGTGACTTTGGAAAGGCACAGATTGAGTACCTTGGTCACATGCTGGATGAAAAAGGAGTGTATCCTTCAAAAGACAAAGTCAGGGCCGTGCATGATGCTCCTACACCTACAAGCATTAAAGAGCTAAGAGCTTTCCTGGGGTTAGTTAACTATTATGGGCATTTCCTACCACAGCAAAGTACTGTGTTAGCTCCTTTGTACAGCCTGTTGAAAGAACAGACAAAGTGGAGATGGGGTAAAGCGGAGAAAGGCGCTTTTGTTAGGTGTAAAGAAATGTTGACGAGTGACAAAGTGCTGATTCATTATGATCCAAACTTACCGCTTTCTTTAGCATGTGATGCTTCAGCGTACGGGATCGGAGCTGTCATTCAACACACCACACCTGATGGTCAAGAGCATCCGCTAGCTTATGCTTTGCGTACACTTTCGCAAGCAGAGAAGAACTATTCTCAAATTGAAAAAGAAGCATTGAGTTTAGTGTACGGAGTGAAGAAATTTCACCAATGTCTGTGGGGGCGAAAGTTAAATCTGACTACGGATCACAAGCCTTTGCTTACATTGTTTGGGGAGCATAAAGGACTTCCAACAATGGCTGCAGCGCGGATACAGAGGTGGGCGATCATATTGCTTATGATTATCATATAATCTACCGCTGATCTGAGGAACATGGTAATTCTGATGGATTGTCTCGTGTTCCACTACCAGAAACTACTGATGCAGGAACAGAAACAATGACAGCATATCTACATGCATTGATTTGTGAGCATTTGGAGGATGTACCACTGAGTGCAAGACAGATTGCTAAGATGACACGTAAAGATGCAGAATTATCTAAGTTGCACAGATACATCATGGAAGGATGGCCAAAAGAAGTATCAGAAGGAATGAAAATGTACTTCAATAAAAAAGAAGAACTATCTGTGGAGCAAGGTTGTGTTCTTTGGGGTACAAGAGTGGTGGTGCCTACAAAGTTGAGAACAGCAGTGCTTAAAGAGATCCATGATGGACATCCTGGCATTGTGAAAATGAAAACCATTGCTAGAAAGTATGTGTGGTGGCCAAATGTGGACGTGGACGTTGAAAGGACTTGCAAGCAGTGTGACAAGTGTCAGTTGGAACAGCGTATGCCAAGACTGGTTCCTTTACACCCATGGGAATTTCCAGGAGAGGTTTGGAAAAGGATTCACATTGACTTTGCTGGTCCGTTCATGGGTCACATGTTCATGATTGTTGTAGATGCGTTCTCTAAGTGGTTAGAGGTGTTCAAGATGGGAAAAATAACATTCTCAGAAACACTTTTTGCAACATATGGATTACCAGAACAGATTGTTACAGACAACGCAATGACCTTCATGTCAGACGAGTTTCAACTGTTCATGAAAAAAAATTGTATTCTTCACACTACAGGTGCGCCCAGGCATCCAGCTACCAATGGCCTCACTGAGAGGTATGTTGCTACGTTCAAAGCAGGAATGAAAAAATTGGAGGGGGAAGATTTGAGTGTGGAAGATAAGATTTCACATTTCTTAATGAGATATCGTATAACTCCCAGTAGTGTGACTGGAGAGTCACCTGCGTACTTGCATTTGAAGAGACATGTGCGTTCGAGATTGGATTTCTTAAAGCCAAACATCGCTGTGAGAGTGAGAAGGAGACAGTACAAACAGAAAGAAGAGCATGACAGTCGAGCTGCTGAGAGACGGTTTGATGTGGATGATTGTGTTTATCTACGTAATACTACGGGGGATAAACCAAAGTGGATTCCAGGAGTAGTGACACAGTTGACAGGTCCAGTGTCATACCGATTGCAAGGAGAGTTGACTGATCAAGTGTACAGACGTCATGGAGACCAGTTACGACCTAGATATCCTAAGGTTGTTTCAGATCTGGAAGAAGGAGTAACTTCGTTGACTGAGCAAGAGAGTGACATTGCTGAGCAAATTACTGAGATGCCTGTATCACTGCCGTTAGTGAGGAATGAAGCAGAGTTACCTGACTTAGAGACAGTGACTTTGAGATGCTCAGAGCGTATGATTAAGAAACCTTTTCGTTACAGAGACTAAGCAGACATTGATACTGTAACTTGTTTAAGGTTAAAGAGGGTTAAAGTAATTGTAAGAGTTGACATGTTACTAGTTAACTAAAGTGAAATCACTATTATGTGTAAGAGTAAAGTTTGAGTTAGTGTGAAGTGTTAAGTACTATAAAGATTACCTTAAATCTTAAAGGGAAGGCAATGTGGTGTATTTAGCATTGTACATAAAGATTGTCCCTTAAGACTTGCCGTAGTTAGAAAAGTTTTCCTCCTGCGCATGTTCGGTATAGAAAACTAAAAGTCTGTAATACCTCATATTGAACCTGTATTGTGATGCGCCAGTTCTACATATAAAGAGTTAAACGTGTGCCCGTTTGGTTATTGAAGTACACCACAAAAATTATAACATTTAAAGCCACTTAAATAAACGAAATGACTCGAATGACTCAGAGAGTCAGTAAAATGATCCGAACTTCCCATTACCCAGTCATGACTCGTGAGAGCAGGGCGCGCCGACGCTGCGGGGCGGCCGCAGCTCAGTAAATCATATAAATAACCTATTTTGTGAATTGTTTATTCCCGTTGGCACACATTTTGCCGCCCTTACAAAAGCGCCGCTCTAGGCAATGGCCTAGTTCGCCTATATGGACGCGCCGGCCCTGTTTACGTTTACAGCAGGTTTACAGTGGAAGTTCGATCATAGATTTGAGTTCGATACATGATGTCTGTGGTTCGATGCGGCTGTGTCGGCGCATAACATACGTCATAAATAAACTTATCTGATTGGCTTACGGGTAACCAATGATTTTAAACTTCAGACAAGCGCCCCCTTGCGAGAGAGAAAAAACTTCTCTATTATGCCATTCCAGTGTGTCTACGAAGCAAAGTGAAGTAGCAGAGTCTGGTATTACCAGGCTACAGAACCCCAGCGCCAGAACCGGAAGTGAGGGGCGGAGTTATTGACAATGAGATAAGCATGACGGAGAGCACGTTTTTTACACCATGTGGTGAAAAATTATCGCATATATTATTAAGTTCTGCATTGATCTGCTTTTAATTTGTGCTTAAGTTTATCATCTTATTGAAGCTTGAATATGTTGTCACACTTTGTTGTATTCAAAAAAAATTCTACGGAGGGTTCAATACATTTTTGCGTGTTGTAAATGGGCTTGCGGTGACGTTTTGAAGACGTTTATCTTGTGAAGGTGTTAAAGTGTTTGTTAAAACAACTGGGCCCGTATTCATAAAGAATCTTAATGCAAAGAGTAGCTTAGTGACACAATTCTAAGAAAATTCTTAGAATTCTTAGAAATTCTCATTTACTCTTTTCTTTACTAGGATTTTTTCTTTAATTGTAAAAGTAATTCAGAAAGCATCTTAACCCTTAAAAGAGGTCTTAGGGTCAAACTTGTTAGGAGCACGGACAAGGACTTTTAAGAGGTTTACGAGTTTCTTTAGCAGAGGAGAAAATGGCAGAAAGACGAAGAGGGAGAAGAAATGTGTTGCAGACAATGGATGACAGTGATTTTGATACAGTAAAACCAACATTCAAACCACCACTTATGGCGCTTTTCCACTGCATGGTACAGTACGGTTCGGTTCGGTACGGCACGCTTTGGCGCTTTTCCACTGTATGGTACGGTACGGCTCGGTTCGGCTCGGCTCACTTATGGCGCATTTCCACTGCATGGTACAGTACGGTACGGCTCGCTTCGGCTTGCTTTAAATGGTACCTGGTCTGTTGAGGTTCCAAGCGTACCGTACCGGTACTAAAATGTGACGTGTAAACACTGTTGATCACTGATTGGTCAGACAGACAGAATCGTCACTACCAGCGTCATTGTATTTGCGACACGAGACACTAAACCCGCTAGATTTAAATAGCCAGTAAACAACAGCCAACGCTGTAGCACCTGTTTTTAAAGTACTTACTTGAAAAAATAAGATGAAAAAATAAATGGCTGAGTCGTGGTCAGTGGACGAGGTGCAGACGTTCCTCTCGTTGGTTGCCGAGGAGTTGCGCACCTGTAACGATCAGTCCCACCCACTTTGAAGCGGTACTAACTGCAGTGGAAAAGCAACCGAGCTAAAGCGAACCGAACTGTGCCGTACCGAGTCGAGTCGTACCACGCAGTGGAAAAGCAAAGCGAGCCGAACCGTTCCGCGCCGAGTCGAACCGTACCGAGCCGAACCGAACCGTACCATGCAGTGGAAAAGCGCCATTAAATAGACATGCAACCTACCAATCAGTGTAGCCTAATTGGAAAGAGTGGAAACATTTTTATCATTCTAAGCCAATCAAATACCTTAATGGAAATTAACAGCATGGTAAATAAAAAAAAAGGATTTATATACACATATATAATGTGTGTGTGTGTGTGTGTGTGTGTGTGTGTGTGTGTGTGTGTGTGTGTGTGTGAGAACGGTCAAATAGGAAAAATTACGCATGTCATTTTAAAGTGAAGGCTTAGAATAGACCCTATTCTTAAAATCACTCTTTTTTTTCCTTCTTGGACAACCAACCAATCACAGTCTTCAAAAGATTGTGTCATACATAGCAACGGGGTCAACCCCGCCTCCTCACTAAGATGAAAGTTTTTGTCCTTTCCTTACTCAGAGTTGCTCTCAGATCAGTCCCGAATTGCTCTTAAGCTAAGACTCCCACGTAAAAGGTTTTAAGCTAAATTGAGAGTTTTCTGAGAGGATTCTTAGAATCTTTATGAATACGGGCCCTGTTCTTCTTTTTAAGGTGACTATTCTGCTCTTGCTTTGACAGATTAGCGTAGCAGATAGCTAACATAAGATGAAATAAAGACCCAGGAAACCGGAGTAGATTGAGAGGCCTTTAGTAAGATTCTTTCCAATCTTTTTGTAAAACTGTGAAACATATATAGATATCCCATAAACAAAGGTAGCCATTATACGGAGACTTACAGGACTAGTAAGCATTTAAGCTAACATTAACATGGATGTCCATGGAGAAATGCTAATCGCGATTAGCATCTATTAATACAACATACATATTATGCTAAAACGAAAAATACACAAAGGTTATAACAAGTAGATATACTTTCTAAAGAAATACTTACAGACTTAGATCTTCAAAGTACCAAAAGCGAAGAGAAAAGAGTAAATGCTGCATGACCTCTCAGTGTACCAGAGTCAAAAGTGAAACAACAAAAACAACGGCAAGAGAGAATGGACAAAATAAAAAGAAATCAAATGCAATACAACTTTACACCACTAGATGTCTCTAATGCAACACAAAGAGGGGGCAGAACACTCCCCGCCTGGTATTAAATAATACCACTATGTCCCTTTACTGAGAAGCAGTACAACTTCTGAAACAGGTCTTGAATACACCTTGGGAGTGCCTTGTTTCATGATCTTCACATTGACTTTCCGAATCACGACTGGGAATGGTTTCCCTGTGGGCCACTCATTCCTTTTAACTTGAGTGTCTTTAAGTAGTACCACATCTCCTACTTGCAGATTCGGTCTTTCTGATCTCCACTTCTTGCGGGATTGTAGTGTCTCCAAGTACTCTTGCTTCCAGCGTCTCCAAAAGGTTTCAGCGAGGCTTTAAACTTGCCTCCATTGCCTGCTATAGAGATCTTTGATATCCATGTCCCCCAGAGGAGCAGATACTGGGTCCATCTTCTGAGTGAGCAGCATAGCTGGTGTGAGAACAGCTGGCATCCCAGGATCAGAGAACACTGGAACTAGTGACTTGCGTTCATGATTGCCATGACCTCAGCCATGAGAGTCACAAGAACTTCATGAGAGAAACGACTGTTCTCCTTCAACAACATGCCGTCCAGAATACGGCGTGCAACACCGATCATCCTCTCCCACACTCCACCCATGTGAGAGGAGTGAGGAGGATTGAATGTCCAGGTGCAACTTTTTTCTTGCAGATGAGCTTTCAACTCTGGATCTTCTGAGTTTATTTGCAGTTCTTTGCAAGCTCCAACAAAGTTTGTGCCCCTATCAGAACGTAGCAATCTTACAGGACCTCGGATAGCATTAAATCTCCTCAAAGCATTGATGAAGCTGGAGGTTGACATGCTTTCTACGACCTCAATATGCACCGCTCGTGTACTCAGACAGGTGAACATACAGTGAGGAAAATAAGTATTTGAACACCCTGCTATTTTGCAAGTTCTCCCACTTAGAAATCATGGAGGGGTCTGAAATTGTCATCGTAGGTGCATGTCCACTGTGAGAGACATAATCTAAAAAAAAAAATCCAGAAATCACAATGTATGATTTTTTTACTATTTATTTGTAAGATACAGCTGCAAATAAGTATTTGAACACCTGAGAAAATCAATGTTAATATTTGGTACAGTAGCCTTTGTTTGCAATTACAGAGGTCAAACATTTCCTGTAGTTTTTCACCAGGTTTGCACACACTGCAGGAGGGATTTTGGCCCACTCCTCCACACAGATCTCTAGATCAGTCAGGTTTTTGGGCTGTCGCTGAGAAACACAAAGTTTGAGCTCCCTCCAAAAGATTCTCTATTGGGTTTAGGTCTGGAGACTAGCTAGGCCACGCCAGAACCTTGCTATGCTTCTTACAGAGCCACTCCTTGGTTATCCTGGCTGTGTGCTTTGGGTCATTGTCATGTTGGCCTCGACCCATCTTCAATGCTCTAACTGAGGGAAGGAGGTTGTTCCCCAAAATCTCGCAATACATGGCCCCGGTCATCCTCTCCTTATTACAGTGCAGTCGCCCTGTCCCATGTGCAGAAAAACACCCCCAAAGCATGATGCTACCACCCCCATGCTTCACAGTAGGGATGGTGTTCTTGGGATGGTACTCATCATTCGTCTTCCTCCAAACACGGTTAGTGCAATTATGACCAAAAAGTTCTATTTTGGTCTCATTTGACCACATGACTTTCTCCCATGACTCCTCTGGATCATCCAAATGGTCATTGGCAAACTTAAGACGGGCCTTGACATGTGCTGGTTTAAGCAGGGGAACCTTCCGTGCCATGCATGATTTCAAACCATGACGTCTTAGTGTATTACCAACAGTAACCTTGGAAACGGTGGTCCCAGCTCTTTTCAGGTCATTGACCAGCTCCTCCCGTGTAGTTCTGGGCTGATTTCTCACCTTTCTTAGGATCATTGAGACCCCACGAGGTGAGATCTTGCATGGAGCCCCAGTCCGAGGGAGATTGACAGTCATGTTTCGCTTCTTCCATTTTCTAATGATTGCTCCAACAGTGGACCTTTTTTCACCAAGCTGCTTGGCAATTTCCCCGTAGCCCTTTCCAGCCTTGTGGCGGTGTACAATTTTGTCTCTAGTGTCTGTGGACAGCTCTTTGGTCTTGGCCATGTTAGTAGTTGGATTCTTACTGATTGTATGGGGTGGACAGGGGTCTTTATGCAGCTAACGACCTCAAACAGGTGCATCTCTAATTTAGGATAATAAATGGAGTGGAGGTGGACATTTTAAAGGCAGACTAACAGGTCTTTGAGGGTCAGAATTCTATCTTATAGACAGGTGTTCAAATACTTATTTGCAGCTGTATCTTACAAATAAATAGTTAAAAAATCATACATTGTGATTTCTGGATTTTTTTTTTTTGATTATGTCTCTCACAGTGGACATGCACCTACGATGACAATTTCAGACCCCTCCATGATTTCTAAGTGGGAGAACTTGCAAAATAGCAGGGTGTTCAAATACTTATTTTCTTCACTGTAACTGCCCAGCGTTTGTTTTCTACATGCCCACCTCTGGTCCTGCGCGACGAGATGATCCAAGGTCCGAAAACGTCAAGTCCAACATTTGTGAACGGAGGATCCATGGCGAATCTGTCCAGAGGTAAGTCAGACGTCTTTTGTTCTTCCAAATTTCCTCTTAATCTTTTGCAGATCACACACTTGTGAATCACACTTGACACCAATCTCTTACTTCCCGTTATCCACAGTCCAGCTGTTCGAACTGCGCCTTCAGTGAAGTGTCGTCCTTGGTGAGCAACCTGTTCATGGTAGTGTCTTACCAGCAGAGTAGAGACATGATGGTTTTTTGGAAGAAGAATTGGATGCTTTTCTTCCCAGGACATGTCTGCTGACGATATTCGACCTCCAACTCTCAGCAAACCATTATCATCAATGATGGGATCCAAACTGCTGATTGAACTATGTCTTGAGACTTCTTCACCCTTTAAGAGGTTTCTAATTTCCTCTTTAAAGAAGTCCTGTTGTACGCTTCTCATGATTATGAGTTTTGCTTGAGGAAGCTCATCCATTCTCTGTTTATGGTCTGTATTTTTGGAGTAGGCTCTGGCCTTTTGGATGAGCCTGACTGCTGCCCGGGTAGGTGATTTCCAACTGGAGAATATACTAAACCGATAAGAGCCGATACCTCCACCTGTAGTTTTTGTTGCATAGGTTGAAACTTGAGGGCGAATTTCTGCATCAGACTCCGGATGTTGAAGGTCGAAAGTCTCTGTCTGAGGAAACTCATCCAACTCAGTTTTTGACAGAAAAGCTGGACCAGAAAACCAGTTGGTATCTTTTAGGAGAGCGGCTGGGACAGACCTGGATCCATGATCTGCAGGATTATGGCTGGTGCTGATGTAGTGCCACTGATTAGGGTGCGAGGATTTCCTGATTCTTGTCACTCTGTTTGCGACATAGACATAAAAGTTTCTGGACGTGTTATGAATGTAACCAAGTACAATCCTGCTGTCCGTGTAGAACCTGACTGTGTGAATCTCCACATCGATTTCATCCTTTATCAGGTCTGCAAGCTCTGTTGCCAAGACAGCTGCACACAGCTCCAAACGAGGGACAGTGTGCGCAAGACGTGGAGCCAACTTGGACTTTCCCATAATGAACCCGACATGACTGTGTCCTTCTGTATCTACTGCCTTAAGGTAGGCTACAGCTGATATAGCTAGAGTCGATGCATCCGCGAAGACACACATTTCTCTGTGTACAGTGGCAAGCAGAGAAAAAGAAAGGTAGGTCCTCTGTATCTGGAGTAGCTTAAGTTCCATCAGGGAATCTTTCCAGGCTTTCCACTGGATTATTTTGTCATCTGGTAGTTGAGTGTCCCAATCGTACTCTTCTATGGAGATATCTTTCACCAGAGCCTTTCCCTGAATCGTGATTGGTGCCACAAACCCCAAGGGATCATAGACACTGTTGACTGTCGAAAGGATACCCCTTCTAGTGAATGGCTTTTCTTCATCAGACACGCAGAAGGAGAAGCTGTCTGTTTGCAGGTCCCATCTGAGGCCTAGGCTGCGTTGAAGAGGCAAAGGATCAGATGACAGATCCAGATCCTGCAGATCTTTGGCACGATCTTCAGATGGGAAAGCGTTCATAACAGTGCTGCTGTTTGGTGCTATCTTGTGTAATCTGATGCTTGACTTAGGGCTGGGGCGGTATGGATTTTTTCTAACCGCGGTTGAAAAGGAAGATATTCCCGCGGTATAGCGGTAAACCGCATTAAATACATTGGATAAGAGAACATAATATAATGTTATTTTTTATTTAATCTATGTCGATTATATGAAGGTGAACAGTATAGGATCATAAGATGGGTCAGACATGATTTTGACCACTTTATTAAGTTTTGTTTTGTAGAAAGCCTTTCTTTAACTTAAATTTCGTTTTGTATAAATTGTATCTTAATTTTAATCACTGTTTCATTAACTAATTGCCTGGAATTAATAAATAAGAAGCAAATATAGCAGACATATAATCAGCAAGGACGTGGAAGCACCGATGCGATCTCTTGCGCGTGAACTGGAGCTCTCTCATAAATGAACCGAAACTCAGCGTATAGGCTAGGCCTACTTGCCTCACAGACATGAGAAATAAATAGAAATCTTAAAATGTATTTTAAACAAAATTCAAAACGAAATGATAAAATTTTAGGCTACAGTAGCCTAGTAGTCAGGTTTGCTGATGTGCGTTACAATTTATTTATTTATTTTTATCCCTGTGCGCCGAAACGGAGTTCACTGCTGAAATTCTGGGGATACAACATAGCCAATAGGCTATACTAGGGACTTTAGCCTTTAAATATCTTTGCTGCATTGGATCAGTCTCCATTCTAGAACAGCCAAGAGCTTTCTAGCCTCGCGGCAGCAGCGCCTTGCATCGCTCAGACCTTAAAACAGTCAGCGCCGCGGATGCGGTTTCGAAAATTGATTAAAAAAACGTTGGTGCGGACAGATGAGTTTTGTGATGCGGTTGCGGATGAAATGTTAATAGCCCATCCGCGCATCTCTAATACAAATGGAATGTTATTATGTGTCATGGAACATTGTGCTCCCCAACTCGCGAAAGGTCGGATTTGCTCCATCTTTTGATAAGTTTTGTTTAGAAAACCTTGAATCCATGCAAGACACAATATCATTAGACATAATCCATGTCATTAGAATCAATGAATCCATGTCATTAGACACAACGAATCCATGTCATTAGACACAACGTGCACACAGTGCAGGCCAATGTTTTTTTTTTTTTTTTTGGTGACGACGGTGACGAGCTCAGACCCGCGGTCGGAGTCACGTGACCGCGGTATTGCGGTAATGCGGTAATGCGGTAACCGTCCCAGCCCTAGCTTGACTCAGCTAACATCTCCCTTGTTCTTTTCAGAATGTCGATGTGCAGTGGAGAATGAGGCAAGTCCATCATCCACGTAAAAGTTCTGCATGACAAACTGCATAGCATCTTGGCCATGTTCTTTTTGTCCTTCTTGCGCTGCCCGTCTCAAGCCATAAATGGCCACAGCTGGTGAAGGGTTGTTACCGAATACATGTACTGTCATTCGGTATTCAGTCACTGGTTTTGTGAAGTCGTTATCTTCGAACCACAAGAACCTTAGGAAATCACGATGTTCCTCACAGACTGTGAAACAATAAAACATCTGTTGCACATCTGCTGTGACTGCAAAAGGCTCCCTGCGGAAACGAAGAAGGACGCCAAGAAGAGTATTATTGAGGTCTGGTCCCTTTAAGAGTATGTCGTTGAGCGAGACACCTTCGTGCCTGGCACTGGAGTCAAACACCACCCGTATTTGGTCTGGCTTTTTAGGGTGGTAGACACCAAATGTTGGTAGATACCAGCACTCTTGATTTTCTTTCAATGGCGGAGCTATTTCTGCCTGATTTGACTCGAAGATGTTTTGCATGAAATCCATATATTGCTTTTTCATGTCTGGCTTTCTTTCCAGTGTGTGACAAAGAGATGAGAGACGTTTGGCTACTTGCTCTCTATTATTGGGAAGACGGCGCCTTGAGGAATGGAATGGTAAGGGAGCTACCCAAGGGAGCTACGTTTTTGTCCATGATCTCAAGGAAGGCTTGATCTTCTATAGACAAAGCTATTTTTTCATCCTCTTTTGTTCTTTTGAATACTGTGCTTCCAAGATCATCCGAGTATTCTGTCAGTATGTCCCTTTCTTTCAAGGTTTGTATACTGTGATTTGATTTACTCTTGTCAAACTTTTCTTTAATGTGAATGACACTATGACATGGTTTAAGGAAAGTTGTGCGTCCAGTAGGAAGGACATCGGTCCTGTAAACATTAACGCTGCTAGGCTTGTGGGCTCCTCTGAGACATACTTCTCCGACAATGACCCAGCCGAGGTCAAGTTGTTGGGCATAAGGAGTGTTGTTGGGTCCATTATACTGTTTACGTACTTTATGTATGTCTCTGCCGAGTAGAAGAAGAATGGCTGCTTCTGGATCAATGGCTGGGATTTTATCCACCACTGGCTTTAGGTGGGAATAATGATGCTCTATTTCACCTGAGGGGATCTCTGAACGGTCGTCTGGCATCATGTCACACTCTATGACTGTTGGAAGAGAGATCTGTACATTTCCATCTATTGACTCAACGATGAGGTTGTTTGCACGTCGTCCTGATGTTTCTACAATCCCTGCACATGTTTTAAGGGTGTATGGTGCAGCATTAGCGCCAATGCCCAAAAGGTCAAATAGCTCGGTCTTGGTCAGGGACTTATTACTCTGCTTATCAAGGACAGCGTATGCTTTAACAGCTTTCTCTCTTTGACCCGCAGGGTAGACTCGGACCAAACATATTTTAGAGCATGATCGTGAACCGAGTGCGTCCCCGCAGACTTCTGTGCACTTTGACATAACCTCTGGAGTTTCATCTTCCTGCTGCTCCCCGCCGTGATCTTGTTTAACAGCAGAGCTCCATGATTTCCATGGCACTGGCCCTGGGTGAAGTGCAGCTAAGTGTTTGTTGCTTTGGCATTCTTTGCACTGCACATGTATGTCACAGTTCTTTGCGAGGTGACTTGTTGAGGCACAACACTTGAAGCAGATATGTTTCTCTTTGAGGTACGCTTTTCGTTCATCTAAGGTCTTGCTTTGAAAGCCGCGACATTTTCTTAGAGGATGAGGCTTATTATGTAATGGACATAATCTATCTGGATCCTCACTTTGTGTAGAAACTTCAGTCTTCCTGGTGAACACAGATGATTTGATGGGTCTCAAAGGTTTATCCGTCTTAACTGAACCACTCATGGTGAATTTGGCAAAGCTGGGATCATTTCTTGTCTTTGCTTGGTCTCTGATAAACTTTACAAAGACGCAAAATTGAACCTGATGATCGTCTTTATATTTAGAGCCAACTGAGATCCATTTTTCCAGAAGGTTATAGGGAAGCTTCTGTGCGATGGGATTGACTCCGCGTGGTGTGTTGAGGTAAGATAGTCCAGGTAAGAATCCATCTTTCCTAGCTGCCTCCAGCTCTAGCAACAGATCCCCTAGCTCCCACAGCTTTCCATTGTCCCTGTTTGATATTTTTGGAAAATCTTCCAACTTCTTAAGCAGAGCGTTTTCTATCATTTCTGCTGATCCATAGCTTTCTTCCAATCTCTGCCATACCATTTTGAGTCCTGCGCTGGCATTATTTATGTGAACTGCACGGATGCGTTTAGCCTGCTCTGTAGACTGCGGTCCCAGCCATTTAGTCAGCAAGTCTAGCTCTTCCCTGGGGGCTAAGTTTAAATCACTGGTGGAGTTGACAAAAGAAGCTTTCCAAACCCAATAATTCTCTGGTTTATCGTCAAACTTTAAGAGCCCAGAGCTAACTATTTCTTTGCGAATTAGATATCTGGCTAAATCTGTTGTGTTTGACTGATTATGTAGCGGTGTTCTAGAGGGCGTGAAGTAGGTTGTACCTTTTGATTGTGTGACATGATTCTGTAGAGGGCGGCGTTCTTCTTGGTAGAACTTCAAAGGGCGTGCATGGCTTTGCTGAGCGTAGGCTGTGCTCGTGCTGTGAGCCGTTGTGCTGTTAATTCTTGGAACATGCCATCGCTAATTTCTTCAAAACTGTGTGTTTGGATTCCACGATTATCTGTATCACCGTTGTCCATGTTTGTCTGGTGCTCTGGTGAAAAGATGGGTTGTGGTTCCATGATTTGATACTGTTGCTCCCCATACTCCTGTGAATGTTGTTGCACAAACTCGCTAGTGCGTTGATGTGAGTGATACGGAGCTAATTTGGTCACATTCTGCTGTGTTGGTTTTCCAACTTCTTCCTCATAAGCTGCTTCAAGAATTTCAGCTTCTGTAATAGCTGCCTCAGCAGCACCCTGTATTTGGAGGGCTTTGAGGTTAACGATTTGCAAATCGGGCTCAAATCGGGCTTAAAATCATGTAGTGTGAACTAGGCATTACAGGACTTATGTCACCAGGTGACAAATTCGGCGGAACCAATTTCCGCTGGGAGTGTGTTCCCCCCGGGACGATTTCACTGACACACTATGCCGGTTCGCTTGCTGTCAGTTGCCATGACAACAGCAGATGATTAGCTAAGCGGTACCAGGTGCGGGTGTTTGGTGTGGGGATTTGTGATTGGGAGACATGGCCTAAAGAGGCAGTTAAAAGGAAAAGGAAGAGGCATTTGAGGGTGGTACTCTTTTGGGAGAAACTTATTCCTTTGGCAGTGGCTTGAATTCGCTGGGATCTTTGGAGAGGGCTGTGAGGATCTGGCTGGATAAAGGGTGCAACGGTGATTTGTGAGAAGACAAGCTGGAACGTTAACTGGATGTGAAGTGAGTGAATTGTGGAGATTGAGTCAAGACTGGAGAACGTCATCATTCTAGGGAGGAAGATAAGTAATGAAACACCGGATCTGTGTGAATGCATGCCTTGCATTGAGTTGAATAAGGAGTTGTGAAGTGTATTGATCACGAATATAATTGTCACTTAAGAGTGTGAATTGAGCCATCCTGGAAATCCTGATATCTTCTTCTGAGTGTGGGAGGGTATTGAAGACGCTGTTTTCCATGCTGTGAGAAGTCATCTGCATCTCTTCATCTCCTGAGTGTTGATTCAGCGTACAGGGGAAGGTTTGATCATTGGGTGAGTGCTGGCCTTATTGCACTGAGATTGAGAGTGGATATGCAGTGCCCGAATTGAAGTGTCACACCAGTATTCCCCAGTTCACATTCTCGCCCTGTGTTTGCTGAACAAAGCCCTCAGTGTTGAATGTGTATGTCCCGCTCCGGCCACGAGCTCCTGTTCGATATGGAAGAGAAGTGTGCTTGCCCTGTATAACTTGTTCTGTCTATTTAAATAGAAGATTTCTTTTGCCATTGCCTTGTGTGCTGCTTGTCTGAAGGAGAGACACCCCCCAGCCCCAGCGCTGCCTGCTTGGAGCAATCCAGTCCAGCCGTAAGACTAATTCTCCATCTCACGAAAGGAACATGTTTGCACCTGTGTCAAATGCTCTGTCTATTTAAAGAGAAGATTCTTCTGCCACTGCCTTGTGTGCTGCCTGCCTGTTCAGAGCAACTCCATTCGGCCGTAAGCCCGATCTCTCCGTCTTACAAGAGGACTGTGCCTGCACCGGTAAAAATTGCGTTGTCTGTTTGAATAGATGATTCTCTTGCTCCCGCCTTCTGGTGAGGTGTCTGACTGAAGCAGAGGTCCGCCCTGGCCACATTGTGTCAGTACCGCCACCCGCTCCAGTCGTAAGTCCTTGCTTTACCATAAAGAGAAGTGAACCAGTAAAATTGTCTCTGTCTTGGATTAGAGGATACCTTTGCTTCTGACTGGAGGAAGACACCAAGGGAGAAAGACACACGGAGGACTTCGCTACGGGAGAGCACTCTACACGGAGGAGACATACGTACCCAGCTACCTACCTGGCTGGCAGCGAGTCCCCCTCCTGGTTCTCATAGCCCTCGCGCCGACCACCTACTGAACAGTCGACGCCCGGGAACGTACTGACCTGTCTACCCACCGTTTCTCCAGTGAGGCCCCGCTGCCACCCGAGACTCTACTCACCTGCCCTGTGGAGAGGAAAACTTACCTGCCACCCACCTGTCCAGTGCAAGAGTCCCCTCCTGGTCCGTGACCCCAGTCCCGGTCCGTCTGGATATCTGCCTGCCTGTATTACACCTGAAGGGGGTCTACTTACCTGCTCGCCGGACTGGCGTTCGACTCCCTCCTCCTCTGTGGCTGCCTGTGACACGGGTCGGTGCGGTGAACCCCTTGGTCTCCTCCATCCTGTGGAGAGATACGAAGTCCACATCAAGACTTTTAATTACTGCTTTTATTCAATAAAGATCGTTACTTTTAATTTGTACTTGTCTGTCTGGTCTCTGGTACGCTCCCCAAGGTGGTCTTGGGTTAGAGGGGTGGGTGCAGTCTGGGTTGACCCCCCCCCCCCGACCTGTGACACTAGTAAGCATTTAAGCTAACATTAACATGGATGTCTATGGAGAAATGCTAATCGTGATTAGCATCTATTAATACAACATACATATTATGCTAAAATGAAAAATACACAAAGATTATAACAAGTAGATATACTTTCTAAAGAAATACTTACAGACTTAGATCTTCAAACTACCAAAAGCGAAGAGAAAAGAGTAAATGCTGCATGACCTCTCAGTGTACCAGAGTCAAAAGTGAAACCACAAAAACAACGGCAAGAGAGAATGGACAAAATAAAAAATCAAGGGGGCAGAACAGTGACCATACTTGTACAAAGATTGGAGAAGATTTGCCGCTATGCAGTTGAAGTTGTGATGGCCTCTGGCTGTCTGGCATAGTCAGGTTTCACTAATTTGAAGTATGCTAATGCATCAACTGTATTTATTAAAAGGGGGTGAAAAGCCATTACTTTAACTTACATATTTGTTTAGTCTCTTCTCTGTCTCTGCTTACTGAAAAAGGTGCATACATTTTATAAGCTACCATTGAATAAACAATGGGGATTAGTCTACAATAACTACAAATTAATTTAATATATATTGGAGATGCCCAAATGTTTTGTTCAAATATTTGATTTGCTGTATCCACATTATAATAGATATAGGATCTACAGATGTACACTACTCTGCATTGTGAAAAGCTCCAGCACACTTCTGAATGATTGGTGCCAGTTTTCATAATTAATTTAACAATGGTATGTGTCACTTTACAATAGTTTGTGGCATTTTCTCTCATGCTAGTTTACAATTATTTGAAATACCTGATTGGTAAGTGTCAATTTGTGGTGCACAAACAACATACTCCTGCTTGTAAGTACCACTTTAATAATAACATTTTACTAAAATAGCTAAATAGTTTCTATTCTTGTATAGTTACAAATGACAGCTTAACTGTCAGTCCTATATACAAACAGAAATAAATGTGTTATCATAACAACTGTATTTACAAAATGTAGGCCTAGGTAAATACATTGTCAAAATTATTTTAAAAACAAAGAACTATATGTAAATGCATACAACGGACCACGATATTAAAAATATGGTGAAGCCCAATGTTTCTGTACCTTAATGTATCATTATAACATACCGGTACGTATAAAGTATGACGTTTCGTGTCTAAGCAAATTACGGTCCAAAACGTTAGGTGGCGTTACTCGGTTTAGAACGTAAGCTCCGCCCCTCACTTCCGGTTCTGGCGCTGGTGTTAGAACGTAAACTCCGCCCCTTACTTCCGGTTCTGGCGCTGGGGTTCTGAAACTGGTGGTGCTGCGGGTCTGCAGCTGGATACTATAGGCATTTTGGGGTGAAAGCGACTCGGTAGTCCACTAGTGTTGATGTGTCGTTCGCGAACGAGCTGCTCTAAAAGCCGATTATTTGAAAAGAGCCGGACTTCCCATCACTATGAGAATAAGGAGATGTCGTCACGACACAGCGCCCCGCCCCCAGAGACCGCGTCTCCTCCCCTTTCCGCCATTTTGGGAGGATACCCGCCAGCACCGTTTATTGTTTGTATTGGTAGTAGAGGAGGTTGTCGCCTTGTCGCACAGTGTTAGAATGCCTGGAAAACACTGCTGTGTAAAAAAACTGCTCCAGTGTCTCACACGACTGTCGTGGGAACCGTAGAAACCATTTGTTACAATTTTTTTGTTTCCCTACATGGAAAAAGCATGAAGGAGAGCATGTCTCCGATGTGACAAAGAGACGTCAGATTTCTTGGGTGGCAGCAATTAGAAGAAAGGACATTACTTTCGACGGCATCTCCGAGTCGACGAGAGTGTGTTCTCTGCATTTTCATTCGGGTAAGTTCTCTTAAAATTCTTTAAATGTGTTTATGTTGTCAGCTCTTAAAGTCATGAAGTGCACCTGACGTTGTTGCCTAGCCTGCTAGCTAACTAAGTTACAGTGCTAAGCATAAGTGAATACATCCATGCTAAATTTGACTAAAAAGAGGAATAAAAATCATATTTTGTAAATTGATCTTATTGCTTTAATTTAAAAAATTAGGAAAAATCACACGACCTAGAGATTGGCATGGGGTAGTTTCCATAAGATCATCTCTCAATGCAAACCCAACCAGCTATTAGGCTAACTGAAATAAACCATGCCAATATCTAGGTATTAGGGGTGTGCAAAGCAGCCGGTATTTGTATCTGTATTTGTATTTGTTGAGGGGGGAAAAGTATTTGTATTTGTATTCGAGTAAAATTCAAAATAGGCGTAAAAATGTACGCAAAATCTAATTTACGTTATAGTGTAAGTATTCTTTAAATATATCCATTATAATAATTATGGATATGCAATATTGGTTGATGTTTTTCCATAAATCCAGCAATGAACATGTAACAAGGAAGGTCATTGAAAAGAAAATAACTTAACAGCCATTACCTCATCCATGGTTAAACCAACAACTAATAAAATACCATTGTGAACATTATGAACCCCACCACCACCCGTCCTTGTTGGAGGATGCTGAACAGACAGAATAAAAACAAATAATACTTCAAAGAACTGTTCTTCTGAAAGAACTTCTTTCTAATGCACAGAATTCCAAGAACTAAACTTTATCAAACCCTGACTGGGAGATCTGGCAGAACAAAAGTTGTATTCTATATAAAACTCTTATAAACTGAAAGATAAAGCCCTTCTATTGTCAACTGTGTGCCAAAAAACAGACACAAATGTTTTTTTTTTTTTTTTTTTTTTTTTTTTTATGTTTAAATTTGTTTTTTTTTATGTTAACCATAACTTAACCATTTTTCACATGGAAGAAGATATCTTCTGCCAACATACTCAGTTAAATTTCTCCATGTTGTATTTTGTGAACACAAGCTCCTCCACATGTGAGGGGAGCAGTCTGGAGCGATGTGGGGACACAATATCTCCTGCTGTGCTAAAGATCCTCTCAGAGGAGACACTTGTTGGGGGGCAGGTGAGATATTTCATTGCCACATGAGCCAGGGCTGGCTGTGTCTGCATCATTTTTGACCAGAAGGCCACTGCAGGATCTGAGGTCAGTGATTCAGTGCTGTCCTCAGCTAAGTAGCTCTCAACTATCTTGAGGGAGGTCACAGCACCAGATGAGGCAGATTTGGCTTTTGTTTTAGCAAGATTGTGCATTGCTCCCCAAAAGAGGCTTTTTTGCCCACTGGTCGCACTCTCAACTGAGGATAAACTGGCAGCTTCAGGTACCCCAGAAACAGCATCCGCTTGGAGTTCTGCATCCACCTCTGCTGCCACATCTGCCTTGAGCCTGTCAAACTCTGATGTACTAAGTAGTGACATGGGCAAGCTCTTAAATCGGGGATCCAGTAGGGTGGCTTTAAAGTAATGACCCGAGGAGTCATCAAAGACAGCCTGGAAGCGCTGAGCCAACTGAGACTGCAATGTGGTCACCATTTTAAGTGCCTCTGGAAGAGCCAGTACATCCGCATCCACCTTTAAATTTGTTAATGCTGTCTTGAGAGCCTGCACACAAGGGATAACAGAAGACAGATAAGCCACATCCTCACACACAGTGCGTGTTGCTTCCTCAAATGGTTGTAGTATTTTCACAATGGCCTGCACTAATTCCCATTGATGGTGTGACATTACACCTCCCAGATCCATCTCTGCACACATGGTAGTCAGTGGTCGTCTCTGCTCCAACAGCCGCTGGAGCATGTGGAAGGAGGAATTCCACCTGGTTGACACATCATGCACCAAAGTGTTCTTGGGAAAGCCAAGCTCTTCCTGAATTTTGTGAAGTTTGTTCACAGCTTTGTTTGATCTGTGTACAAACCCAGTGATCTTGCGAGCAATCAATATCACATTGGTCACTCCCCGGCACTCCTTTAGAGCAGCTGGAGGTGATGTAGAATGTTGGCTGCTGTGTGTTCTTCATTAAGAACCTCCATCTTGAGAAGTGCTGTCACACGTTTATGTTAATCTATTCCTTGTGGACTCTGTTTGCATTCTATCCAGTGGCCAGTGAGAGAAAGATATGCATTTGTGGAAAATTTGCTCGTCCAGATGTCAGACGTGCAGTGCACAAATTTCCCTTCAATTTTTGAGAGCGTTTCTTTTACTTTTGTTTTCGCATCTTGGTAAAGTTGTGGTATAACTGTGCGAGAGAAATGCCAACGAGATGGTAGTTGGTATCGAGGTGCAACCACATTGAGAAGCTTGCGAAAACCTTTATTCTCCACTACTGAGTAGGGCATCAGGTCAAGGCAAATCATTTCTCCCACTGTGTTTGTTATTTGCTTTGCAGTGGGGTGGTTGGGTGGATAAGCCTGTTTTGCATTAAATGCAGCTAATATAGGTGATTGAAACTGACTTGCAGGGGCAGAACATGGCTGTGATGATGATTTGGTGCTGGTGGGGGGATTGGTGCTTGTGGGGGGGGGGTTGGCAGACAGTACCAGGAGAGGATGCTTTAAGTGCATGTGATTATGCATAGCAGATGTTGACAGATGTTTGATATCTCTGCCTCTGCTGATTTGACTTTTGCACACATTACATATCACTTTGGTTTTATCTGCAGCACTGACTGTAAAATGCTTCCACACAGAACTTGAGCAAGCTTTTTTGGCTGGTGGAGGACCAAGAGATGGCTCAGCAGCAGCCACACTCTTTTCTATTTGGTTGACCAAATCCATGTTTTAGCTAAGTTAATAAATGTGAAGGGAAGCTATGCTAAGGTCTATGTCAAGCCTACGTCCTGCTGTCTGCAAAAGACAGAGTAACTTAACGTACCATATAACTTATTCCCACAAGTGCATACAATTCGACACAACTACACGAGCTTTTTTTTTTAAAACCTTTTTAACCGAACGTTAACGTTACTCTGTCAACTGCCTATTGTCTATACCGCGCTAACAGAGCTACGTAAACTGAGCGAACATGAGAGCACCCGACTGCAGACGTGAATAATGCAGCGTAATGGAATAATCTCCCGATCAAACTACCCTTCCAGAAAGTTTTAAACTGCCTCCGCAACCCAGTTAAGGTACAAAAATAGTTAGTGACGCAGTTAAGTTTTTTTTTTCCACTCAGCCGAGCCCTCTCTGTTGCTGTGTGGAGCAGCCTGAACTGCCTATTGTCTATACCGCGCTAACAGAGCTATGTAAACAGAGCGAACATGAGAGCACCCGACTGCAGACGTGAATAATGCAGCGTAATGGTATAATCTCCCGATCAAACTCCGCTTCCAGAAAGTTATAAACTGCCTCCGGGACCCAGTTAAGGTACAAAAATAGTTAGTGACGCAGTTAAGTTTTTTTTCCGCTCAGCCGAGCCCTCTCTGTTGCTGTGTGGAGCAGCCTGAACTGCCTATTGTCTATACCGCGCTAACAGAGCTACGTAAACAGAGCGAACATGAGAGCACCCGACTGCAGACGTGAATAATGCAGCGTAATGGTATAATCTCCCGATCAAACTCCGCTTCCAGAAAGTTATAAACTTCCTCCGGAACCCAGTTAAGGTACAAAAATAGTTAGTGACGCAGTTAAGTTTTTTTTCCGCTCAGCCGAGCCCTCTCTGTTGCCGTGTGGAGCAGCCGTCTGTCACCTCTTTCTGAACGTCACTCACACACTCATCCGGGCATGCACTGCGGTCTCGTGAGGAAACGCAGATTTTTGATATAACGTTTTTCTTGTTCCCGAATACAAATATTTTTAAAAGTATTTGTTCGAAATAAGTATTCGTAAAAAACACGTTATTTGTGCCTTTCCGAATACCGTATTCGGGTTCGGCTCCACCCCTACTAGGTATGGTAGTAACGTGTAAGGGTATGTGATGATGTGGGCTATTTTAATTCCAAAGGCCAAGGGGACTTTATCAGGATGCATAGTATCCTGGATCTATAAAATAACTGGCCTTTAAAAATCTGCCTGCCTCTATGGGAATTTAACATGGGGTGTCCTGACTTATGCACCCTGTATTTTAAGGAAGAACATTCATTTATTTACGATACATTATTCATTCACAAAGAAAATTGGTGTCTTTAAAGGTTGGATTTGTTAAAATTAAGGCATTTAGATCAATTTCCAAAAGATGCATTTTTTTATTCCTCTTTTTAGTCAACTTTAGGATGGGTCTATTCACTTATGCTTAACACTGTATCTATCAAACTGTTGTTTCTTTGAAAATACTTGATGGAGAACCATCAATGTTGTTGTTTTTAACAAAACTAGTTGAGATTCTGTTCATGACATTATGCTTGCTTGTCGGTGAAATGTGCTCGCAGTAATGTGTTTGCCCCACACAGTGGTTCTCTACAATAACTTTCCACACTTTGGAGGACATCACAAAGATGCATTGTCCCCTCATGTCCTTACCCTTTTTTTCTGCAAGATGTTTTAATGTAATGAGTTTTCCAGCTTAAAGCATTGATTAAATTTTTGAGTTTTCTTAAAGGTGCTCTAAGCCAGGGGTTCTCAACCTTTTGCAAGCTGGGCCCCCCCAAAGCTGATTCATTGCAGTTGGGGCCCCAGTGCCCCCCCCAGATAGATAGCCATAGGCTATTATTTTTAGGCCCACATTATTATTATATTTATTATTATTATCACCAGTAGCGGTAGGAGGGCCTTTTATTATTACTAGGCTATTGTTATAATTGGCAGTAGCACCAGACTTCTAATGTGAGCTTGCAGGCATTATTATTATTATTATTATTATTATTATGAGTAGTAGTAGGCCTATCATCATTACTAGGCTATTGCTATAATTATATGAAGTTACATGCTTTAGTGTTGTTGTTGTTGTTATTATTATTATTGTCATCAGTAGGCCTATTATCATTACTAGACTATTGCTATAATTGGGAATTGGCACCAAACCTCTGATATTAATTTATGGTTTATTATTGTTATTATTACTAGGCCTAATAGTAGGCATCATCTGCATTTTTTACAGAAGCTTGCAGGTAGGTGATGTTAATGTGAGACCTGAGCCTGCTTTGCCTTGCAAAGATCCTAAATTTTTGGCTCAATGTTTGATAAACATAGCCTCAAATAATTCTGAAATGAGCAATAACAACTAAATGATTGATAACACCTATAATGATCAATAAACCATTGATGTCTGGATAAAAAAATTAACTGTGTGGTAGGACAGAAATTGAATAAAATTATCAAACAGTCTGCGCTGCATAAATTATATTTAGACTAATCCTTATAAAAGCTACACAAGTTCAAGAGCAGTGAGTAATTTGCTCTGTTCCCTTTGTTCTTTGATTAACTGTACTGACAGAACGCTTTATTGGCAGCTGGCCCTTTAAGACCAGCCACTGCTGAGAGACGCAGATCTCACGAGTCACAACTCTTTATGTCCCTCATAAGACTGCTCTTATGTTATGAAGATACTCGACAAACGACATTTTGGCATAATTGTTCGTTCAAGCGCGAAAGAGAACTGTATTCTGGCGCACGGTCTGTGCATGCGCATAGGGCGCGCGTCTTTCTGTGAGTCACATTCAGGACATTCACAGGCAGCGCGAAAAATGTGTTCGTTTCAAATCGGTCAAATTAAATCTGTAAAATAGACGTAATGAGTGGCACATAACGGTAAGTAACATGCATTTTATTTTTGTTTGAAATTTAACTTGTCCAGTGGGACAACTAATTTTCTCTTCCACTTGTCCTACAAAAAAAACCGCTTGCCTTAATGTCGAGCCCTGCATCCGTCATAAGAATAAATGCGGATGGTTCGATTTTCTGCATTTTTGGCATCCGTAGCAAATATTTTGAGAGGTTTTGACATGAGAGCCACCAAATGACGAATATGAAAAAACGAATACGACAGTTTCGGACTCAGTCAGGGTGCAAGGACCTTTAACTTTTGAGGCTTGCGCAGCTTCTCGAGGAGAAATCAAACAAATGAGCGCCGTTTTCTAAAGTCTATGAGCGCAGCACACACAAATAAACTAAATTGACATACTGCAATTACATTTTGCAGTTAAATGAATACACGTCAGCAACATACATCACACGACCTGACGACCAAGAGAGCTGACAATAGAGATTGCTAATGTGACGTCATCATGACGTATTACCAATGGTGAACGCAAAGCATTTTGGGAATCCGCGGCACAAACATAAGGCGCCAGACTTGAATGAATGGAGGGAAAAACGCTGTGTTCAAGATGCCGTCTACCTGCTGTGTTATAAACTGCAATAGTCGTTCTCACGATAGAAGTGGCATTTGTCCACAACAACAGTAAACTCACTCCCTTCATACATACAACACGCTGCCCCAGCCCCCACATGTAAACCATTTATCCCCTCTATCTTAATCCAGCCCTTAGCCACCCCCATCAGTTTGGTCTGAAGTGTGCTGCTGGGGACAGAGACGCTTTCGGAAGTGCATTTTCAGAAGTGCTGGGTACAATGACGCAATATACGTAAATGTATGGTTAGTAAAAAATATAGGCCTAATGTCATAGAACGGATGTACCTAATACAAATAAACAAAACATCTCCAGTTAACTAGCAGAGCATTCATTTAGTTCGCTATTAAATACGAGATCTAACGCTTAAATCTGTTTTTGAGATCCAGCTGAGCGCTCGTTGCCGCTGCTCATGCATAGTGTTGTGGCTCGCGCACAGTCCTCAGTCGGACGCGCGCTTCAATCTATCGCCGTTGCAGAGACTCTCTGTTCGTTCCGGTAAAATCACAAAATAAACTGCACACAAATTTGTCCCTGCTTAATATAGACTGTAACCACTGATGAACATGTTCGGTTTTATTGACAGAGAAAAAAACTAAACGTTGTGTGAATTAGAACCCAAAACCTCTGACACGCTTGGCAGAATATCTACCACTAGACCATTTAAGAACTCAAACAATGTGTGCGGATCGAAGTATTTAATTTGGAAAATGACAAAAATAAACTGGTGCCACAGAGGAGACATTCTACACTCATGATATTCTTTAAAAAAGGAAGCGCGATAGTCAGATAGAGATAATTATACCAGCATCATGTCAAAAAGAAGTGGACAACAAGACAACGCTTTTTTTTTTTTTTTTTTTAGTGGTGGGTACAAAATTGACTCATGACGAAATCTGCTGGGTGCTGCAGCGACTTGAAGTTACTGAAAACTTCGTGTGTGTGTGCACTAACACCATGTAGTTGTATATGGGTGCTGGAAGTTGGGCAACAGGATGACGTCTCCTGACCTGTCAATATGCTCGTAAGGATCCAGTCCTTTGATTCCCTTATTTTCTCGTCATATCTCATCTTTGCATTAGGATTTAGGTTTAAGCAGTATGGTCCAACAATGTTTTCTTTAGCCCGCTGCATTTTGTAGGATTATATTATATTATATTCTGTTTTTCACGCTAATTTTTCATTATTTTTATGCCAGAACGCTATAGCCTGCTATGCCAGCCCATGTAAACGGGCCAAACATACCCATAATTCTTTGCGTTCTGATGACGTTGCCGCCCAGTTGGTCACATGTCTTAGCGATCTCTATTGACCATCACTTAATTTACCATCACCTCACGATTTAAAATGTGACACTGATTTCATGACAGACAGTTCAACAAACAAGTTAATAATATTAAGTCACTTACATTTTAGACGAAATAATGACTGTTTTGGTATGTTTTAGCAGCGAAAATAGATCCGATGAATCCAAACAAAGATCACAGCATAGCGCATCGCAGAGCAACACTCAATCGTGTTTTGAATGATTCAGTGTTTTGAACGAATCGGTTGAGTCAAAGATTCAATGACCCATTCACAAACAGCTGTCTTATTCTTGATGAATCGGCCGTTTTTATTATTTCCTTTATTTAACCAGGAGAATCACATTGAGATATTGCTATCTCTTCTTCCAGAGAGACCTGAACGAATCGTTTGAATGAACGACTCAATGACTCGCTTAATAAAACCGCTTATTGCACCTGCATTTGCGCTCACTATCGACAAACGAATCAATTTGTTCAAAACTTTTTTTTTAAATCAGTCCAAACACATTTTCATTTTTATTCAGGAGTTATGTATATACAAAACTTTAACATTTTATGACAGTAGTTTAGTGATTAAAAAAAAATTTGCAATTTTTTTCCCCTCCCTCCCATCCTGACCTGTAGCCTACTCGCGCCCCCCCGGGAGAGTGTCGGCCCCACCGGTTGAGAACCACTGCTCTAAGCGATCCTGGGTGACGTCACTTCTTGTTGACGTTCGAACTATTATCAAACAAAACGGAGGCTAGCTAGACCCTCCCTCCTCCGCATCTCGTCTCCTCCCCCTCCCTTCCCACTTGAATGTCGGGCTGGAAGCCCTTCTGCCGGCGGAGTTCTCGCCATCTTTCGAATGCTTTACCGATGTAAATTTGGTACTTCGCGCGTTCTTTATCCTTTTCCCTCTTCTTTGTAAGTTGATCGGAATGTCGTCTCTTTGGTCGTGTGTCGGCCATTATTCAAACTTCCCTCTTGATGCTTCTCTCTCCTTCACACACCCCCTTCATGTGCACGCGCACTAACCCCCCAGACCCAGTGATTGGCTGGAACACTGTTTGTTATGTTTCGTGGTGCGGGTAAGCCAAGTTTGTTTTTGTTGCCGTTTGTGGAGCCTGTGGTGTCTACAGAGGCCACGTTTTTTTACAGTGTGTTCAGGGGACAGGCAGCTAGCGGATAGTGAGGAGATGTTTGCTGTATGTGACAAAAAATATTTTGGCCAGGCATCACTTAGAGCACCTTTAATCAAATTATTCTGTTCTAGGTAAACCATCATATGAGATGTTGGAGGACCACCCTGACTGGAAACCATCTTTGCGGTTAGGCCACAGTGATGTTAAGCAAACAGATGAAGCGAGATTTCTGCGACAAGTAAATCGCAGCACCCAGCACCAGGAGCAGCCACCATCCCCGGGACAACACCAGGAGCAGCCACCATCCCCGGGACAACACCAGGAGCAGCCACCATCCCCAGCACAGCAACAGGAGCAGCCACCATCCCCGGGACAACACCAGGAGCAGCCACCATCCCCAGTGAAGGAAAACAAATTTATTAAAGGTTTAATTTAGATTTCCAATACTGTAGAATATAAACTGAGGAAATTTATTAGTGTTCTAGTGTCTCAGCATGTGAAATGACCTGCTGAGAGGGGTCTCCTCCCCTTGCCTTTTGTCAGTGCGGGAAGGTCTGCTCCATCCTGTTCTCCTGGCTCAGCTAATTTACATGCTTTGTTTTGATGTATCCCCCTCAAGGAAATTCCACCCCCTTGAAATGAATATAAGCTAAAAATGTATCATGTTTTAGTTAGACTTGGGATGACGCTTGGAAGAGACTACAGCAAATCCAACTCATCTGCAATAAAGAACCTGCAAAAGATACAATCAAGTCTCCTGGTTTTTAGCTTCTAAGTTTTCAACACTTGAGAAGAAATAAGTTTACTACAGATGGTGCCGTGACCCGGATGGAATTAACTTCACCTAAATCAAGAACTGAATTTCAACAAAGATCAACAAAGCTGAGTGAGTTCTGACTGAGTTCCAGCAACTTCGACCTCAACCAACTGAGTGAGTTCTGACTGAGTTCCAGAAACTTCGACCTCAACAAAGATCTTAACAAAGAATGAACATTTCTGACTGAAGTTCCAGACGGAATCTTTTCCGTACAAACAACGATTTGGTGAGTTTCACTCTATTCAAAGAACCGCTGAATGACCAGTATAAATCTCTGTGCCGCCAGAGAAAAGAGTTATCAGACAGCTGTAGTGTTTGGTTAACGAAATTACCCTTTAAAAGTTTTTCTTTTAGAGATGAAAATGATCCTCTGTTTTTAGGCAGGGAAGTTTTTAGATATCCTCTACGTTGCTAGAGAAGGTTTATCCTCTAAAGTTATAGGGAAGTTAAACATTACGTGTTAATATTGGTGATCCTCTGTTTCAGACAGGGACGTTTTAGCATTACGTGCTAGTTATTTTGTTGTATCCTCTGTTCACAGAGAAGATTTTAGTTGAAACAGATATAGCTCTCCAATCAGCAGAGAAAAAACAGAAACGTAAATGTTCTAAGAGAGAGGGCAGTTGTTATTACTGTGGTAAGCCTGGACATTGGAGAAACGAATGTAGGAAAAGCAAAAAGAACTTGAGAGAAGTTAACAATATTGCTCAGCTCCTACTCAGTCTGCCTTCTAATCTGAAGCAGCCCCTGCCTTCATCACTAATGAGTTTAGGTCAGGCTGTAAACATAAAATGCCCTCCCCCACCTACAGGGACAGAATAGGACACACGAATCAGTGAAGAACCCAGGGAAGAACCGAAAATGCAATAGGCAATCGGGGGCAAAACCCTGGGCGAAGACTCCCTCATAGGCCATCCCCATGCATTTAGTCAATCCTCACTTCACTGTTTCTTTATAGGTGTCAAAATAATTAAGAAATAGGGAAAAGAAGGAACAACAATAGCAGAACAACAATAGCAGACTCGGAAAAAGTTTACAACCCTAGTGTTTGAAACAATACTGCTCTCCTGTCTTTTGTTTTCTGTCTTCCTCTGTGCAGATACCACTTGATGGGTGTTGGCTGACCCGAGACCCATAAGCACCAACCTCCTAACCAGTGTATGAAGCCACAACCTCTAGAAATCAACGAGACCCACTGCTAACTATCCCAAAAGGATTAAAAAAATAATAATAAATTAAAAAAAAAATACACAACGCAGAGAGACTACGAAATCTTCAGTCATCCATCAACATGATCAAGATTGTCATACTACTACACATCATGAAGATCGCACAAAATGTAGACTCCAGAATTCTTGTTTGCTGGAAAGAACGTTGCAGGCCACACCCGAAGATGGCTGCAGTCCATAACTCACTTGTGCACAAACATGGTGGTCCAACAAGACATTCTTGATCTTTCAGCAAAATTTACACCAAGATGACTGAAGATAATTCTTCATGGTTCAGAAACTTGATTGATCACGAGAAAATCACAGTTCCAACCAGAAAAGACTCACGGACCAAAATTGCATGTTTTGTTTCTGTGTCAACATGCAATTGCAGAAACACCAACACAGAGCAAGCTATGTGCCTGTAACGATTACAAGTTGCAAGAATGAATTTTTAAGTGTTTAAATTTGTATACAATGTGGGAGTTTTCTTTTTAACTCCCAAAGGGGGAACTGAAGGAAAACAAATTTATTAAAGGTTTAATTTAGATTTCCAATACTGTAGAATATAAACTGAGGAAATTTATTAGTGTTCTAGTGTCTCAGCATGTGAAATGACCTGCTGAGAGGGGTCTCCTCCCCTTGCCTTTTGTCAGTGCGGGAAGGTCTGCTCCATCCTGTTCTCCTGGCTCAGCTAATTTACATGCTTTGTTTTGATGTATCCCCCTCAAGGAAATTCCACCCCCTTGAAATGAATATAAGCTAAAAATGTATCATGTTTTAGTTAGACTTGGGATGACGCTTGGAAGAGACTACAGCAAATCCAGCTCATCTACAATAAAGAACCTGCAAAAGATACAACCAAGTCTCCTGGTTTTCGCTTCTAAGTTTTCAACACTTGAGAAGAAATAAGTTTACTACACCAGCACAGCAACAGGAGCAGCCACCATCCCCAGCACAGCAACAGGAGCAGCCACCATCCCCAGCACAGCAACAGGAGCAGCCACCATCCCCAGCACAGCATCAGGAGCAGCCACCATCCCCAGCACAGCATCAGGAGCAAGTGCCACCACTGGCGCAGCAGAAGGAGCCGCCATCCCCAGCACAGGAATGTGCACTCTGCTCATCTAGATGGGATGTTATTAGAGATGTTCCGATACCCTTTTTCCCTCCCCGATACCTGGGTGTGTGTGCATCTATACAGCTGCAATTCATACTAGCCCTGTATGAATTGATATAATTATTTTATGGTGTGCTTCAGACTCATCCCTTAATTAAACATGAACAAATACATACAGTGAACTAGAGTATTTTTATTATCTGACATACCTTTCACAGCAATATATTATTTATTTTTCTTAAGTGAAAAAAAACTTCAAATGCAGCCACACATCTTATACTGTAAACTGAAAAGGGTATTTTAGTTTTACCATATAACTGTAGAAAAAAAGTTTATCAAACAAATCTAGGAATCTAAAAAATGATATATGAATAATATAAGAAAATAATCTCTTTATGACTTAAAGTCCAAAAACAATTTTGTTAAATAAACGGCATTACAGTTTTGACAGCGGCTGGTCATCCAGAACAATAAACTCGATCATTTTGTCGGTTATATTTATCGCTCGTTGGCTGTCTTTTGAAAACTTTTCTCTTTGTTTGAATGAAGCTTCCAGAGATTGTTGATTCTGGCGCGGCTCGTTCTTCTCTGCCCTTGCCTGTGTGTAACCCTCGTGTTCTGCGGGGTGACGCGTCTTCAAATCCTTTAAGTTACTCGTGTTGAAGTTGCTAATACTTGTTCCACCCCTCGAAATTGCAGTATGGCATACGAGACATGTCGCCGTTTTACTGGCTGGTTGGTTCAGTCTGAAATACTACTAAACAGCGGACGCACTGCTAGCGTGTGCGCGTTTTCTTCTTCGCTGATCTAAACAGTGGTCGCTTGTGGCAACAGCACAACTTCCTGTGTTGCCGCAAGCAACAACTGTTTAGATCAGCGAAGAAGAATTGATCTCCGATTTGCAGCGTTAAGCAAAGCTCGCGTGCATAACTACGTATTGTTTAAGAAAATGGTATCGGATCGGTACATGGATAGAAGTACTCGCCGATACCGATGCCGGAATTTTTATTGGTATCGGCGGCATTTCCGATACTAGTATCGGAATCGGAACAACTCTAGATGTTATCAACAATCTTTTAGAGGAAAATAGAAAGCTGAAGGAGGAGCTTGAAGAGTACCAGATGAATGAGAACTTTCTGAGTGGTGATGATAACAGAGATGAATGAGAACTTTCTGAGTGGTGATGATAACAGAGTGAAGTACTACATGGGAAGTTTGAAGAAGCTCTCACCCTTCCAGCTTGTCCTTATGACTCTTATGCGCCTTAGACTGGACCTACCAATGCAGCATCTCGGCCGTCTGTTTCGGGTGCACAGGACAACAGCCAGTGATGCCTTTCACCATACTCTTAGTGTGATGTACTCACGGCTGTCTCCATTGGTGTACTGGCCAAGCAGAGAAAGTTTATTGACCAGTATGCCACACCAGTTTGTGGAATCGTTTGGAAAACATGTGGTTGCAATTGTGGACTGTTTTGAGGTTTTTATTGAAAAACCCTACTTGCAAGGGCAAGGACTTTTTCTCAGTATAAACATGCATACACCATGAAATATCTAATTGTGATTACACCCCAGGGTGTAATTTATTTCATATCCGAAGGGTGGGGTGGGCGCGCTAGTGACAAACACATAACAGAGCAAAGTGGTTTCCTCAACAAACTGTTGCCAGGTGACATTGTGCTGGCAGATAGAGGATTTAATATCAGGGAAAGTGTGGGTATGATGTGTGCTGAGGTTAAGGTACCTACTTTCACAAGGGGTCGTGGACAGCTGGAGGCAACAGATGTGGAGGCGATTAGGGCCATAGCACATCTCAGGATTCATGTGGAGAGGGTGATTGGTGTTGTGCGGAACAAATTTAAATTCCTACACTCAACTGTACCTGTGAACATGCTTCTCAAATGTGAAGGTGAAAACATAATGGCGTTGGACAAGATTGTCACTGTTTGCTGTGCCTTGGTAAATATGTGCAAAAGTGTTGTCTGAGTGCAGACTTTTTGTTTAAAATAAAGTGTAATCTAATCTACTATGAAATTACTGTAAATTTGAAATAAACTCTTTAAACACCTTTATATGACTTAACAGTATTTATTGAGAACTCACAAAGAACAGTGTATTAATGTTTTCACAATATGCTCTAAATAAATAACAATTAAAAAGTGCATTAATGTAAACGATGTAAACAATAAAAAACAATAAAAAGTGCATTAATGTAAACAATAAAAAGTGCATTAATGTAAACAATATAAACAATAAACAAAAATTGCATTAATGTAAACAATAAAAAGTGCATTAATGTAATGTGCATCAAACACTATTCAGCACAAGAAGGGCAAAACCAAGGAGTATCAGCAGAAGGGGTGTCCACAAGCCCCACACAATGGAAGTGATACCACTGTACTGTACAGTTCTCGTTGTCACATGCCACCATTTGACCTTTCTCGGGTCCAGCACAGAGACACCACACTGACTTATTTCTCTTGGGTGCTTTGTCTTTTTTTGGCAGGCTGCTTTCTTGGCGTCTTTACACGCACTTCCAGTGGCTGTTGTTGCTGTAGCACACTGGGGCCAAACGATGCTTGGGAGGTAGGTGGTACTGTGAAATATTGCACCACGAGTTCAGGGAGAGCCACCTTCAGGAAGAACTCCTGTGCCTTCAAAAAGCCGTTCCTTCCAAAAAAAGGTGTCTGGAGTTATGCGTAGAATCACACAGTCCTTCAATGTCCACACTACAAAGTCATAGTATGCACTGTCGGTTACAAAAAGTTGAGTCTGGACCTGGCTGTAGTACTGGTGGTTCTTCTTGAGGTGCACCTGACCATCAACCACATGCAGGCAGAAATTGCGGTCATCTGATGAACATGCATCAAGGACTGTGTAGTCCTTGTACTTAGCTGGGCAATGTATTTCAATGCAGCCCTTTCCACAACAGGTGCAACTCACAATGGCATCTGGTGATGCTCCTACTTGTGGGAAGGCCGGGTTGACAAAAAACCCACAAGTTTGCACTTGTTGATTTCTGTGCTGTTCTTTTGTTTGGGTGGTGTATGCCTACCTCGCTGTCTCCTCCTGTTTGATACCCCAACTGGTGGCTGCTGTTCCTGGCCCGCGCGTAGGGTAACAAACCCTCTTTATGGTGGAGAGAGCTGGTGAGCTGATGTCTGTTGCATAGACACTGTGCATTGAGGAGGCCGTGATTCTGCCTGCCCATGCTGCAAACCAAAGTGACGAGGTGTGCTGTCCCCTCGTCCTTCTCTCAATCTGCACTGTCTGTTCCTCTGACACATCCGCAACGTTTCTTATGGCCTGGCAGTGCTTCTGCAGTGCTGACAGGTCACTCCTATCAAGGCTAGTGCCACAAACATTTGCCAGAGACTGTAAGCTTCTGATGGGCAGAATAGGGTCTCGAAATTCCTCACAGTATTCTGGTAGCACACTCAAAATGGCTGATCTTGAGCCTGTGTTATGGAGATCCCTGTAGAATGTTTCCAGCTCTTCCGGTCTTGGTGTGGGTGTTTTTTTTGTTGTTTTGGTTGAACGTGTTCTCAACGCAGGACTGGTGTGGGTCTCACCATCAATGCGTCTGTTTAGAGACCTGCGTGTGGCAGCAGCAGATGTGAAGTCAATGCTGTGGCCAACCTCTGGATGGACTTTGTCGATGCTGCTTGGCATCCAGTAGGCCGGTTCATCAGTGACTGTGGCCTTTTCCTTCAACCGGACACAGGCATCAACCATAAAGAGCAGGGCTCCAACATGGGTGCATGACTCAGCTACACCAGCCATGCATGTGCAGTGGGCTGAACACACTTGTCCCGATGGTGTAAGGATGACCCATGGTGTGAGAGGAGGTTCGCTGAGCCGCCGTGAATGCATGACCTGTTAAATACAAGAGGCAATATGTATATATTACAAAGGTCACATTTTTTTTTACCTTTAGTTACACACAGACAAGTTACACACTTCACATTTCCATTTGTCTGCAGCCTTGCCTGGATCACATATACGCCTTGCACTCTCGCCCTTAATGCACTCAAGCCCCCAACACACAAACCTACAACATTACACACCCCACATTAAAACTCATTAACAACAAAATAATATTCAACAATATTTTTTGATCTGTCTGCATTGACACTAGGGCTGTAACGATACCCTCATGAAACAATTCAATAGCCTACATATCACGATACGATAGTATTGCGATACTCCAAGACATATGATAAAAGTTGATTAGAATAGAATAAAATACTAAATTCGGTATTAAATTGTGGATGTAAATAAATAGGCTTGGACTTGGTGCTGGAAACCCAATGCACAGGACAATAGAGACACCAGAATACAAATATTCATGATTCTGAAGCTGAAAATACATAATTATTTTAGACGAATATGCTTGCACTCTGTCACTGACTAAATATATTTAAAATAATGTAGGCCACTTTTTACTGGTAACATCAGACATACTGCATTATCAGGACCCACAAATATTCCCCCATTGCATTATTATACATTATAAAACGGTTAGTTCGAATCCTTGATTCTGATTGGTCAAGAGCTGTGCTTTATTCACGATAAAACACGGCTACGACCGCTTCACCCAACGGTTCTATTTATCACTGCGCCCATAGCAACACCCTTAGCAACCACACAACTCAACATAAACAAAGAAAAAAGCTTAAGAATTAAAAAGGCTAAAATGTTTAAAGTAAATTTCGATTTACTGGGTGGCATGACGATGGATAAGTGGTTTGAGGAACAATTTGGAGAGACTTCTACAAATACGAACCGTCATGCTGAAGTGCTGAAATGTAACATTGATACATTCGAGAAGACTCGTAATGAAAAAAATACCGTGCAGCAAACCCAATGGGCAGTGAAATGCTTCGGTGACTGGTGTAGTGAAAAGGGTTACAGCATAGATTATAAACAAATCACCAAGACGGAACTCAACGCACTTCTCCGTGACTTCTACGGAACTGTCAGAAGCTCCAAAGGAGAACAATATGGGATCAGTAGCTATGTAGCGTTACGCGCGGATCTGAACAGATTCCTCAATGATCCACCTTTGAGTTTGTCCTGGTCTCTTATGAGAGACAGCGAATTCACCTCATCCAATAATGTTTTCGTTGGAGTGGTAAAGACAATGAGAAGAGAGGGTCGTGATAAAACGGAGCATCACACATCGATTTCTGCTGAAGATTTCAGCACCATAAAACTGTCCGATGCGCTTAATCCCAACACACCTGAAGGACTCGTAAACAAAGTCTGGTTTGACGTGCAGTTACACTTCGGACGTAGAGGAAAAGAGGGGAACCGAGAACTCATTCCAGACTCATTCCGCATTTTAACAGACGAAAATGGTCTGAAGTATGTCACAATGAGCTTCAATGAAGAAACAAAAAACCATAAGGACCCACATGACCGAAATAAGGATAGCAGGCGTGGCTTCATGTTCCAACAAACTGGGAACCCGCTTTGTCCCGTTGCCTCTCTAGAGAAGTACTTTTCTCTTCTGCCATCTAACCCTCCCGCTTTTTACCTTCACCCAAAAAAGCAAAACCTCTCTAAATGTGTTTGGTACGTAGATCACGCACGCAGCGGCACATAAATCATAAGCTATTTTATAATTTGTGTTAAATCTTGTTGTGTTAAAGGTTTTTCTCGTTTTTGACTGTTGCAGGTACACAAGAGAGCCTATGGGTGTGAACTACCTCGCAACTATGTTGCCGAGAATTTGTAAAGCAGCAGGTACCTCCAAGGTTTACACAAATCACTGCCTGCGCAGCACCATGGTGCAGAGATTGTCCGATGCTGGTCTCGAATCGAGGGAAATTATGTCTGTGAGTGGACATAAGTGTGAAAGTTCACTACAGAGCTACTGGAGGCCAAACTTAAAACAAAGAAAGCACTGGAGTGACATTCTTGCTGCAACAGAAAACACCGCTGACAGCGCTGAGCCCCAACTAAAGAGGACCGCGTTAAATATCACCACAGAGGAGCCGATTGAAATGAGACAAATATTTAATGCGTGCACAATAAACGGAGATGTTCAAATAAATATAAATAAACAACAATAAATAAAGTATCTCTTGTTAGGCAGCATTTTAGAAACTAAATTAATAACTAGATTAAAGACTGTTAGCCTATCTATCAAAATATGTGCCCTTGTGTTTTTATTTTATTTGTTATTTTGCTGAGAGATAAGCTATTTGTGTGAGGAAATTTCAAAAAGGAAATGTCACAAATTTTGTGTTGTAAAAAATAAAAAGAATAAGACAAAGTTTGCGAATGGTTTGTTGTTTTTATTTGAGCTTTCCTGCATAGGTACACATTGGAACGTTGCTCTTCACAGTCAGGGACTATATTTTTCTAGCGGAAGGAATGTTTTTATTGATTTAACTACACGAAAGTTGCACTAATACATTGTTTTTTAATTTAATATTGTGTGGAAACCGTTTTATAAAAGCAATAAGATACTCGAGGCAAGTGCTGTATCGTGAATAAGTAACGGCTCAAGGGGTTGCAGGCACTCCGCTTCGCGTCGTGCCTAACAACGCCCTTGAGCCGTTACTTATTCACGATACAGCACAGCCTCTCGTACCTTATTGCTTACTTATATTCAACATTTATATATAGTAGTTTAATGTAGTACTGACACTAAAACTGTAAACTTGATTTTTTTTCCTCACACAGTAACTTTAATTTTGGGTGAACTATACACACTACATATTGTCACTATCCACGATATATTGTTGCATTTTTGTATTGCGATATATTGTGACACGATATTGTTACACCCCCAATTGACACTATTTCATTTGAACTGAATGCCATCACTGTTTGATCCAGAGCTGCTGTACAGCAGAAACAAACTTTGTTATTTTCCTGTTATTACTGTTAAGCTGCTTCATTCTGGATTGTAAAAAGCACTATATAAATAAAAGTGACTTGACTTGACAAAAAGTGAAGCAACTTACCTTTGCCAGTACAACGGTGTTTTCACAGTTTGGGGGCTTGTAGATGACCAAGTCGCGCACCCAGCCGCAGCAAAATGTCTCGTAGCTTTCCAAGGATTTCAGGCTTTTGAATTCTAGCATAGTGTAATAACTGATGCCAAAAACCAAGTAATTAACTATTTCCACCCAGGTGAAAAATAAATGTGCTAAGTGTACTAAAATTTAGCATACTTTTGTGTACTTGAAGCCACACTAATCATCATTATACTTCAAGTGTGTTCATGATTAGTTAACTTGAAGCATGCTATTTTGGAACAACTAATTTTGTACTAAATATATTTTAGTAGTAATTAAATTGTAGAAAAGCTCAACTTGAAGTGTATTTAGTGTACTTTTATGTGCTAAAGTGGAACAACTTAAAGTATATTTTGTATACTTTAAGTATATGCCTGTGTAGGGACTAATTACATGCTTAAAGTGTACTTTATTTGTGTTACAACTACATTACAAATTCATTATGAGTATCTTAGAAACATATTTGTACTATATTTTAATATACTAAATTAGGTTAAAATGGAACCAGTACATTTAAGTGTATTTCTTTTCAGTTCATTAAAAATATACTTTCATATGTCTTAAACTAGTTATAATATATGTGAAGCATAATTTTAATGTACTTCAAGAACATTTAAATAGCATTAAAAGTATATTAGCATTACACTAATAGCTTAATATAAAGCTGTTGTGTTCAGTATTTAAAACGGTATATTAAAAGTGCAAAAATAATTAAATATAAACATTAAGACATACACAGACTTTGAAAATCAAGAAAACTTGAATATAGTGTCTTGTGTAAATTACATAAGAGTAAAAAAAGGAATAAAAGTAAATTAAAAAGATCAGTGAAATGCTATGGCAGAGCTATATTTATAATTTTTTTGTAGAACATTCAGTTATAGTACATGTATTACTGAAAAGTACACTATGAATTTTACATCACTAAATAAGCATCACAATGCAATTTTCTGAAAAAATAAAAATTAGTTTCAGAAAAATAATGTGCAGAAGTGAATAATGCATTATTTACAAACGTAGGCCTACAAATGGCTGAACCAAAGAAACAGAAGAGTTTGAATGTCACATCTTCATCTTCAAGTGGACCATCCCTTTAAGTTCGACTCATTTTCTACAACTGGGACTTGTAGTATTTGAAGACTGCTTTATCAGAAGATCTTTGAAAGGGAAGAATAATTAATATAAAATTAACCAATGATTAACATTTTTGTATCCATGTTTGAATATATGAATAATAATTTAAATAGAAATGCATGAGAAGTCAACGGAATTCTAGTTTACCTTTAAAAGCTTTGGCTATATCATCCTCATCAAGCTTTATCCTCTGTCATCTCTGTACAGCACTCTATGAGTTACATTGAACATGAGATTAGAAGCAGCCCAACACAATTTACTTTGAGCAAAGTTCAATCAAAAAGTTACTGATATAGTTATTTGCAGCAATAAAGCAACCTGTGAGTATTAGAGGATATGTTTTATATTGATAATTGTGGTTTATTTAAAACCTAGGGTATTTCCCATGAAACTGTCTATTGTAAAGAAAGATCTAAAGATTTAAGGAAAGTATTCAAAATATTGTATGCCAGGACAACTAGGACAAGTGACTTACAGCTTTACTAAAAAACAAAACAATTAAATAAACAGATTTTTACATGAATGACTCAAAGGCAGCACAAATTAGACACCTGAAATGGACACGTGGCTAAAATTTTCCTAACTGTCGACCACCGTTCAATAGGCCTGATTCAAAAATCTCTATAACAGAGGTGATATGAGATCAAACCATACTTACTACTCTCTTCTTCGCTTGTCTCTGCACTCAGATTTAAGTTTTTCTTCTATAGCAGCTGTCTGAAAAACAACAAATATTAATATGAAAAAAAGAGAGAATTATATATGCATACATACGGCAATAAGGTTGTCAAGCTTGAACTACTATAAACGCCAATCAACACACACTACCATTATTGGTCAGCTCAAGACAAAGTAACATTGTTCATAACATGTATTTTTTCCCCAAACTTTTCAAAGAAATATCATTTGCATAATGAAGCCAAATTTTTCAGGAAATCTGAAATAAATACACACCTTAATTTTGCAAATAAAAATGTTAATGCAATGTTGTACATGTTATAATGACAATTATGTTTTTTTTTTGCAGATGCATTGGACAATGTTTTATATTTGTTTTGAGACAAACAAATGTCTCCACATTGATTTTTAAAAGATTTATTAAGATTAAAAAACTAAACAGTGAGCTTTTTATTTATGCAAACAGCAACTAAAACTTACCAGTAACTTCTGAAGCAGTATCTTCATCTCTTCGAGTCTGCTTCGACGTAAACTTGAAAAGCTTGGCTCTGATTGGTGAAATTGAATGTAGCCGAACTGAAAAAGACGTGCTGTTACACTTTGTGTCAAAAATACTACTGGCAAAGACAAGTAACGTTAATGTAATACAAATCTTACCTAGAATCACAAAATAATGAGGTTCCAAATGTCACACGCCATGCAAACTTGAAGAAGCTGGGTAAAATCAACACTATGTTTTCTCAAAACGCTACGTTTCAAAAAGTTAATCACAAAAAAAATATCACCTAATCCATATGAATCGCGTGGTTTCCTCCTAGTCCTCTAAAGAGACACGATCGCTCTATATATTTTTAACAGTTTAAATTTAGGATTCTAAATCTAATCACATTTAAGTAACATACTAGCCTGGCTAACGCCAGACCCAATTCTCGTTGAGACTTGGGTCTGGGAACCACATGTACATTTTCTCGTATTTGAGGCGTGGTTTACGAATGCCCGGCGGCGTTTATTGGGTGCTAAGAATGTCTATCAAATGCGCCTGCCAACATATGTCGTCATCGTCTTGCTGCTCCCTCCCCGTTCTGTGATCCCGTTCTGTGATTGGTTCCCTAAATGAGGCGAAAATCTGGGCCATGGTATCCATACTGCCTTTCAGCGTGAATAAAATCGCGCTGCAGGAAGGCAGCATGGGGAAACCCAGACTAGTAACATACACGCACAGCAGCATATATTCTGAGTGAGGTGCAACTGCAAGGCAGCTCATTATCATAAGAACCAATCACAACCATTTAACGGCTCTGGAACCAATCAGGACTAGTCACGTGTATTATGCTATTGTTTGAATTTAAACAAGTACAAACTTTTTTTAACATCTTTGGAAAATGTATCTATGATCAATTTCAAATAATATGATGTTGAAATCCTTGTGGGAATTTTAGTAGTACAAACGTAGCATGCAGTGGACAACAGCCTTTTAAGTAGCCTTTTACAAGTAGCCTACAAACAAGTATTTGTGAACAACATTAATTTTAGGCATGCTTATTGCAATGCTTAATAATAGTTGACAAATGTTTCTAATGCATTATAAGTTGGTACATTGTAAATATATATATTTTTTAAATATTAAAAAGGATAAATACATGCATATTTAAAATATATTGCAGTAGGCCTAAGTATTTATAAAGTTCATATATTTTAAACCCACTAAAAGCTTAATCATTTTGCTATGTTCTTACACAAAGTACTCCAAAAATTTATTGTAAGTAAGAGCAACATAAGTATGTTTTCTTTAAATGCGCTAAAACTTCACTAAAAGTATGTTTGTGTTTAGCATATTTCTTAAAAATTTAACTAAGCATATTATTATTACCAAAGTACTTATAATGCACTTTTTAGAAATATGTTAAAATTATGCTTGTTTTTAGCATATTTTTCAAAGTATAATTAAGCATGTATTTATTACCAGTGTACTTCTAGTGCACTTGTTAGAAATATATTAAAAGTATGCTTGTGTTTAGCATATTTCTTAAAAGTGTAACAAAGCATATATTTTAACCAATGTACTTATATTGCACTTTTTAGAAATATGTTAAAAGTATGCTTGTTTTTCAATATACTTTTAGAAAATATACTAAAGTACAATTATTTTAAAGTGTGTTAAAAGTTGTATTGTAAAAATAGGTAAAAGCATGATGCTAATATACTTTTAATATATTTAAAGATAGTAAATTTTTTGTTAGTATATTTGCAATGTATTATTGAAAAAGGGAATATATTTCAAATACAATAAAGTATACTTTTTTTCCACTTGGGCATATAAGTACAAGGTGGTAAAGAGTCTAGGTCTCTGTTCCATTCAGCTGCAGGCAGCTCGTATGGGTCGACGTTTTTAATATCAGCCAATTTCTCTAAATACCTCTGTTTGGCATTGGTAGTAAGTTTCTCCCTGTAAGGACCCTTTTCTTTTGCCGAATTCTTCTCCATTTCTTCTTAATTTCTATATTTATTTATATATACATATACATATATATATATAAATATATATATATATATATATATATATATATATAAATAACGTTATATATATATACATATATATAATATCCGTCTCTGTATCGCTCTTATACTGTTGCCCCTGGCAACCGATAGCGTATCCTCCCAAAATGGTGGGCGGCCTCAATTCGTCACGTGACAGCAAGCTACCGTGACGCATGTCCTCATTCTCAATAGACCTTATTCACAGCAGCGCCATCTTTGATTTTTAACAGGAATGAAAGCGAGGCTGTGAGGGATAGACCTCCATCTCTTCAGTGGGTTGTACTGCTATTAAATGTGTTTGTTGATTGTTCTGCTGACGAAACCATGCAAAAATATGTTTCTGAGAAATTCCAGTAGACCAAATAATCCAGACAATATGATCCGGTTAAAATTATAAGTGATCTAGGAGCTTTATACAGCTTTTTACAGCGGATCCCATTGAAAACACAGTAAGTCTATCCCTCACAGCCTCACTTTCATACCTGTCATGGCGCTGGTCTGAATAAGGTCCATGGCAATATCTACGGAGCCCCTAAAGGGACTTAATTAATTAGCAATTAATTAAATAATGTAGTATTAATACTAAAGGTTTTGTGGGAAAAAAGAAAACTTGTCTAAGTCTGTGAAATAAACTGTTAAAAGGGATTTGATGATCACCAGTCTAGTGATTGTACGTTGTTCTGTGTTGTCGTCATTCAGTTTGGATTTGAACTTTAATGTACTTTAAAAAAAATAAAATAATCTACAAAGCAGCTGATATTTACTTTTGCATGGATGTCAAAGTTTAATCTTATCATCTAGATTGAAAAAGACCAAAGTGTTATTAAACTGTTGGTTGCAACGCGACCAATAAATCCTTATTTTTAAGGAATTGGTTTAACAGGGATAATCATCTTATGAATATGTTTGATAATTATGGAAATATTTTAACATATGAACAATTTATGCGAATCCATAGTTTTCCTGTGCATTTTAAAGAATTTAATTCTGTCATTAAAGCTAATTCCCCTATTCATCTTATCAAAGTCATATTCAATTTAACTCCACATAAATGATAAATCCAAAATTAATTTTAAATGGCATTGAATTGATTGATAAAAAATTCAATAATAAACATATTTGTACAATATTTTAAATACAAAATAAAATAGCACCTAGAGGATTTTTTTGGAACTCTATTATTTAAACGAAACTATCCCAAACGAAAAGAAATAGGCTACTCTCTGATTATGTTGCACATGCACATATGTCGAAATAACGAGATATTATGTTGATATAAATTTATTTATACTGTTGGCAAAATTTTAAGCAAAAATATTTAAATTAATCCCCAACTTAAAAGTTGAAACTAATATATAATATAGACTCATTAAATGCAAAGTGAGATATTTCAAGCCTTTATTTGTTATAATTTCTATGATTATGGCTTACAGCTATGAAAACCTTTTCACAATATTCTAAATTTGAATTTGGGGTTTTCATAAGCTGTATACACTTTTACAAAAGGAACATAAATCGTCAATATCAGAGTATCTTGCAATTAATGATTTAACAGGATAAATGGATGCAAAATTTTAAAATGTATTTATTTGGTTTTATTATTAATGCAATATTTAAAGGGGATTAACTAAGCAGTCTTCCAATTAATATTATCAATAATATAGTTCCAATAATTTTGTATTTGAAATATATTTGAAAAAATAATTGAAATAATTTTGTATATTGAAAAAGTTTGTAGTACAAATATGCTTATTATTGCATTTTATATCAATAAATTCAATGCCATTTAAAATTAATTTCGGATTTATCATTAATGTGGAGTTAAATTGAATATGACTTTGATAAGATGGATCAGAGTAGGGGAAATTGCTTTAATGACAGAATTAAAATTCTTTAAAATGCACTGGAAAACTATGGATTTGCATAAATTGTTCGTATGTTAAAATATTTCCATAATTATCAAACATATTCATAAGATGATTAATATCCCTGTTAAACCAATTCCTTAAAAATAAGGATTTATTGGTCGCGTTGCAACCAACAGTGTATAGTAATGACAGTGACGCAAACCGGAAAATGTAATGCGTGCGCAGGAGAAACTATCGCGTGCGCACGAGAAACATATCGCGTGCGCACGAGATACTATCACGTGCGCACTCGATAGTCTTTATTTTTTTTATTTTTGCAAAGGTCCCTTTAGGGGCTCCGTAAATATCAGCTGCTTTGTAGATTTTTTTTTTTTTTTTTTAAGTACATTAAAGATCAAATCCAAACTAAATGACAACACAGAACAACGTACAATCACTAGACTAGTGATCATCAAATCCCTTTTAACAGTTTATTTCACAGACTTAGACAAGTTTTCTTTTTTCCCACAAAACCTTTAGTATTAATACTACATTATTTAATTAATTGCTAATTAGCATTACAAACACTGATTAATACCAATGAAGTAAAGGACATGCTATATCATAATTGGAATGTTGGACAATAAATAAATAAATATATATATATATATACAGTGAAGAAAATAAGTATTTGAACACCCTGCTATTGTGCAAGCTCTCCCACTTAGAAATCATGGAGGGGTCTGAAATTGTCATCGTAGGTGCATGTCCACTGTGAGAGACATAATCTAAAAAAAAAAATCCAGAAATCACAAACAATGATTTTTTAACTATTTATTTGTAAGATACAGCTGCAAATAAGTATTTGAACACCTGAGAAAATCAATGTTAATATTTGGTACAGTAGCCTTTGTTTGCAATTACAGAGGTCAAACGTTTCCTGTAGTTTTTCACCAGGTTTGCACACACTGCAGGAGGGATTTTGGCCCACTCCTCCACACAGATCTTCTCTAGATCAGTCAGGTTTCTGGGCTGTCGCTGAGAAACACGGAGTTTGAGCTCCCTCCAAAGATTCTCTATTAGGTTTAGGTCTGGAGACTGGCTAGGCCACGCCAGAACCTTGATATGCTTCTTACAGAGCCACTCCTTGGTTATCCTGGCTGTGTGCTTCGGGTCATTGTCATGTTGGAAGACCCAGCCTCGACCCATCTTCAATGCTCTAACTGAGGGAAGGAGGTTGTTCCCCAAAATCTCGCAATACATGGCCCCGGTCATCCTCTCCTTAATACAGTGCAGTCGCCCTGTCCCATGTGCAGAAAAACACCCCCAAAGTATGATGCTACCACCCCCATGCTTCACAGTAGGGATGGTGTTCTTGGGATGGTTCTCATCATTCTTCTTCCTCCAAACACGGTTAGTGGAATTAATTTATGACCAAAAAGTTCTATTTTGGTCTCATCTGACCACATGACTTTCTCCCATGACTCCTCTGGATCATCCAAATGGTCATTGGCAAACTTAAGACAGGCCTTGACATGTGCTGGTTTAAGCAGGGGAACCTTCCGTGCCATGCATGATTTCAAACCATGACGTCTTAGTGTATTACCAACAGTAACCTTGGAAACGGTGGTCCCAGCTCTTTTCAGGTTATTGACCAGCTCCTCCCGTGTAGTTCTGGGCTGATTTCTCACCTTTCTTAGGATCATTGAGCTTCTTCCATTTTCTAATGATTGCTCCAACAGTGGACCTTTTTTCACCAAGCTGCTTGGCAATTTCCCCGTAGCCCTTTCCAGCCTTGTGGAGGTGTACAATTTTGTCTCCAAATGTCTTTGGACTAGAGGATGGATACCCGACCCGAGCCCGACGGGACCCGCCGGTACCCGACGGGCCGGGCCGGGTTCGGACAGATATTTAGAAATTATGTTCGGGTTCGGGTCGGGCTCGGTCACATCAGCGCGATAAGGCATTGAACATTTTTTATTTAAAACAGCTTATGTAGGTAGCAAATGTGCCTGATGCTTTCACTTGATGCAAACGTTCGTTTTTGTGATTAAAATACCTGTAAAATATTACCATAACATCTGTCTTCCTGTGTGCGGAAATTTGTTTATGTAGCCGTGACAACGAAACACGTGCATGCGCGCCTGTGTTAAGTGCGCTTGTTTCTGCGTACGCGCTGATGTGCTCGTCCTGTTGACATTTCCGAATGCCTTCCTACATTTGCTTAATAAAAAGCGGGCTTTCCACACAAACAAACGTACATGTGTCATTAGTATGAGAAAAAAATGGGATTTTAACTGTCGGTCTCGGGTCGGGCTGGGACATAAATATCTTTATGCCTGTCGGGCTCGGGTCGGGCTCGGTTACTGCTCTGTCGGACGCGGGCCGGGCTCGGACAGAAAAATTCGGCCCGATCCGCACTCTACTTTGGACAGCTCTTTGGTCTTGGCCATGTTAGTAGTTGGATTCTTACTGATTGTATGGGGTGGACAGGGGTCTTTATGCAGCATAATGACCTCAAACAGGTACATCTAATTTAGAATAATAAATGGAGTGGAGGTGGACATTTTAAAGGCAGACTAACAGGTCTTTGAGGGTCAGAATTCTAGCTGATAGACAGGTGTTCAAATACTTATTTGCAGCTGTATCTTACAAATAAATAGTTAAAAAATCATACATTATGATTTCTGGATTTTTTTTTTAGATTATGTCTCTCACAGTGGACATGCACCTACGATGACAATTTCAGACCCCTCCATGATTTCTAAGTGGGAGAACTTGCAAAATAGCAGGTTGTTCAAATACTTATTTTCTTCACTGTATATACACTCACCGGCCACTTTATTAGGTACCCCATGCTAGTAATGGGTTGGACCCCCTTTTGCCTTCAGAACTGCCTCAATTCTTCGTGGCATAGATTCAACAAGGTGCTGGAAGCATTCCTCAGGGAGTTTGGTCCATATTGACATGATGGCATCACACAGTTGCCGCAGATTTGTCGGCTGCACATCCATGATGCGAATCTCCCGTTCCACCACATCCCAAAGATGCTCTATTGGATTGAGATCTGGTGACTGTGGAGGCCATTTGAGTACAGCGAACTCATTGTCATGTTCAAGAAACCAGTCTGAGATGATTCCAGCTTTATGACATGGTGCATTATCCTGCTGAAAGTAGCCATCAAAAGTTGGGTACATTGTGGTCATAAAGGGATGGACATGGTCAGCAACAATACTCAGGTAGGCTGTGGCGTTGCAACGATGCTCAATTGGTACCAAGGGGCCCAAAGAGTGCCAAGAAAATATTCCCCACACCATTACACCACCACCACCAGCCTGAACCGTTGATACAAGGCAGGATGGATCCATGCTTTCATGTTGTAGACGCCAAATTCTGACCCTACCATCCGAATGTCGCAGCAGAAATCGAGACTCATCAGACCAGGCAACGTTTTTCCAATCTTCTATTGTCCAATTTCGATGAGCTTGTGCAAATTGTAGCCTCAGTTTCCTGTTCTTAGCTGAAAGGAGTGGCACCCGGTGTGGTCTTCTGCTGCTGTAGCCCATCTGCCTCAAAGTTCGACGTACTGTGCGTTCAGAGATGCTCTTCTGCCCACCTTGGTTGTAACGGGTGGTTATTTGAGTCACTGTTGCCCTTCTATCAGCTCGAACCAGTCTGGCCATTCTCCTCTGACCTCTGGCATCAACAAGGCATTTCCGCCCACAGAACTGCCGCTCACTGGATGTTTTTTTCTTTTTCGGACCATTCTCTGTAAACCCTAGAGATGGTTGTGCGTGAAAATCCCAGTAGATTAGCAGTTTCTGAAATACTCAGACCAGCCCTTCTGGCACCAACAATCATGCCACGTTCAAAGTCACTCAAATCACCTTTCTTCCCCATACTGATGCTCGGTTTGAACTGCAGGAGATTGTCTTGACCATGTCTACATGCCTAAATGCACTGAGTTGCCGCCATGTGATTGGCTGCTTAGAAATTAAGTGTTAAGGAGCAGTTGGACAGGTGTACCTAATAAAGTGGCCGGTGAGTGTATAACAGCAATAGAATAGCTTTACAGACAACTGTTTTTATTTTTTATTTTATTTTTTGCTGTACTATCTTATACAGTATTAATGACCGTTAAAGCAAGACTATGTAAACAAAAAAAAACGAATCGGTTACCTAGCGTAACCTCGGTTCTCTCTAGATGAGGGAACGAGTATTGCGTAAGCTAGCTTACGCTACGGGAAAGATTCATCTTTTCTGAGAAATTGAAGCCAAAAAATTATCCTATAATTTTGTATCCATTGTCAACGCAGGTCAGCATTGGGCTAGCTAGCAGCTCATTGGTTTGCTCACAGGGAACTGCTTAAGCCTATGAGGAGACGCGAATGAACTCTCGGCCAATGAGAGTCAGACATGCTCTCATTGCATCAGAACCCGCCGAGTAGGGCGTGGTCACAGAGTATAAATATCGGCGTCATAGGCTGTAACTCTGGTTTTCATAGAATGAAGCGAGAAACGCTAGTAGCACAAGCACGGCCAGGAACGCAATACTTGTTCCCTCATCTAGAGAGAACCGAGGTTACGTTAGGTAACCGATTCGTTCTCTTACGAGAGGTTCTCTCGTATTGCGTAAGCTAGCTTACGCTACGGGAACACCTGGTCAACGCCGTGCGTGCTAAGCATCCACTTATGAGTCCCAGGGGAGACCCGGGGGAACCCTTGATAGTGGGAATGAATATATGTACATGTGACAGGGTCAGCGGAGCGGGCCGGTGACTGTGTAGTACTAAGCACCTGATAAGAGGGACAGAGCGGGAACCGGTCTGTGTGAATAACTCTTTTTTAGTGCAGCTCACCAGAGAAGCTGTAACATACTAAATAGCTAGTAGTTTAGCCTGTAAGGCGGGAACTTCGATATTATAAAATCTGACAAAGGTGGAAGGGGAAGCATCCTGCTGCCACACAATTGTCATGAATGGAAATTCCGCTGGACCATGCCCACGATGAGGCCATGCCTCTAGTGGAATGAGCCCTGATGCCCAGAAGGCATGGCAGGTCTTTTGACGCGTATGCGGCTGCAATGGCATCAACTATCCATCTGGATAGGGTCTGTTTCGAGGCGGCCAACCCCCTTGGTGCGCCCACCGAACGAAACAAACAGCTGCTCAGATCGTCTGACCGGAGCAGTACGGAAAATGTATAATCTCAGGGCCCTGACCGGACACAGGAGATTAGAGTCAGATTCGTTATCGGATGCAGGCAGAGCCGATAGAGAAATAACTTGTGCCCTGAACGGGGTACCAATCGCTTTTGGGACATAACCATGTCTAGGTTTGAGAACGACTAAGGAGTCATTGGGCCCAAACTCAAGACAGGAAGCGCTAGTGGACAGCGCGTGAATGTCTCCCACCTGTTTTACACAGACCATTTAGACGCATAGAGCCTTCTCGTAGAGGCCGCTCTAGCCTGCATGATCGTGTTTAACACTCCCTCTGGCAAAGCAACGGGTAGTTTTTGATCACCCACGCGTGTAGCGCCCAGCGCTCTGGGTGGGGGTGCCAGATCGTGCCGCGAGCTTGGGAGAGGAGATCTGCTCTGACTGGAATGGGCCACGGGGCTATCTGTGACAGCTGAGTGAGCTCCGGAAACCAAGTCTGACCCTCCCAACGCGGGGCTATGAGGAGCACCGAGTGGCGTGTTTCCCTGATTCTCTGAAGCACCTGTGGTAGCAGAGAAACCGGAGGGAATGCATAAAGCGGGCGGCTGGGCCAGGTCTGGGCTAGCGCGTCGTCGCTCTGAGAAAAATATTGGGCAATGGGTGTTCTCTTCTGAGGCGAAGAGGTCCACCTCTGCTCTGCCGAATATTCGCCACAGCTTTTGGACTGTAAGAGTGTGCAGGGACCATTCCCGGGGGGAATGGGGTTCCTGGACAGACTGTCTGGACCGTCGTTCAGATGGCCCGGCACGTGCGTCGCTCTGAGCGAGAGCAGGTGACACTGCGACCAAACTAATATGTGTTCTGTCAGTCTGAAAAGATTTCTGGATCTGACTCCGCCCTGACGGTTTAGATAGGAGACCATGGCTATATTGTCCGAACGGATCAGCACGTGGTGACCGTGAATGCGCGGGAGAAAGCGCGTGAGCGCGTTCGCGACCGCCAACATCTCCAAACAGTTTATGTGGAGGAGGCTCTCTTGAGCTGACCAGGGGCCGAAGGCCGGTGAGCCCTCGCAGAGCACACCCCAACCCGTGTTGGATGCGTCTGTCGAGATAACTTTTCGGCAAGAAAAGGTCCCCATGGAAACGCCCCGCTGAAACCATTCTGCCACAGTCCATGGCTGCAGAGCTGTGATACAGGTCTGCGTTACTTTTTATCAGCTGGCGGCCCGTGGTCCACGCGCGGTGAGACACACGGCTCTTCAACCAGAACTGAAGCGGGCGCATGCGCAGTAACCCCAGCTGGAGCACCGCGGAGGCTGAGGCCATGTAACCCAACGCCTTCTGAAACGTTTTCAGAGGTGTGAGTCTGTTCATCTGAAAAGATGCGGCGAGACGCTGAACACGGCGCGCGCGCTGTGTTGACAGACGAGCCGTCATCGTGACCGAGTCTAACTCTATACCCACGAAGGAGATAGTCTGACTGGGTTGTAGCGCGCTCTTTGTCCAATTGACAGAGAGGCCCAGGGCTTTCAGATGGTCGAGGGGAACTGTACGATGAGACAGTAGCTCTCTCTGTGATTGTGCCAAAATCAGCCAGTCGTCCAAATAGTTCAGTATTCGCAGCCCCTGACTCCGCAGGGGGGCGAGTGCCGCATCCATGCACTTCGTGAACATACGGGGCGCTAATGATAGGCCGAACGGAAGGACGGTGTATTGATAAACCTGGCCTTCGAAGGCGAAACGTAAGAATGGCCTGTGAAGGGGATTTATCTGAATCTGAAAGTACGCATCTTTCAGATCTAGTGAAATGAACCAGTCCCCCTGGCCCCCATGCGCGAAAAGTTTTCTGATAGTGAGCATTTTGAACGGTCTCTTCATGAGAACTTTGTTCAGAAATCTGAGGTCTTAGATTGGTCTGAGGCCGCCGTCTTTCTTGGGAACAAGAAAATAACGGCCGTAAAACCCCGACTCGCTCATAGACAGAGGAACTCTCTCTATAGCCCTTTTGCACAAAAACTTTGCTATCTCTGAACGGAGCAGCGTCACTGCTTCTGGGTTCATAGTAGTTTCTAGCCATGCTCGAAAACGTGGAGGGCGGCGGTGAAACTGTAAGCGATAGCCTAGCCTTATTGTGTTTAGTACCCACTGGGAAATTCCCGGAATAGCTTCCCACGCTTTGAAGCGTAACGCTAGGGGGTGAATGGCTACATGGTCCCCGTCGCTGCACATAGCGGGCTGCGTGAGCGCGCTCATAGTATTTAAGACAGCGGGACTTATGCTCAGAGATGAGTTTTTGGGCCGTGTAACAGAGTGAACAGAGGGGGGACGCGCACACGGGCTCGTGGGCGCGCTTATGCACCCTGAAACTCGAGCGATTTGGAACCGCTTTATGAGAGTGGACTCTGTGTGAGACACGGGAACTGAAGTGCTTTTGTGTATGAGTGAACACTGTGTTGTGGGCACATTTTCTACACAAGAGGCTTTTATGCTCTTTTTGCGATTTTTCTGGATCACCGTGAAAACGGCGTTTGTGCTCATGCAAGCGGGAAAAGAGACCGGCTTGGTAATGGCGGAATACACTGCTGTAGTAGCCGCGTGCGCGGGGACTAACAGAGGGCGAAACTTTGACGGCGGTCCGGCCGCGGCGGGAGAGCGCGTCTTTTTCTCAGCTGTGTTAGGCAGACTTCGAGTGATCAGGTTTCAGCGCGCTCCTAGGCCGAGGCCCCCGAGGCGGCGGCGGTCTGTGGCGGCTGTCAGAGCGAGAACGAGGGCGGCCGCCCTGGCGCCGCTGAGAAGTCTGACTGTGCTGAGCTGGGCGCTGGGGTGGGGCTCGTGCAGGAGGCTGGTCACGTGAGCGGCCTGCAGAGGAGCTAGCGCGACGAGGCAGAAAGAGGTTCATGGCCTGGGAGGCTTTCTGTTTTTCAGAAAAATGGTCGACGATACCCGTGACGGCAGATCCGAAGAGGCCGGATGGAGAGAGCGGGGCGTTGAGAAAAGCGGCGCTCAGAATCTCCCATGTCGGTGAGTGTGAGGCACAAATGTCTCTCAGTCACACAAATGGCGGCCATGCATTTCCCCAGGGCTTGAGCGGCAGATTTTGTAGCGCGAAGGGCAAGGTCCGTGGCGCTCCTCAAATCCGCGACTGGAGGGGAATTTCTTCCACTCTCATCCCATTCGCGAAGTATGTCACCCTGAAGAATCTGCAGGACGGACATGGAGTGAAGTGCAGAGGCTGCTTGGCCGGCGGCTGAATAAGCGCGGGCGTGAAAGCTAGAAGTCGCTCTGCAGGCTTTTAGAGGGAAGCACAGGTGATGAGCGCCATCTCGCGGAGGGCGGGCACAGATGTGCGGCGACCAGGTCCTCTACAGGGGGAATGGAGAGATAGCCCTTCTCTGCGGCTCCATCCACAACGCGAAGCGGGGTGGAAGAGTCAGAGCGAGTTCTAGCAGAGAGCGGGGCATTCCAGGACTACGCGAGTTCCGCGTGCAGTTCAGGCAGAAGGGCGCGGCCCGCTTAGTGGCGGGAGTCGAACGCTGGCGGAAGTAGCTGCCGTCCATACGGTTGGTGGTCTGCTCGGGGGGAGGGGACCACTCGAGCCCGAGGCGTTCGACGGCCTGAGAGAGGAGGCGTCATAAATTCCTCCTCGATACCAGCGCGGGTCCCGGTGGATTCTCGGGCCGAGGAGGCGTGAGAACCGGACCATTCCTCACTGTCTGAAGCGAGAAGCGAACATGTCTCCTTGATGTCCGCGGTGTCATCTGAGGCAACAGAGCGGCCACTCGGCGGCAGCTGTATGTCCGGAAGTGGCGAAGATGGAGAGCGGGAGGCGACAGGCTCCGGAGGGATGAACGCTTCAGGCTGGGGTTCCGGCGGCCTCTGAGAGCGGCGTTTCTTCTTCCGCGGCGTGTTTAGTGACCTGCAGTCAAGCCCGCAGGGTCGACAACGGCATGTTTTCGCAGAGCTCGCAGCCGCCGTCGGCGAGGGCGAGCTCGGCGTGCTCCAATCCGAGGCAGAGAGCGCAGATGACGTGGCGGTCTCTGCCCTCGAGGGGAGCGCGGCAAGAACCGCAGGAAATTTTTAGAGACATCTTGAAAAAGACGCTCAGCTCTTTAGGATACAATATAGGAAGCTTTTGTAAAAAGGATACAAATCCGTCGGATGGCGCTAGCTCGCAGGACGGCTGAAGGTGGCGAAGACGGCCGGCTTCCTCAGTCTCCCAGATGCTCGCTAAGTTGCCTTTTCAACGACGGCGGCTTCTCTCAAGATCAGCAGATGCGTGTAGCCTCGCTGAAGAGATGAAAATCAGAGTTACAGCCTATGACGCCGATATTTATACTCTCTGACCACGCCCTACTCGGCGGGTTCTGACGCAATGAGAGCATGTCTGACTCTCATTGGCCGAGAGTTCATTCGCGTCTCCTCATAGGCTTAAGCAGTTCCCTGTGAGCGAACCAATGAGCTGCTAGCTAGCCCGCTCATGGTCTGCTGCAGCTGAACTGCGTTGACAATGGATACAAAATTATAGGATAATTTTTTGGCTTCAATTTCTCAGAAAAGATGAATCTTTCCCGTAGCGTAAGCTAGCTTACGCAATACGAGAGAACCTCTCGTAAGAGAACACAGCCACTGTCTGTCATGTTCTATAAGATCATCATGTTTGTAGCATGATCCAGGGGATTAAAACGTACAAAATATATTTCAGGCCTAGTGGAGTTGGTAACTAATAATAGTAGTAAATGTGTAAAGTTGCATAAAATAGAAATATTCAATAAAGCAAGAAAAAACTACCTCAAATGTGTATTTAATGATTGGATTAACTGTTATCTGGGCTGTTGCCCAGTAACTCCAGTTGGAATTTTCACCCCAAAATGGATGCCGCGCTACCGAAGCGCCACCTAGTGGCTGTTACCAAAAAAGCATCAGAGTTTCACCTCTTGTTCTTCTATGCTCGTTTGCTCAAAGTAAACAATAATTACCACGACGATAATTAATTGAAATATATGGCCTTTAATCTTCTCTTATTGGTCTGATTGACCAATCTTTCATAAACCGAGCCAGGAGTTTACTAAGATACCGTGCCTTGAAAGACACTTGAAAAGGTATTTGATAGTTCACGGAGCAGCATTCAAGCCGTGCTGAAAGTTTGCACCGAGAACACAGACGCATGACATGCATGCAAGTGATGCAACTCTTTTACACATCAAAACCTTACCCTCACAGACAATGGCATATTACTAGTTAGTGTAAAACCTATCTATTGTCCACATTAAGATGTCCAACCCAGTTGTCGTTTCAATTCATTTTATTGACAACAATCACAATCACATAAATAGGCTTAGATGGCAGCAAGTTGATAAATTAAAAAGGGTTCATACACCTAAGTAAATCAGTGCAGACCTCCAAATAGTTTGAATTGACATTAGTAATTCAAAACAGTGACAAAGACCAGCTCCTAAAACAGAGCCAGAAAAACACCCTTATTATTTGTGCTAATAACATTCACAAACAAAACATTTAAAAAAAACAACATTCCTCAAAAACACACAATAAAACAAACATACACTTCACCCATACATCACGTAGCCTACCTGGCAACAGCTTACAACAACTGTTTCCCAAACCAGGAACAAACCATCATTACAACCTGCACAATATTTAAATAAACATGATTATCACGCATTTAAAACAATTACATCAAACATGGCTAATGAAAGTTTGATCTACCTCCAAGAATGAAAATCACTGCCACTTATCTGGCGTTGTTGTACGTTGCAACAGCTACAGCTTACAACAATTGTTTTGCAATTTAGGCACATACTCAGTCTGCACAAAATATTACATTAAAAACAAATACATTAAACAATCAATGAGAGTTTGATTTACCTCAAAGACAGAAATCTCAGCAGCCTATCTGGCGTTGTCTATTCAGGGTGCGGGCCGCCATTACTTGAAAGACACCTTCTTTCTTCTTTGTGCTCTTTCTTGCAAGAAAATGATATCTATGAAAAATTTCAGTCAGGATTCAGACCGTATCATAGCACAGAAACTGCGCTAGTTAAAATTACAAATGATTTACTTTTAGCTTCTGACCAAGGCTGCATCTCAATACTAGTTCTACTCGATCTTAGCGCTGCATTTGATACTATAGATCATAAAATACTCCTGGATCGACTACAAAACTACACTGGTGTTCAGGGACAGGCATTAAGCTGGTTTAGATCGTACTTATCAGACCGTTACCACTTTGTCTGTTTAAATGGAGAAAAATCAAAGATAACGTCATTAGACTATGGAGTGCCGCAAGGATCTGTGTTAGGCCCTCTACTATTTACAATATATATGCTGCCACTTGGTAATATTATAAGAAAACATGGAATTAATTTCCACTGTTATGCTGATGACACTCAATTATATATTTCATCACGGCCAGATGAAAACACTAACTTATCTAACTTGACAGAATGTCTTAAAGATATAAAATGCTGGATGACGTGTAATTTCCTGCTATTAAATTCAGATAAAACAGAGGTATTACTCATTGGTCCAAAAAACTACCCACAAAATCCCTTACAATACAACTTTAATTTAGAAGGATGTCCTGTTACTTTATCCACTACACATCATTCACCAATGCTTTAACCTGAGCTATCTGTTGCCTTCCCAAAAAGGGACATTCAAAATTAAAATCATGTGGAAAAGTAGATGCAACCTCATGACTAAAAACTACAGCCTCTTCTGAACATAATGAAATCTGAACCTCCCCTGGGCATATGTTTAGAAAAGAAATAGACTTTGAACCTCCTGCTACTACCTCAGCTACATGCAGGCGTGCTAGCCGTGTATGGGGGGCCAAACTGATATCTAAAGCACCCGCATTTAGAATAGGAACAGCTAGCTGGCCACCATGAACCCTTACCAAACCTGGAGACACAATAAGGGACCCAGGTAGAACCCCTTCGTCCACCTCTAATCCCTCTACCAAAGCAACATAATCGGGATCATAAGTGTTCAGAAACCCTGTAGCAGGAACCAAACACATTGAACCTGCTGGTACCAATACAGGTAAGGGGGCCATCACTTTTGCAAAACCCTGATACACTTGAACACACCGTCCTGGTGGCATTACATTGAAAGAATCAGGCAAAATTTCATTGCAATCTTATATTATGTTCATGCCCACCAACCCTAGAACAGTTTTTCTCTTCAATTTTGTTACAGGATCTGTTGGATCCTTCACTACTAGAACACCACGCTGTGGAAAGACCTTATCCATAATTTTAACATTGAGTTCTAAATAACCCAAGTATGGTATAGAAAGGCCATTCGCAGCCTTTAAGGTCAGCCACCCACATTCTTTAAGAGCACCCTCCCCTTTACACTCAAAATGTTCCCTAAACTCTCTGTTATAATAGTGACCATAGAACCTGTGTCTATCATAGATGGGACACGTACTCCTCCCATATACACATCCATCACAGGAGTTGGCCCTGTAAGTGCATTATATACTTTTTCCCATGAAATGATAGAATCGTCTGAGCCTAACTGTTCCCCTCCTGTAGTCTGGCTCTGAACTACAGGGGGAATTTGTTTCCCTGTTGCATATTAACAGAAACAGCTGTCCCCCTGGCTGACTCAGATGATGTTGTCTGACGGCCATTGTCACTAACCGTATTCACATCTGAACAAAATCTTACAATATGTCCTATTCCTTGACATCTAAAACAAATAGGTCTTCCTGTTGAATCATACCTGGGCTCCTGTCTTGGCCTACACCCCCGTCTGCCCTCTGAAACTTGCATTCTTGCTACCTGCTTTGCAAGGCCCTCTAACTTCTCCTGTTTCCTCATAGCCTCTTTAAGTTCAAGAAGAAGAGAATCAGTATTAACAGGGGTATTTGTTGTAGTAATACCAGAACATTCAACTGCACCTTCTGTTACTAAACTGTAGGGGGCTCTATCGGGCACATTATCCTCTTCCCAAAACAGCATTGCTTCTCTCTGCAAAGCTGAGAATTTCATATTTGAATCTTGTCTAATTAATCGTTTTAATTCTCTACGAAGTGAAGGATCTCTTACATCTGACTTCTTATCATCTCTTCCCCATACAACTCCACTCCTCCATTACAACGAGTGATGTCTCCTGCCAAGGATAACAGTGAATGAGAAAATTCCCGCAACCCCTCACCTGCCTTCTGTTTTCGGTCGAAAAAACGCTTTTGAGCGGCCGTCAGAGAATAAGGATGGCCATATGCCTCCTTCAAAGCTTCTAGAATCAATGCAGGGCTTTTGCGTACCTCAGATGTATTATATATTATCTCTTGCTTAGCTCCCGCCTCCAAATGATCATAGAGAAAAGCTGCTTGTTCTCTTTCTCTATATTGCCGATAATTCATAGAGTTCTGCACTTCATCAGCCCAATCGTAATATGAGATGGTACCTGGGTCACCAGAAAACATTAACATCTTTTTATCTTTAGGCACATAAATCACTTCAACAGATGTTCTAACTCTACTGGTGGAGGTTGGAGAAGCAGCCGAATCAGCCAGGCCCACATCTGAAGGAGAATGTGATGCTTCCAAAGGATCTGGTGTAACAGTCCGTTGCAACTGAGCAGTCAGTACTTCATTCTGTTGTTTAAGTTCATCCATTGCAGCTTTCTCCCTGACCAACCTTTCCCGCAACGCCGCAAGTTCGTGCTCCATCGTTTGGATGTCAGTCATACAGCAGCTACAACACCTTTTCAGGTCCCAAGCAGTTCTGCCGAAGTTCCTTGTCTTTTGCTCCACAGACCTCAACTCCTTAGCCAATGTCACTGTTTTGAATCCCAACCACACCTTTTATCAACTCACTACCAAAAATCCTGTTCGTGGACGCCAAATTGTAAAGCCTATCTATGGTCCACATTAAGATGTCCAACCCAGTTGTCGTTTCAATTCAATTTATTGACAACAATCACAATCACATAAATAGGCTTAGATGGCAGCAAGTTGATAAATTAAAAAGGGTTCATACACCTAAGTAAATCAGTGCAGACCTGCAAATAGTTTGAATTGACATTAGTAATTCAAAACAGTGACAAAGACCAGCTCCTAAAACAGAGCCAGAAAAACACCCTTATTATTTGTGCTAATAACATTCACAAACAAAACATTTTTAAAAAAAACAACATTCCTCAAAAACACACATTAATTAAAACAAACATACACTTCAACCATACATCACGTAGCCTACCTGGCAACAGCTTACAACAACTGTTTTCCAAACCAGGAACAAACCATCATTACAACCTGCACAATATTTAAATAAACATGATTATCACGCATTTAAAACAATTACATCAAACATGGCTAATGAAAGTTTGATCTACCTCCAAGAAGGAAAATCACTGCCACTTATCTGGCGTTGTTGTACGTTGCAACAGCTACAGCTTACAACAATTGTTTTGCAATTAAGGCACATAGGCCTACTCAGTCTGCACAAAATATTACATTAAAAACCAATACATTAAACAATCAATGAGAGTTTGATTTACCTCAAAGACAGAAATCTCAGCAGCCTATCTGGTGTTGTCTATTCAGCGTGCGCGCCGCCATTACTACTGAACTAACGCTACTCCATTCATAAATAGGACATCGGACCGAAAACTACCGTATTCACCCTACCACACAGGACTACCGTAAATACTATAGTGGTTACAGCCATCACTTTATCACATTAGCTAGGCTAGAATTTATACCACTAATTTGATAAGGCCTTATTCGGTGATGGACATCACCGTCAAACATGCTGAAAATGGGGATTTATTCGCCCATAATCAGATTAATTTGTTCTGGTACCATTTATACGAGCGGCTAATCTGAGATTTCTTCGTCAGAGAAGGCTTATGCTCGACAAACAGTCGATACTCTGTTAGTCGAACAAATACTCTTACATCTGAAATTAGGATTGCTTCGCTAATATCAGGAGTTTCTTATCGTACGGTTTAAACATGCATTATAGCATTTGAGAAACTTTCTGCCATTCGTAAAAAGGCATATTCAAGCTATAGTTTTGCTGATTTCAGAAACTTGTACGTGCATGAGATGTTAATTAAAACTTATGGGACAATATATCATTGATTATTGTCTGCTTGCATACAATGTTTAATGCAATCCCAACGAATCAGCTCTATGGAATATTAATAATCAATAATAACTTATGATTAATTATGAATATTTGGGTCAGTTAATTGTATTAACTTCATGTGGCTGAATTAATATTACAATCAATTAATCAGTTCGTCCAACAAACTCTTTGATTATTCATTTATTCTAAGAAAAATTATTTCCTAGCTTGTACAGCGCTTTGAGCATGTAACCAGATCAAAATTTTAAAGGGACAATTGCGTTGCAAGCAAATCAGAACCAAATACATATTGTGCACAAGTTTTATTGACTAAATCACAAACAATTAAACTAAACAAACATGCATATATAAATACATAAATAGGTGAGAGATAGGAGGAAATTGGAAACCGGAAAGGGGGCGATGGAGAAGATCAATCTCATTATGAAAAGAACCAATTGATACCTTGCATTTCTGTAGTGGGAACAATTCTTGAAGTTGTTGAAAATTGAAGTCGTTGATGGTTGGAGTCGTTGGTTGAGAGGGTCCTCTCTCTCTGTCCTGAATGAGCCTATATGAGTCCAGGGGCTAGCAGTTTTCTGGATTGAAGAAAAGGCAGTCTGACTCCCTTTTGGGAGCATGAAAGCATGGCCGATGGTGCTCACTGCTTGCTGGCCCCACGGGCCCTAATGAAGGGTGAGGGTTCACCCCAGTATCAGCAGAAGCAGTGTTGCGACCGGATGAGAAAAAAACAAGAGAATTCGGGGCTTGTGTGAATGCCTTTTAAAAGTCGGAGGAAGGTCCACCTCTCAGGGTTGGCTTGACCAATAAGGAGGTGGCATTTCCAAGGGGGAGAATTTGATTTATAGATCTTTGTTTCACTTGCATGTGCAGCTGGTTGACTTGCTGGTGAAGAAACTACGAAAGATTTCTTGTAATACCATAATGTTGCACAGCTAGAAACATTGCACATATCATTTCAATCTTCAAAGTACCAGTTCATAAAGACAAAACATGGTATAGGTGAGTTTGGTTAACCATAGTTTGCAAAGTTTGAAACATTAACCCATTAGAGTTTTCAAGAAAACAGACCAGACCACTTAAAGGAAAATCATGAGATATGGAATTTAGATACATGTTTATACAATTCTCACGTGAATATATAGAATATATATGTAGGATAAAAGGGGTTCATTTCTCCATTTCTCCCAACATTCCTTTGGAGGTCGTGAAAGTATCCTTATCAGTCCTTTAACCAGACACCAGGCTCTGCCAGTGTGTTCATTTCATTTGGGATGTTAGTTTCGGATTGTTCCTTAAATATAATGAATAGTTAGTGTGTGTCTAATTGGTCCAGATGCTACAAATAACATGTGTCCAATTCTGATTGGCCAGGGACGCAACGACTTGCGCCCAGAGGAGAATCTTTAAGAAACCAATTAGAGACCAGCTTCAGGTCACATGCTGCCCGAAAATTTAAAGTCTCACATAGACATCCATTTGTTCGGCCTCCCTCACCCATGAAACCGCATAAAACATATTGAAAAACATCGAAAAACTTTAAAAAAAAAATGTATACAAGTATATTTCTGGAATCTTGATGGGGCGACCACACCCTCTATTGACAAGGCGCCACTGCTAGGATGACTTCAGGGTGAGTAAATCATGGGCTAATTTTCATTTTTGGGTGAACTATCCCTTTAATGGGTTAGTGGGGAATCTCCCTGATCTCTGGAATGTGGTGCTCTGCTGATTTTGTGGGGCCATGTTTATTCCTACATATTCCCCCTCTGGTCGGTGATATTTCAGGTGAGGACATCGGCGACAAACAGGCAGAGAGAACAAACACACATGCAAACACAGAAGTTGAGTCTTTTAGTTGAGAGGGATTTGACACAGTAAGTGATAGTATAGTAAGTGAATAATCTGTTTAGCTGAGTCAAGCATAGTTTGAATCAGTACAAATGAGGAGCTCCTTGATGTGGTGGGTCGCGGCAATCTGCAGGGTGATAAAGATGGCCGTTACTACTGCATATTGTGATAAGGGAGGGCCCAGGATCAGTGACAACCCCTGCCCACCATAACAGAGTCCAGACTCTTGACTTCCTGAGTCCTGACTTTCTTCTAAAACACCAATGCTTTCAGAAATATATTTTATTAAAACCAAAAAAAAAACAATCCAATATGCAAATATTATATTGATTGTTTTTGGAGCCTTCAATGGCAATCTAAATTTATGTAACCCTGCTTGTTTCATTCAGAAAAGATGGCACACTACATTTTGCATACATAAATTCTTTACACTAGACTCCAAACCAGATATGTAAACAACTTAAAATGTCTCAAGCAAATAAAACAAAAAAGTCTGTCAAGCATAGAAAAATAATAATGGTCAATCATCATCTTCATTCAGAAAGGAAATTCCAACACGAAACTCATTCATTACTGAACATTCTTATAATAACATAACAGGTCCCATCAACACCAAGCATAACATTTTACAATTCATTGGCAAGGTCATTTAAAATATCTTTTTACTTTTTTGTTGTTGTTGAAGGAATTATTGCTATACTGTTAGTCATCAAAGCGGATGTGCTTGCTAGCTTCCTTGGTCCGAGCAATGATGATTTTCTCAGCTTTTGAAATGAGCTATGAAATACAACAAATATTGTGTGATGATGATGAAAAAACGACAGTAATTTAATGTTCACTTAAAATCTATTTAGCTCTGTGAGTGCATTTATTTTTACTGTAAAAGGCTGTAGAAGTAGTTTGTTACCTTTTCTGTTCCACGCTTTTTTTCTCTAGGACTGTTCAGCTTTGCTTGTCGGTCCACCAAAATCTTCTGCCAGTACCTCTGCTCATGATCACCTTTTTATCCATCAATAGAGAATTTATTTTTACCTCATCTTTAAAAATGCTAGGTTTAACCTCAAAATACATTTAAAGAAAAGAATCCTTCTAACCTGAGAGTAGTTCAAGGTTCCAGTTGTATTTTTGGGCTGTGATGACTGTCTGTGCATCTTCTGGGCTCTTGAAGCGAACATGACCCTCCGCATCTCCTTCAAGAATGTCAACATAAGCCACAGCAGACAGCTCAGACAGCAAATCCTGCACATATGAAAAGAAACAACTCTTAAAAATTAAATTACTTGTTCTCTGTTGAGTTCGATTCTCCTTTCTCAGAGAAATATTGAAGTCCTATTGAATAGCGCAAATAGCCAAAATGGCGTTAAAGAACATGAACTGGACAGGGATCCAAACACATGTATGGTCAAAAAAGAGAGAGGCAATCGAAGCTCTCGCCCCGCAGCAAATATCTTACATTGCCACCAACCCCTGCCATCCCTGGCCCACCCCTAGGCACATATAGTAAAATTAAATTCAAATAAAGTTTTGACAAAAAAGGTTTTATAAAAAGATAAACCTCACATATTTCAGCCTTTAAATAATTTTTATAAAAAGAATGAGTCCAAAAAGATAAATTACTTGACATTTACATGAATGCACATTAGCTTATCTTTTATTATTAATAGTAAAATTCGGTCTGATTTTCCCGTGGCGTCTGTCGTTGCTATGCAACCATGCACTGCACTCTCCACAACGACAAAGTTTTAGTAGCTAATGGATTTCCACCACAGAAAAACGCTTGCTGTAGCTCTGCTACAAGATTTATTTACGGAGAAGAGAAAAACACCCGTAGTGTTAGGGTGCACCCCCATCCTTCATGTTGACTGAGCTTTCAATGTTGTTACAGACAGGGTGAAGCTGATTGGTTGGTTCTGGTCACGTGAACTGCGGTGCGCTTGTGGCATTCCGAAAAGTTGAGGTGTTTTCATCTCACTGCGCCTGAGAAAAAATGAGCGCGTCGCTTCAATTATGAGCGCGCTTTCCGCGCGCCTACATTTGAAATAACGAACTTGAGAGCGCAAAAGACACGATATGTGAACGGCCCCTTTCCGAGCTACCTCTAATCAGGCTTGCGAGCGTCGTGTTGGAGACCCCAGTAAAAGATAGCAGCGAGAAGAAACATACCCCCAAAATGCTTTGGTAGAAAAGGACATGACATACAATGGGTCTCAAACACCATTGTTTTCTCCTTCTTACTTAAATCTTGTTTTTGAAAAACACCCCTGAAAAACAGGCGAATCTCCACATAATACCGACTGTGACGCAACAGTCGGGATCGTTAATATGTACGACTCCAAAAATCTGCATATGCCAGCCCATGTTCAATGACAGGCGGAACTGCACAGCCGAAGCATGGCAGTTGCTCAGTGTTTGGATGTACAAATGAACACAAAGGTATTTAGTTCCTTCATCCGAGCCTCTGAAGAAACAATGGGTTAATTTTATTTTCTCAGGAAATTTCCAAACATTTCACCGACGAGACTGTTTCCTCAACTTGGGCCAATACAGAGCTGGCCTTGAACGTCTGAAAATAAATCGATCGAGCTACCAAGCAAATTAATTAATTAATTAAGGTTAAATTAATAAGCCTATATTAATTGAAATTTATTTAATTGATTTCAATGCCAAGATATACACTCACCGGCCACTTTATTAGGTACCCCATGCTAGTAACGGGTTGGACCCCCTTTTGCCTTCAGAACTGCCTCAATTCTTCGTGGCATAGATTCAACAAGGTGCTGGAAGCATTCCTCAGGGAGTTTGGTCCATATTGACATGATGGCATCACACAGTTGCCGCAGATTTGTCGGCTGCACATCCATGATGCGAATCTCCCGTTCCACCACATCCCAAAGATGCTCTATTGGATTGAGATCTGGTGACTGTGGAGGCCATTTGAGTACAGCGAACTCATTGTCATGTTCAAGAAACCAGTCTGAGATGATTCCAGCTTTATGACATGGCACATTATCCTGCTGAAAGTAGCCATCAGAAGTTGGGTACATTGTGGTCATAAAGGGATGGACATGGTCAGCAACAATACTCAGGTAGGCTGTGGCGTTGCAACGATGCTCAATTGGTACCAAGGGGCCCAAAGAGTGCCAAGAAAATATTCCCCACACCATGACACCACCACCACCAGCCTGAACCGTTGATACAAGGCAGGATGGATCCATGCTTTCATGTTGTAGACGCCAAATTCTGACCCTACCATCCGAATGTCGCAGCAGAAATCGAGACTCATCAGACCAGGCAACGTTTTTCCAATCTTCTATTGTCCAATTTCGATGAGCTTGTGCAAATTGTAGCCTCAGTTTCCTGTTCTTAGCTGAAAGGAGTGGCACCCGGTGTGGTCTTCTGCTGCTGTAGCTCATCTGCCTCAAAGTTCGACGTACTGTGCGTTCAGAGATGCTCTTCTGCCCACCTTGGTTGTAACGGGTGGTTATTTGAGTCACTGTTGCCCTTCTATCAGCTCGAACCAGTCTGGCCATTCTCCTCTGACCTCTGGCATCAACGAGGCATTTCCGCCCACAGAACTGCCGCTCACTGGATGTTTTTTCTTTTTCGGACCATTCTCTGTAAACCCTAGAGATGGTTGTGCGTGAAAATCCCAGTAGATTAGCAGTTTCTGAAATACTCAGACCAGCCCTTCTGGCACCAACAATCATGCCACGTTCAAAGTCACTCAAATCACCTTTCTTCCCCATACTGATGCTCGGTTTGAACTGCAGGAGATTGTCTTGACCATGTCTACATGCCTAAATGCACTGAGTTGCCGCCATGTGATTGGCTGCTTAGAAATTAAGTGTTAAGGAGCAGTTGGACAGGTGTACCTAATAAAGTGGCCGGTAAATGTATACACTTATCTACTGGAATAGAGCAGAGTAAATATTGCTGAGTAAATAAGTCCATCCTCAACATTACAGTAGGCTACTTGTATGACACTCCATCTGACACGATTTCTGTTCAGCAATCAACGATTGTTGTTATGCACTGGGCTAACGTTAGTTAGTTACCAAATTAAACTGCCAGTGTGAAAGCACCCTCAGTCACTGCGAATTCCATATCTAGCAGTTACTAGCGTAAACAAATAGGCGCTAACGTGTACAGTAGGCTACTTCAAGTTTAAGTTTAATGTCAATTTTACTATATGTACAGGACATATAGAGGATTGCCATTTTGTTTCCCTCAGACCCATGGTGTAAAAAAACCCAACGTAACAGACAAGAATTAAAAATATATATATATAAATCACAATACAAACATTAGGCACATGATAATTTAAATAGATTTACATAAAAAAATGCAAACAGTATACAAATAGAAAAAGAGAGCAGCAATTGTAAAAGTGTCTGGTGCATTTTGTGTGTGTGTGTGTGTGTGTGTGTGTCCATGTGTGACTATTGGGGCAAAGAGTCACAGTTCAGTACATCTAAGGAAAGGGCTAAGAGGGAAGAGAGTTTAACTTCCTGACAGCCTGGTGGATGAAGCAGTTCTTCAATCTAGTGGTTCGGGCCTGCAGGCTCCGATACCTTCTCCCAGATGGCAGAAGACTAAAGAAGCCGTGTGAGGGGTGGGTGGTATCACCCACTATGCTAAGTGCTTTTTTGGTTAATTGGCCATTGTAAATGTCGTTGAGGGAAAACAGTGTGGCACCTACGATCTTTCCTGCTGCATTCACTATGCGCTGCAGCACTTTCTGGTTGTGAGTGGAGGAGTTACCAAACCACACAGTGATGCAGCTGGTCAGGATGCTTTCAATGGTGCCACGATAAAATGAGCACATAACGGGCGTATATGTTGGCGTAAGATTATGCTTACACTCCTCTCTCCACCTGATTTATGAAGCTGTGCGTACCTTTGAAATCCAGGTGTACGCAATACCCGCCCTTGATAAATGCCGCGGCTGAAAACGATCGTCATTAGAATAACACGCCCCTATATATTCAAGTCTCCGCTTCCCCCACGCCCTCATTTTACGCCATGGACACATGGAAGACGGCAAAGAAGAGAAACTTCTCAGACGTGGAGATCAAATGACCTATCACAATGCATTCTTCTACAGCACGCGTTTTGAAACCATTAACATTTAATGTTGTATTGTATTGGGGTCTACAATAGTGATGATGATGTGATGTGGAGTACCATTCATTCACATTAATAATTGCATGTCAATTTGTAATATTATTATTATTATTTAAAAGAAGAAGAAGAATGTAATTTTTATTATTTTGTCAGTCTGAATTATTTTTTGGTCACTGAAAGCTCATTACTGAACCCAGTCCGTGCGCACCTGCCGGGCCTAACCCTGAAACGTCAGGTAAAGTGCACATGCTCGCAACTGAAGGAATACATATGCCTACTAGGGATGCACCGAATATTCGAAAGACTTTTATCACCGAAACAATACGGCCGAAATGTTGTGATGACGCAAACAGAAACCGCGACCTACACGTGCTTGTCTGAAGCAACATGTCTGCGGTGTGGATGTACTTCAGGGGGCTTTCACAATGGCAGTTTAGTTAGGAACGAGGCACGGTTCGTATGAAACACACGAGACTACCTGGAGGAGGTGATCTGAGTTCGGTTGCTCCCAATTCCCGAACCGTGGCGCGACTCGCGTGAATGTCCAAACAACACGGACTCGGGTGCGCACTTGTTCAGGAAGTAAAGTGATCTGCGCATAGGTTTTAGCTTTTTGTGATGTATTCAGTTAAATAAAACACTTGTATGGGATGATAGTGTTGATGAATTACGAGCGAGAGTGAGCCGGCAGTGTATTCGCGCATTGCGCGTGGAATCAGGGCAACAAATGTGGAAATCCATCATCTCTTTGCAATCAGCAGAACTTAAGGCACACACAGAGTAAACCTGTATTGTTCACTCAACTGCACATAATAGCAGAGAATTAATAAATGTTCTGTTTTCTATCATGCACGTTTGCAATGACGTATTATACACGCAAACGCATCAGGGTTCGATAGAATCGATAGATAGAATTCTACAGTTAACATATGGGCTATGGCAGTCTTTGTTTTGATACACTATGTTGAAGGCTTACAGAGAAAATATTGTTGTATCTTAAGCAGACTTTGCCCTTGTTCTGAATGCATTTTCTTGTAGTCCTACAGAGAAAAATTTGAATGCACTAGACCTAAATTCACTTTGTTTTTATGAGAGAACATTTAATTTTGCACTAAAGTCTGCAGGCCAGTAGGCCTTTACATTATTATTATTTAATGTACGCATGAGTGGGGTCAAGTTAAACATTTTAGTTTTAATTTTATTTTATACTGTGCATTTTTGCAATGTTTGCATAATTTGTAATTGATTTATTCTTTGAAACTTTAATATTAATTTATGCAATTGCAATGCCTTGAATTTAGTACACAGTCATTGCCATAAATGCAATGGTATTAATAATTGGCATAATTTCTTTCGGTGTTTCGGTTTTCGGCCTTGATTTCCTCTTTTTCGGTTTTCGGTTTCGGCCAAGAATTTTCATTTCGGTGCATCCCTAATGCATACAAATCAAATGCTTTGGTAAAGTCACACAAATGAGACCGACGGTTATAGTTGAACACCGTAATTAGAACTCAAAACTGAAACCGTGATATTAAAATATCTTGCATAAGGTTATACTAATATCAGTGTTGGGGAGTAACGGAATACATGTACCGGCGTTACGTATTCAGAATAAAAATTATGAGTAACTGTAGTCTCCACAGAACATAAAATAGGCCTATTCATTTTATTTTATTTTTCGTGTTCGCATTTATGAGGAAAAAACAATGTTACGGACGTGACCGCTCTGAAAGCGGCACTAAAAGATATTTTAAAACTTTCACAGAGACATCAAACAGAAAGCACAAAATCTTTCTTTAATCTGAATTTCGTTTTGTACCAATTATATCTTAATTTTAATCAATGTTTCATCAACCAATTGCCTGGATTTAATAAATAAGAAGTAAATCTAGCAGATGATAGATAATCAAGAAACTGATGCGCCGGCGCGTGAACTGGACCTCGTCTCAAATGAACTGAAACTCAGAGTCATCACACACGTCCACTTTTAAACAGAACAACTCAAAACGAAAGAAAACAGACACAGACTGCTCTCTGCTTATGTGATCCGTATGAAATGTGCATTTCTCTCTGGCACGTTCACTACTACGAAGATCGCGAGTCAGCATAGTCAACTTCATCTTTGCAGCCGACACAAAGAAAACACTTCTTTATTAATAAACAACTAAAATATCTCCTTGCTATATTTTACATATTCATAATCATTACTTTTGCGACAGATTTTTACACTGAAGGTTATAATTAGCCTACTATGTTGTTTTTTTACAGTGGGTCATAATATATCATATCTTTTAGTTTGTCAGTGCGTTTTGTGGCGTTAGGAATTGTTTTTCTGCGCATTTCCGCACTAACTCAAAACGTGCGTACACATGTACACCACCTCCTGAGCTGGCGTAGGATTTGAGCGTGCCGTACGCCAACGCCCATATTGATAAATCTCAAAGTCACCATGGTTTTGGGTGTACGCTGGAAATTTGGTGTACGCACTTTTGATAAATGAGGGCCAATGGGTGCCGGGGCTCTAACTCTACTCAGTTTGCGGAGGAAATAAAAGGCGCTGTTGATGGTCAGAGAAGGGTGCTGGGTGTGAGCTCTCCGAAAGTCCACAACAATCTCCTTTGTTTTCTCTACGTTTAGAGAGATTGTTTTCGCTGGCCAGGTAGCACACTTCATTGGTTAATGAACCACTTCACATGGTTAAAATCTCCAGGGGGGGGGGGGCTGGGGTTAAGATGGTGGCATGAGAGGTGGATGCTTTTGCTGATGCTCCTTCCTCACTCAATATAGAATTCATAATTTGTTCAGTTGAGTTTTGTAATTGAATACATTTTGGCAATGCAACCTGAGGTACTATGTCATTAGAAACTTTTTGGCCTGTTTCTTTTATGAAACTCGAGAAAAAGTATCTCCCACACGAGCGACGATGTTAGCCAGCTTGATCCAGAGTTATCCAGGGCGCTACAGGAGATGACTGAGAAAAATCACAAAGGTGATTGACGATAAGCTGGGGTCGCTTGCGCAGACTATTAAAGCCCATTCGCACCAACTTGAGCAAACGACGGACAGACTTAATGAAGCCGAGAAAATAATTGCTGAGGCAGAGTCGTCAGTCGATAGAGCGAACGCGCCAAGTTTCGTTACTCGCCGAACACCTGGATGATGTAGTAAATCCAGGTTGGAGGAAAAATCTACGCATCATTGGCCTTCCTGAAAATGCTGAAGGAACTAATCCGACCGCATTTCATCAGACTTGGATCCCAGAGTTTATCGGCATTGAAACAAAGTCAGGGATGCTTAAACTGGAGAGAGCTCATCGCATCTCTATGCCGAAAGCCGACGCCAGGGGTAGGCCTCGTCTGCTTATTGTTCGCGTCCACAACTTTCAGGATAAGCAGCGGGTTGTGGATGCCAGCAGATGTGTGGCACAAAAAGGAGATCTGATATACAACGGCTGTAAAATATCATTCTATCAGGATTTTTCCGCTGCTGTACAACGCAAACGGAAGGAGTTCTATGTGGCGCGGCAGCAAAACAGCAGCAGATGGGAGCTCAGTATGTCATGCTTTACCCAGCTAAACCCCGAGTTACCATCGGTAAAGCTACTAAAGTTTGTGAGTCCCCTGAAGTAGTTCTGGTCTTTATTGGCTTGACAAAGTGAACATTTTTTCTTGAATGGATATCTGATGGTCTTAGGTAGGCTAACATAATTTTATGGATCGTTTTGTTTCCCATCTGCCTTAGTGGTATGTTGAAAAAGTAATTTTAGTCCTGTTTGATTTCATTCTCTCTAAATTGTCAATGAGTGAGACAGGTTGCGTTAAAGCAGCACTATGCAGGATTTTTAGCTTAACAGAACAGCTTCAGAGTTATTGCAATGGTTATATGACTATTTTCGGGTTGAATGGTGGGCGTCTATTCCTCTATTCGTTATTATTTGCTCTATACATTATAGTTGGGTAGTAAACTAAGAATATGTACTTGGAATGTTAGGGATTTGCATGGAACACTGAAATTAAGCTCCTTAACCCTCGGGGGTCTGAAATCGCGCCGGCACGATTTTTTTCACATAACAGCAAAATAGACTTAAAATACTCCGTCATTTTTTGTCATACACACTTAAGAAATATGAAAAAATTAGCTGTTAAATGTCTACTTTTTTATGGGTCCACTTCCAATCGAAATAAAACATTATACTTTTGTAAAATAAAGAAAATAAACAAGGTGTGCGTTCTGCCTCTCCTTCTCCGTGAACTTTTTTTCTGGAGCACGTCTCTAAACTTAAACAAAACTCAGCGAATATTATTCACTCAGGCATGAGCAATATATCTTTATAATCATTTAAGTGTGTACTTTTAAATTATCTAATTCAAAACTAAAACAAATATTCTGTTTATGTAATCTATATAAAAAGAGAGAGATGTCAATCGTTCTCATTTCAGCTAATTATCTTTTAATGTGACCACGCCCACAGAGCGCACTATTCAAACGCAAATGATCTGAGGCAAGCCATGCAAACTGTTAACGCCCCCATATCAGCTGGATAAAACACATCAAGTTTAACAAGAATCGTGGACTTTACCTCGTCTTGCTCTGAGGAATAATACTATCGTCCTAATCCTGGAACAATTTACCTCAGAAGTGCTGGTAGTTTCATTCCGAGGAGCAACGAACCAAGCTGATGTAGTAAGTTATTTATTCTTAAGAGCTTTGTTATAATTGCGATATTGATAGTGTCTGTAAACCGCAAAGAAACACTGTGTGTGAATGATGAATGAAAGGCACAGACGCGCGCGCGCTGTTGTTTATAGCTGTACAGCGCGCATTTCACTCGCATAAACACGATATGTTACAGACTAAATATGAATATTTAGACAAGATTTAATTGATTAGTTTTGGATGGAGTATAAAGTTTTTACTGTAAAAACCACATGCCACGTTGCCACGTGCCACGTTCAAAGTCACTCAAATCACCTTTCTTCCCCATACTGATGCTCGGTTTGAACTGCAGGAGATTGTCTTGACCATGTCTACATGCCTAAATGCACTGAGTTGCCGCCATGTGATTGGCTGCTTAGAAATTAAGTGTTAAGGAGCAGTTGGACAGTTGTACCTAATAAAGTGGCCGGTAAATGTATACACTTATCTACTGGAATAGAGCAGAGTAAATATTGCTGAGTAAATAAGTCCATCCTCAACATTACAGTAGGCTACTTGTATGACACTCCATCTGACACGATTTCTGTTCAGCAATCAACGATTGTTGTTATGCACTGGGCTAACGTTAGTTAGTTACCAAATTAAACTGCCAGTGTGAAAGCACCCTCAGTCACTGCGAATTCCATATCTAGCAGTTACTAGCGTAAACAAATAGGCGCTAACGTGTACAGTAGGCTACTTCAAGTTTAAGTTTAATGTCAATTTTACTATATGTACAGGACATATAGAGGATTGCCATTTTGTTTCCCTCAGACCCATGGTGTAAAAAAACCCAACGTAACAGACAAGAATTAAAAATATATATATATAAATCACAATACAAACATTAGGCACATGATAATTTAAATAGATTTACATAAAAAAATGCAAACAGTATACAAATAGAAAAAGAGAGCAGCAATTGTAAAAGTGTCTGGTGCATTTTGTGTGTGTGTGTGTGTGTGTGTGTGTGTGTGTGTGTGTGTGTGTCCATGTGTGACTATTGGGGCAAAGAGTCACAGTTCAGTACATCTAAGGAAAGGGCTAAGAGGGAAGAGAGTTTAACTTCCTGACAGCCTGGTGGATGAAGCAGTTCTTCAATCTAGTGGTTCGGGCCTGCAGGCTCCGATACCTTCTCCCAGATGGCAGAAGACTAAAGAAGCCGTGTGAGGGGTGGGTGGTATCACCCACTATGCTAAGTGCTTTTTTGGTTAATTGGCCATTGTAAATGTCGTTGAGGGAAAACAGTGTGGCACCTACGATCTTTCCTGCTGCATTCACTATGCGCTGCAGCACTTTCTGGTTGTGAGTGGAGGAGTTACCAAACCACACAGTGATGCAGCTGGTCAGGATGCTTTCAATGGTGCCACGATAAAATGAGCACATAACGGGCGTATATGTTGGCGTAAGATTATGCTTACACTCCTCTCTCCACCTGATTTATGAAGCTGTGCGTACCTTTGAAATCCAGGTGTACGCAATACCCGCCCTTGATAAATGCCGCGGCTGAAAACGATCGTCATTAGAATAACACGCCCCTATATATTCAAGTCTCCGCTTCCCCCACGCCCTCATTTTACGCCATGGACACATGGAAGACGGCAAAGAAGAGAAACTTCTCAGACGTGGAGATCAAATGACCTATCACAATGCATTCTTCTACAGCACGCGTTTTGAAACCATTAACATTTAATGTTGTATTGTATTGGGGTCTACAATAGTGATGATGATGTGATGTGGAGTACCATTCATTCACATTAATAATTGCATGTCAATTTGTAATATTATTATTATTATTTAAAAGAAGAAGAAGAATGTAATTTTTATTATTTTGTCAGTCTGAATTATTTTTTGGTCACTGAAAGCTCATTACTGAACCCAGTCCGTGCGCACCTGCCGGGCCTAACCCTGAAACGTCAGGTAAAGTGCACATGCTCGCAACTGAAGGAATACATATGCCTACTAGGGATGCACCGAATATTCGAAAGACTTTTATCACCGAAACAATACGGCCGAAATGTTGTGATGACGCAAACAGAAACCGCGACCTACACGTGCTTGTCTGAAGCAACATGTCTGCGGTGTGGATGTACTTCAGGGGGCTTTCACAATGGCAGTTTAGTTAGGAACGAGGCACGGTTCGTATGAAACACCCGAGACTACCTGGAGGAGGTGATCTGAGTTCGGTTGCTCCCAATTCCCGAACCGTGGCGCGACTCGCGTGAATGTCCAAACAACACGGACTCGGGTGCGCACTTGTTCAGGAAGTAAAGTGATCTGCGCATAGGTTTTAGCTTTTTGTGATGTATTCAGTTAAATAAAACACTTGTATGGGATGATAGTGTTGATGAATTACGAGCGAGAGTGAGCCGGCAGTGTATTCGCGCATTGCGCGTGGAATCAGGGCAACAAATGTGGAAATCCATCATCTCTTTGCAATCAGCAGAACTTAAGGCACACACAGAGTAAACCTGTATTGTTCACTCAACTGCACATAATAGCAGAGAATTAATAAATGTTCTGTTTTCTATCATGCACGTTTGCAATGACGTATTATACACGCAAACGCATCAGGGTTCGATAGAATCGATAGATAGAATTCTACAGTTAACATATGGGCTATGGCAGTCTTTGTTTTGATACACTATGTTGAAGGCTTACAGAGAAAATATTGTTGTATCTTAAGCAGACTTTGCCCTTGTTCTGAATGCATTTTCTTGTAGTCCTACAGAGAAAAATTAGAATGCACTAGACCTAAATTCACTTTGTTTTTATGAGAGAACATTTAATTTTGCACTAAAGTCTGCAGGCCAGTAGGCCTTTACATTATTATTATTTAATGTACGCATGAGTGGGGTCAAGTTAAACATTTTAGTTTGAATTTTATTTTATACTGTGCATTTTTGCAATGTTTGCATAATTTGTAATTGATTTATTCTTTGAAACTTTAATATTAATTTATGCAATTGCAATGCCTTGAATTTAGTACACAGTCATTGCCATAAATGCAATGGTATTAATAATTGGCATAATTTCTTTCGGTGTTTCGGTTTTCGGCCTTGATTTCCTCTTTTTCGGTTTTCGGTTTCGGCCAAGAATTTTCATTTCGGTGCATCCCTAATGCATACAAATCAAATGCTTTGGTAAAGTCACACAAATGAGACCGACGGTTATAGTTGAACACCGTAATTAGAACTCAAAACTGAAACCGTGATATTAAAATATCTTGCATAAGGTTATACTAATATCAGTGTTGGGGAGTAACGGAATACATGTACCGGCGTTACGTATTGAGAATAAAAATTATGAGTAACTGTAGTCTCCACAGAACATAAAATAGGCCTATTCATTTTATTTTATTTTTCGTGTTCGCATTTATGAGGAAAAAACAATGTTACGGACGTGACCGCTCTGAAAGCGGCACTAAAAGATATTTTAAAACTTTCACAGAGACATCAAACAGAAAGCACAAAATCTTTCTTTAATCTGAATTTCGTTTTGTACCAATTATATCTTAATTTTAATCAATGTTTCATCAACCAATTGCCTGGATTTAATAAATAAGAAGTAAATCTAGCAGATGATAGATAATCAAGAAACTGATGCGCCGGCGCGTGAACTGGACCTCGTCTCAAATGAACTGAAACTCAGAGTCATCACACACGTCCACTTTTAAACAGAACAACTCAAAACGAAAGAAAACAGACACAGACTGCTCTCTGCTTATGTGATCCGTATGAAATGTGCATTTCTCTCTGGCACGTTCACTACTACGAAGATCGCGAGTCAGCATAGTCAACTTCATCTTTGCAGCCGACACAAAGAAAACACTTCTTTATTAATAAACAACTAAAATATCTCCTTGCTATATTTTACATATTCATAATCATTACTTTTGCGACAGATTTTTACACTGAAGGTTATAATTAGCCTACTATGTTGTTTTTTTACAGTGGGTCATAATATATCATATCTTTTAGTTTGTCAGTGCGTTTTGTGGCGTTAGGAATTGTTTTTCTGCGCATTTCCGCACTAACTCAAAACGTGCGTACACATGTACACCACCTCCTGAGCTGGCGTAGGATTTGAGCGTGCCGTACGCCAACGTCCATATTGATAAATCTCAAAGTCACCATGGTTTTGGGTGTACGCTGGAAATTTGGTGTACGCACTTTTGATAAATGAGGGCCAATGGGTGCCGGGGCTCTAACTCTACTCAGTTTGCGGAGGAAATAAAAGGCGCTGTTGATGGTCAGAGAAGGGTGCTGGGTGTGAGCTCTCCGAAAGTCCACAACAATCTCCTTTGTTTTCTCTACGTTTAGAGAGATTGTTTTCGCTGGCCAGGTAGCACACTTCATTGGTTAATGAACCACTTCACATGGTTAAAATCTCCAGGGGGGGGGGGGGGCTGGGGTTAAGATGGTGGCATGAGAGGTGGATGCTTTTGCTGATGCTCCTTCCTCACTCAATATAGAATTCATAATTTGTTCAGTTGAGTTTTGTAATTGAATACATTTTGGCAATGCAACCTGAGGTACTATGTCATTAGAAACTTTTTGGCCTGTTTCTTTTATGAAACTCGAGAAAAAGTATCTCCCACACGAGCGACGATGTTAGCCAGCTTGATCCAGAGTTATCCAGGGCGCTACAGGAGATGACTGAGAAAAATCACAAAGGTGATTGACGATAAGCTGGGGTCGCTTGCGCAGACTATTAAAGCCCATTCGCACCAACTTGAGCAAACGACGGACAGACTTAATGAAGCCGAGAAAATAATTGCTGAGGCAGAGTCGTCAGTCGATAGAGCGAACGCGCCAAGTTTCGTTACTCGCCGAACACCTGGATGATGTAGTAAATCCAGGTTGGAGGAAAAATCTACGCATCATTGGCCTTCCTGAAAATGCTGAAGGAACTAATCCGACCGCATTTCATCAGACTTGGATCCCAGAGTTTATCGGCATTGAAACAAAGTCAGGGATGCTTAAACTGGAGAGAGCTCATCGCATCTCTATGCCGAAAGCCGACGCCAGGGGTAGGCCTCGTCTGCTTATTGTTCGCGTCCACAACTTTCAGGATAAGCAGCGGGTTGTGGATGCCAGCAGATGTGTGGCACAAAAAGGAGATCTGATATACAACGGCTGTAAAATATCATTCTATCAGGATTTTTCCGCTGCTGTACAACGCAAACGGAAGGAGTTCTATGTGGCGCGGCAGCAAAACAGCAGCAGATGGGAGCTCAGTATGTCATGCTTTACCCAGCTAAACCCCGAGTTACCATCGGTAAAGCTACTAAAGTTTGTGAGTCCCCTGAAGTAGTTCTGGGGCCTCATTTATAAACGTTGCGTACGCACAAAAGAAGGCGTACGCCGCTCTCTACGCAATAATTGGTATTTATAAAAAGCAAACTTGACGGGAAAATGTGCGGTCCTACACGCAAGCTCTGACCCAGGCGTACGCACAAAAACGGGTGAAATGAGAAATGGCGACACCGTCGGCGGATGGAAGAAACACGTGAAAGTGTGTGAAACTGTAGACCGTTGTGTAAAAGAAATGGCAATACTGCCTCTCATAAATAGACTTCACAAAGCAAGTCTTACAATTAACAGCCTACACGAACACCCGTTTGATCGATCTGCAGTGTAAAACAAAAAAATCAAACGAAGATTTCAACAGAAATGCAAATTAACACATATTTGCAAAAAGAAAAGTGAAATATGTTCTGCAATAATATTGCCATGTTATGCAATTCATCCTCATAACACATCTGTTGCTTGTCAGATGCAATCAAATGGATGGTAATAAAATGCCATGATGCCATCACAATGCGTAATGGAGCGCTAGACGCTTTTTTGCATCGACTTTGATGTCCGACCATTTCTTCTTTATTTCGGCCACGGTCAGAGGTTGTGAGGCTGCAGCATTAACGGCGTCTGCAACCTTTTGCCACTCAAGTGCCTTTTTGGCATTAGTAATGCCCACACTGTGCCCTGTAAAATGTAAAACAACATTTTACTCCTCTCTTCCACCTCGCCAACGATCATTTCTACTTCACATTGAGTGAAGTTAAGTTTATTGGTTTTCCTCTCTGTGTTTGCCATGATTTCGCAATCGATGAATATTAACTTGTGGGCGTTTCACGGACTATTTATGGGCAACTATGGGCGTTTCACGGACTATTTATGGGCAACTATGGGCGTTACATGAAGCCGCAAAACCTGCGCTACATTTAGAATTGATTGTGATTTATTAAGGGAAAACTGCGTAGGACGTGCGTGCGCACGGTTTTATAAATCCGAATATTTCTGTGCGTACGCACGTCCTATGTTTCATCCGTACGCCACTTCTGACGCAAATCCTACGCAAAGTTTTATAAATGAGGCCCCTGATATACAACGGCTGTAAAATATCATTCTATCAGGATTTTTCCGCTGCTGTACAACGCAAACGGAAGGAGTTCTATGTGGCGCGGCAGCAAAACAGCAGCAGATGGGAGCTCAGTATGTCATGCTTTACCCAGCTAAACCCCGAGTTACCATCGGTAAAGCTACTAAAGTTTGTGAGTCCCCTGAAGTAGTTCTGGTCTTTATTGGCTTGACAAAGTGAACATTTTTTCTTGAATGGATATCTGATGGTCTTAGGTAGGCTAACATAATTTTATGGATCGTTTTGTTTCCCATCTGCCTTAGTGGTATGTTGAAAAAGTAATTTTAGTCCTGTTTGATTTCATTCTCTCTAAATTGTCAATGAGTGAGACAGGTTGCGTTAAAGCAGCACTATGCAGGATTTTTAGCTTAACAGAACAGCTTCAGAGTTATTGCAATGGTTATATGACTATTTTCGGGTTGAATGGTGGGCGTCTATTCCTCTATTCGTTATTATTTGCTCTATACATTATAGTTGGGTAGTAAACTAAGAATATGTACTTGGAATGTTAGGGATTTGCATGGAACACTGAAATTAAGCTCCTTAACCCTCGGGGGTCTGAAATCGCGCCGGCACGATTTTTTTCACATAACAGCAAAATAGACTTAAAATACTCCGTCATTTTTTGTCATACACACTTAAGAAATATGAAAAAATTAGCTGTTAAATGTCTACTTTTTTATGGGTCCACTTCCAATCGAAATAAAACATTATACTTTTGTAAAATAAAGAAAATAAACAAGGTGTGCGTTCTGCCTCTCCTTCTCCGTGAACTTTTTTTCTGGAGCACGTCTCTAAACTTAAACAAAACTCAGCGAATATTATTCACTCAGGCATGAGCAATATATCTTTATAATCATTTAAGTGTGTACTTTTAAATTATCTAATTCAAAACTAAAACAAATATTCTGTTTATGTAATCTATATAAAAAGAGAGAGATGTCAATCGTTCTCATTTCAGCTAATTATCTTTTAATGTGACCACGCCCACAGAGCGCACTATTCAAACGCAAATGATCTGAGGCAAGCCATGCAAACTGTTAACGCCCCCATATCAGCTGGATAAAACACATCAAGTTTAACAAGAATCGTGGACTTTACCTCGTCTTGCTCTGAGGAATAATACTATCGTCCTAATCCTGGAACAATTTACCTCAGAAGTGCTGGTAGTTTCATTCCGAGGAGCAACGAACCAAGCTGATGTAGTAAGTTATTTATTCTTAAGAGCTTTGTTATAATTGCGATATTGATAGTGTCTGTAAACCGCAAAGAAACACTGTGTGTGAATGATGAATGAAAGGCACAGACGCGCGCGCGCTGTTGTTTATAGCTGTACAGCGCGCATTTCACTCGCATAAACACAATAGGTTACAGACTAAATATGAATATTTAGACAAGATTTAATTGATTAGTTTTGGATGGATTATAAAGTTTTTACTGTAAAAACAGCCTACTGCCACATTGAATAAGCTTTTCTTCGCCAATTTCTGCTCATATGTTACCCTTGAAATACGTATACTTTTTACAAAGAAAGATTACACTTGAAATATTGTTGAAATTGTAATCTTTTTTTGTTGTGTTTTATTAGTGACAAATTGGATACATATTCCAAAACTTTCTGAAAATACAGTATGAGAATTACCTGCACAATTACTAGAAATGTTTACCTTGGATATTATACAATTTGCATGCATACAAAATATGTGGATAAAGACAAATGTTTATCAAGTTGTTTCCAACTCTAACTTTGAACCAATTCTGTAGAATATATATATTCTTCAGAATTGGTTCAAAGTTAGAGTTGGAAACATCTTGAAAAACATTTGTCTTTTTCCACTGGGTACCACAAGAAAGTGTGAGGACTAATATATATATATATATGTGTAGATAGCTTTTTGTCCTCGCATTCTTTGGTACCCAGTGACACACCTGTGTGAAAGGCTAATTATGCGCTCATTATTATGCAAAGCCTTTGTCTTCTCAGGTGAGAATCACGCCCACTCGCATATTGCCTTCACAGACAAAAAGTGTCATAAAACGTTTAAATCAATGTATTGTTTTGTGTAAATGATTAGGCAGGATGATTTTCAGATCATTTTGAAGCAAAAATTCTAGGCAACAACATCCATTAGTCAAAAGTATTGTGGACACATGTTTAGTGAGTGTTTTGTGGCCTTATTTCAGAGGCTTTAAGTTTTAGTTTTTTCAATAACCATGCAAAAACAATATTCCTTCAAAAATACAAACATATACATACATGTTGCTCACATATTATGGTAGCCATGTTTGTGCTAAATAGAGTGCAATGACAACTTTGCCATTAATATGTTTATAAGCAACTGAAAAAAACACAAATGTCAGGGCATGTCAAAACATCTAAAGCAGGGGTTCTCAACCTTTTGCAACTCATGGCCCACCAATGACTGTTTAAAAACATTCCGAGGACCACCTTTCCAAATATGATAGTATGAACACAGAATAACAGAGAATTAAAAAATTACAATGACATACTCTGCTGTTAATCTGTTATGCCATTGTAGCAGACTAGGTCAAGTCAGCTATAGATGAAAACTGTCCTTGTATGAAAAAGACTTGGCAGGTTAACTCAGTAACAATAACAGGCTAACATACTTGTAACAACCGGTCAGACACACAAGAGGGGAACATTCTCTCTTTTCATTAGCAGAAATGTTCAACAAAGTTCATTCACCCCAATTTGCATATTATAAGTAGCCTATAATTTATCAAATACAAATAGCGATATTAACATGACTGTTTAAAACAATATTCTTTTAGCTTCCCAAAACAGCCCGGGTGTTTTGAGTTCAAATGTCTCTGCAGCCTTGATGGTTTTAGCTAGAGATGCACCGGTTACAATTTTCTAGGCCGATTCCTATTTCCGATTTTTCATTGAGTTTGACCTGCCGTTACCGATTTTAGCCGATTGCGATTTAATTTTTTCTAACCACTTTACAGCACACACAAATATTTATTTTCTATATATAGGCCTATATATTTTTATAAAACACCATATACTTTCACCCAAACTGAATAATTAAAACAAGTTTAAATGGGTACATTTAATTTGGGTAATTTTAATCTGAGTTAAGTAAAAATTGAATTGGAGTCTTCATTTTCTTTTCTGACATAGCCTGCTCCAGTTCTTGTTAAAACACACTAGACATGCAAATTATGTGCAATTTGGGCACTTTTTGTGTGAAATTATATTTATTTTGTCCATCAAAAGTGTGCTTTCACTTTAGTTGAGCGTGAGCAGCGCAGAAACCCCGCTTCACTGCTGCTCATGTGACTCTCCTGCTTGACGCTCACGCACTGCTCCCGGTGTGAATGCACTCATTGATGAACATGTACGCCGGAAAAAATACGCGCCGCTCACGCTTGCAGTGTGAAACGACCGTAATTCACATGTGCGTTCCGTGTGCACGTGTGATGCTGACATTGCACGATCTTAATCATGCGGCGCCCGAAAGCATTTGACCGGCATAAAATCACCATATGTCAGACTGACCGGCCGTTCAGTCTCCATCTCTACGCCTCTTGACAACATTTCTCCACATTGAACACACTGCGCCTTCGGCTTAAGTGGATTGCACACCAAACGAGAAGCGCAGCACCACGACTTTAAAATATTACTGGCCATAAACTGAGAAAGCGCGTCCGGTGTGCGATTCCTCGACTTGTCCTTGTGTGCGATACCTCGAGTTGTCCTAGAGGCGACGCAGCGCTGCGCTTCTCCTCCGGTGTCAACCCCCTTTTGTAATATAAACATAAATTAGCTTTTAGATAATGCATATTGACTTAACTTGAGTGTTTTTGGTCTAATAAAGTCATAAGAACAATCAGATAATTAGAAAATAAGATTTGTCAATAAAAAAAAAAAATTAATTAATTAATTTGCGTGTAGTCTACCACTGCCTATACACGGCCCACCAGATGGCGCTTCGAGGCCCACTAGAGGGCCGCGGCCCACCGGTTGAGAATCACTGATCTAAAGGACCTCAAAAACCCCTTAGAGGCGGTCGCGTCGGCAATACCAGCTCACTTTCTTTCTTATCAGTGCAAAAGAGACTCAAAATACTCTGTTGATTTTGATCTTACATAAGTGTTATACATCATTCAAAACTGTTAAATGTCGTCTTTTATTTGTGTACACTCATAATAAAAACAAAATGTGTTTTTCGTAAAATAAAGAAAATAAACATGATGCGGATTCCGCAGTCTATCTCAATTTGAAGTTCATTCTGAAAAGCGACAGAGAATGTTTGTCACACAGACCTGAAACGTATGTCTTTACAACGCTTGGAGTCTCTAATTTTAAATGATATAAATTATATCAAAAACAAATATTCTCGGTTTAATTAAGTCCTATGAAAGCAACAACATGTACAGTTTCTCCAGCCCGAGCTCATTAGTGCTAATGTTACCATACCTACACGCGCAAGAGCTGTTCATATGCAAATCATCCACGTGAAGGAACGCAATGCCCTCATCACCTCTAAACAAAGAATCCACGACTTCAGTACTGCTCTGCTTTTCATGAGTTTGGAAGATTGTGTTTGTGCTGTGCCCCTTGGATTTACCTCAAAAGAGTTTGAAGAACACGATTTGATTATGAGAACGATTTTGAAGGTAAGACCCTAATAGTAGCATGTTATTGTTGCATAAACTTTACATTGTAGCTAGTTAAACTGGTGCCAGACTAAAATGTACATTATGAAATGTGATTAGAGTAAAAACATGAAGCCTAATGCTAAATGTATATACGTACAACACGAGAATGTTATGTTCGATAATTAAACACAGCACGATATAACAGTAGGGTCGTATGAGTGTTTATTCATTGTGAATATTATGATGGTTAGAACTGTGTTTACTGTTAAATTCTGTGTTTGTGGATATCTGCTCACACGTAGATATGTATAATTATGTTAAGAATAATGTCTCATAGTTTGGAGCGGCTCGATCGCTTCAGTAAATGTTCTCTGCACGCTCTGAGTTTGAGTCGCGCTGTGGGTTTGAAAAGCAAAACGCACCAAACATAAGGCTTCGTGGTTTTACTATAATCTCATTTCATAACGTTGTAACGAATGGAAACATTTGAAGTAACACATGATAAACCATATATTTTTCTCTAGTGTAGTGTTACTGAAGTGTTCCTTTTTAACGATTTATAGGCTGCCTGCTATAGGCTTGTTATTATTTCATGCAACCCTACACATATGCCTACAAGGCACAACAAACTTGGGAGTTCATTATATATATATATTAGTGGTGGGCCGTTATTGGCGTTAACGTGCTGCGTTAACGTGAGACTCTTATCGGGCGATAAAAAAATATCGCCGTTAATCTATTCTCAAAGTTGGGTTGGGATCTGGGTCTATACTACGCAAACTATGACGACTTTCATTACTTGATATTTTAGCTTCAAACTACTATGTAGTATGTCACAGTGAGGTTCTGTGACTAGAGACTCTTATTTTGGAGAAGACTCTTGTTACGCTGGACTGAGAAAATACATACATACAGACACTTTACACACTAACATCCTAACACACTATCTGTTTTGCGCAGACATATGTGTGTCACTTATTTTGGATTGTTTCCTGTTGTACCTGTCTTCACCATGCCTTTTTCCATTTACTGAGTTATTAATTTTTCTTTGTTGATTTATGTATTGCTAAGAACTCAAACAAGAACGGTAACCATGTTATAAGTTTATTGATTTCAATTAACCACTTACATAATAATAAATTGTCATACTTACGTACAGGAACATTTTACTTTACCAAACAAACGAAACCCGGTCACAGTAACTGCCACCATTTTGAATGCCTCTTTCCCGCCAATAGGCACAGTTAATTGTTGTCAAGTCAAGTCAAGTCACCTTTATTTATATAGCGCTTTTTACAATACAAATTGTTTCAAAGCAGCTTTACAGAGATAACAGGAAAACAATGTTGTAATAGTATTGTTAAATTCAAAATTAAATGTTAAATGTCCCCAACTAAGCAAGCCAAAAGCCAATGGCGACAAAAGCGAAGAGAGGCGAAAAAGGCAACAGTGGCAAGGAACCAAAACTCCATCAGGTGACAGAATGGAGAAAAAAACCTTGGGAGAACCCAGGCTCAGTCAGGGGGCCAGTCCTCCTTTGGCCAATGAACGAACAGTGTATGATTATGAGTTAGGCAGCATAATGTCAGGAGTCAGACATTGACATGTCATTGACATTGACACAGTTGTCATGTGTGAGGGGGAGATTGGAGTTCTGTTTGATTCTTTGTTAAACGTTGTTCAACATTAATAGTTAATTGAGTTGTTTTGTTTTCAATGTATATATATATTTTTATATTATTCTATCTGTTTATCGGTTTGTTACTGTTAAATCTATTTTGATTTTGGCTTTTGATGTCTTAATTATCTTTAATTACCAAATGGTTTGGTCCAAGTAGGAGGGGCTTAGCCTTTTTAAGAAGGTGCCTCAGTGTGGTTAGGAGGGTGGTAGAGTGAGTGTTTGGAAGTTATTGCTCTGTTTTTGGGCCAGATTACTGGTGTAGCCAAATTTGTTTGTAAATAACTTTGAACAGTTTATTTTGTTTATTTTTGTTTGTTTAGATTTCTTTTCTTTTTGGATTTTCACTGTAAATACCAGATGCACTTATTGGATTAAACACTGAACTTTTTGACCTCATCATCACGTCACTTCATTTTTTCGCCTCCATCTGCCGGTACATACAGAGCAGTGGTGCTGCTACTGTTAGTAACATCTTTGAGGCCTCTTTGTGGCAGTTGGCACACCCCGGGCTCTGTTACATAGTACATTTACATTTAAATGTAAACGAGCTGCTGTGCTTTGCGTTGCTTGAAAAGCTTGCGCACCAACATCATTCATCAGGGTTTCTGCACACTTTTTTAATTCAAATTTAAGGCTTTTAAGACTCGAAGAAATTGTTAATTTAACTGTTATATAAACTTAATATCACACTTGCTATTGTGGACGGGAAAACGGCCCTCTTGCTGATGTGATATTGTATGATATGATATATAGCCTATAAGACAACAAACTCGGGACATGTCTATAACTGCACACGTCACGCAGTGAAAGCACGAGTGAAAGCATGTCACCTCACAGTGCCTCGTACATCGTTAAAACAATGATTACAATAGCATAATAGACAATATACGTCGCACACCATTACGCACAAAGAATGAATTGAACTTTTCAAAGCGGACGGGACTCGACGCGCTGCAACTCATGTTGCTTTAAGCGCATCATTCTGCGCTCGGGATGCGCATACGCGCTTTGTGCCGCACTGTATTGGAGCCTTTCATATCATAATACTTTTTTGCGCAATGAAATATTATTAATAGCCTTTCTTGTTAATAGCCTTTCTGTTTTTAAATCTTTTTTTTTCATGAATGTATTTTACAACACAGAGCAATGTAGCCTAACGTTTTATCAAATTTATTAGTACACTTATTGTCTCTTAATTATTCTCCACTAAATAATGTTTTTTTCACTAAATTTTCAGATTTGATCAAATTATTGTTTTATTTAATTATCCACTAATGTAGTTTATAATAGCATTTTTGTCATAAATAATATATTTTTTTGATTTGTTGTTTTTCTTTGTAACGTCTGTATTTCTTTGTAACGTCTGTATTAAGTAGATTGAGTTATAGAAATTCTACTTATATTAAAAAAATAATAATGGTGGTCTAATGCGGCACCTGGAAACCCGTTCTCAAAGACTTACTTTTAGTAATTTTTTGGGTAGTAGCACACATATTCTGAATGCCTTCATCAGAATTCAAATGAGCCATATTAATCTGGATTAATCTAGATTAAATCCAAGATTACAGTGAGATTAATCTAGATTTAAAAAATTATCTATGCCCACCTCTAATATATATGTGTGTGTGTGTGTGTGTATGTATTAGTAAATTTCATAATTTTAACCAGAAAAATCTAAAATGTATTCCCAAAATCGTGCAGCCCTATATTTTCTCTTGATATCAGCATGTTCACAGGTGGGTTTTTATTTTACTAAAACAATTTTTTACAGGGACCAGATGCCACTGTTGAGTCCTGCTGACATTCACATGAGTCTCTGTACATGAGCATGGTAAAGTGAAAAATCAAACACCTTGGAGATGACAGGTATGTAGCCTACTATGTTTTAGGAATGGCACAAATGTGTGTGACTGTCCAAGTCTGCCTTTAGATCAGTGTGTTTAGTTAATGTGCTTTTTTGTCATTTGTTGTGCATCTTTGGATAGTGTTGTGTTGTAAATAAATCCAAACAATCTAAAAGCCATTCTTTTTTAAGTCTTTCCTCATTCTTTGTGCAAGGCTCCTCATAATGATAGCACCTTATAGTGCCATTAGGGGAGGGTCTTTGTCTTTCTCAGGTGTAAAACACTAAATATTAATGGGTTGTTAACGCCTCCCTGCATAAAGCTGTCTTACACAAAACATGTCTTACAAATTTTAAATCAATATATTGTCTGATCTGAATGAGTAGTCAGGATGATTTTCACATAGTTTGAGCAAATATTCTAGACCACGTGATACAATTTTCAAAAGTCTTGTGAAGAAATAATTAGTATGGGTTTCATGACCTTACTTCAATGACAATGTTTTATTGTTTTTCCACAAACCATGCATAAACGTCATTATCTCAAAACTAAAAACTTTTACATACATGCTACTGACATATTACAGTAGCAGAGTTTGTGCGGAATACAGTGTAATCAGACTTTAGCCATGAAAATGTCAAGTACCAGAAATAAGCACAAATGTCAGAGCATGCATGAACACCTTCAGGACCCAGAAAACACCTCAGACCCCAGAGGGTTAATGAATGCCTTTCTTGTTTTATATGGAGTAAAAGGATAACAAAATTGAAAATGAGCAAACTAGAGCTCCCTAGTCATAAGTGTGGTCTAGATGTTCCCAATATCAGATTGTATCAGCTGGCGTGTCAGCTTCGTTTTGTGGCGGATTGGTTGAAGAATGATCCAGGTTCTATTTGGCTTGATCTTGAAGCCTCACAATCTCTGTGCCCTCTTCAGAAACTTTTGTTTGTTATCAATCCTAAAAAGTTAAAAGTTCTATAGACCCCTTTTGCGCCGACGTCACAGTTACGACACTAGCAGGAGGCAAAACAAAGGGAAAACTGGAGGCGGCCAATACAAACCAGCACAGATTCGGCTACATAATAAGGAGCTTAAATTGTTATTATTATTATTAAATGTCCTCTTGTTGGGTGCAAGAATCAATGAAAAATGAATATGCTGTATCTGTAATTTTTATTTCTAGAAAATATTCATTAAAATTGCACCGTAATGTCAATCTACATTGTCGTCTTCTTGGGACTGGCTAGGCAGAACTGCGGATTGTACCACACAAGTCTTGTACATGAGCATTCATCACATAGTTATAGGCATCTAAAGATTTATATGCCCTCAGTTTCTCTTTACGCTCTGTTTCTCTATCAGGTGTAGAAGTCAGGCCACTCAACCGGAGGTAACGTTAACGTTAATCCTGTCAGATTGTCCCATTGACTGAGTGTGTAACGTCACGGGTCGGCCAATCTGGTTCCGTCCGTTAAAATTAACTTTTGCAAATAACAATCGCGGTCCTGGACAGTGAGTGACCTTGAATAAAGTCAGATTGTCATCCGTCATTGTTAAAAAACAAGCTAACAAAACTTGCAAACTAACGTTAGTGAAGCGGCCTCCACCTAAGCTCCGCTAATCTGGGATCGGGATTGGGATTAGGGATGGGCATGATTAATCGACGATCGATTATTGATCATTAAGAATTTCGTCGATTACATTAATTTGTTATCGATTATCATTCAACTAATGCTGCTGCGTTGCGTAGTGTGAGTGGAAAGTGAACGTGTTCCCCGGGCTGGTCATGATAGCGCGGAGGTACCTGCATCCCGGCAACGTCAGTCCCCTCATCAGAGCGGTGTTTTCAGCGGCTGGACTGAAGCCTTGTTTACACTCGACGCGTCCGCACGAGCGCGAAGGTGAGCGCGGCAAAAATGCGGTATTCGGTGTTTCACAGGCGAGCGCGTCGAGTATAAACGCCTCGTCCGTTTGGAGAGGTGCGCGCGCAGTCTGCGGAGACTCGCGCTGAAGAGCCAGGCGAAAGTGTAAACAAGGCTTGACGGTCACCAGGTTGCGGTCGCGTCTGACCCCAGATCATGTCATCAACATGCTTATCTTTCTCAACAGAAATCAGTAGACTGGTGTAGAAGTTGTATGTGAGTTATTTTTTATGAGACTTTGTTAAGTAGCCTAGCCTAATTGATTGTTAGGTAGGCTAATCTCTCTCACCCTTTCTCGACTCCGTGCCTTGGATAGTTTTGAGTTACATTTTGACAAAACCTGTCAGATCTAAGTATTATTATGTTTTTGGTTAAGTTATTGTTTAACATGATTTTTTTATATTATTTATTATTTTGGAACAAACGAGAGTCTCTGTTTAAGAACGCCAACTCGCAGCTGCAGGTTCCGCTGCGTTAGAGCACCGCAGCGCATACTGTATATCTTCAAATTTAGCCTAACCGAACGTCCAGTTTAACTGCCACAAGTTGATCATCTTGTAATAAAGATCTAATCGAGGAAAAACACGCTGTATTTTTGTATTTTCATTGCATTTTTAATTTATAAAAAGTTAAATAAATAATACATTTGAATATAAAAATATGAATGATTAATCGATAGTCGATCGTTAATTCTCCCGACGATCGACTAAGAAAATTTAATCGAATGCCCATCCCTAATTGGGATCAGTGTGTAACAGATCACGTGCTATTTAGGACTGGGGCGGTATGGATTTTTTCTTACCGCGGTTGAAAAGCAAGAAATTCCCGCGGTATTGCGGTCTATACCGCTAAGCCGCTATTAGCACCATCCCGCGCAATACATCCTGCATGCACACAAGCACACACTAAAGGCTATCCTTGTTTATACTCGATGCGTCCGCATGAGCGCGAGTCTCCGTTGACTGCGCGCGTAGCTCCCCAGAAGGACGAGGCGTTTATACTTGACGTGCTCGCCGTTGTGCTATTCTGTGAAACGACAGCGCACCTTCGCACTCGTGCGGACGCGTCGAGTATAAACAAGGCTTCAGGCAATTGAACTTAATAAGGAACATGTTTATTTAACATTTATTATTTCACATTTAGAACAGAAATGGAATGATGTCTAGACCAAACGTGCACATGTGCAGGCACTTTTTCTTTTTTTTTCTTTTTTTTTCGGTGATGACGGTGACGAGCTCAGACCCGCGGTAGGGGTCACGTGCAGGGTTCTAAATTAACTTTTTTGATCACCAGCCAATGTGGCTGGTAACTTTCTAAACTTACTAGCCAATCAGAATTTCCACTAGCCAAATTTTTTCTGGTGAAAATAAGATAAATTATGAGTGCCACTGAATGCATTTGGTCATTTTATTAACATTGTTGGCATGAAAAACACATAGGCCTACAGTAGGCTACAATACAACAACATATACAAAGTACAAACATTTCATTTCAAGTTTGGGATCTATCTATCTATATTTATCTATTAGGGATGTGCACGAATATTCGATCTGTAATTATAATCCGGAAAATGTATAATTGTAATATAATAATTTTACTTTTTTAAAACTTTTTTTCACAGTTATAATTAAATGCACTGTGGCGCATTTTTAACAAGCGGATTGTAGCCTATTTGATCACACAAGAGACTGATGAAAATTATATTACAAAATGGAATTACTTTTAATCGGTGATGCGGTGGTGACGCGTTCATGTAGCGCTGCCAATAAAGCACCTACACTCTGTCACAAAGAACACCGGCAAAAGTAGGGTAATGATTATTTATGAAAATGTAAAATATAGCAAGATGATATTTTGAAGTTCTTTGTCAGTGCTGCAAAGATGAAGTTGACGATGCTGACTCGCGATCTTCATTAGGCTAGTGAACGCGCAGAGAGAAATGCACATTTCATACGGATCACATAAAAAGAGCAGTCTGTAGTCCGTTTTCTTTCGTTTTTAATTGTTCTGTTTAAAAGTAGACATGTCTGTGAGGAGAGTAGCCTAGTCTACCTTAGGCTATATGCTGAATTTCGGTTCATTTATGAGACGAGCTCCAGTTCACGCGCCGGCGCCTCCGTTTCGTGATTATCTATCGTCTGCTATATTTGCTTCTTATTTATTAAATCCAGGCAATTGGTTGATGAAACATTGATTAAAATTAAGATACAATTTAATACAAAACGAAATTCACTTTAAAGAAAGGTTTTGTGCTTTCTGTTTGATGTGTCTGTGAAAGTTTTAAAGCATCTTTTAGTGCCGCTTTCAGAGCTTGTCACGTTGTTTTTCCTCATAAATGCGAACATGAAAAATAAAATAAAATAAATATTTTATGTTCTGTGGAGACATAGAAGACATAGAGACGTAGTCATTTGAATAGGCGCCGGCAGGCCTACTGTATTCCGTTACTCCCCAACACTGATATTACTACAATCTGCTAGATATTTTAATAACACGGTTTTGGCGGTAGACTAGAGTTCTAATGACGGTGTTCAACTATAACCGTTGGTCTCAGGGTTATATAGTAACCGTCACAGCCGAGAACAGAGCCTTATATATCATGCATTTAATGCCTCATCATGCATCACCGGCCAAACTGGCTAGTAAGTTTTTATTAACACCCGCCAAAATGAATTTTAACCCGCATTTGGCGGGTTGGCGGTAAAATTGTTAATTTAGAACCCTGGTCACGTGACCACGGTAATGCGGTAACCGTCCCAGCCCTAGTGCTATTCAATTCAAAATACAGATCAGCCCTTATATCAGAAATAAAATGGACCCAAAACTTTCCCCCAATTGCTCAAAATGCAAAATATCAGTTGGTAATTATATACATTGTATTTGGCCTCGTCACAAAATTCAGTTGTTTTTGAAAAAAATTGCAGACCACATTGGTAATATTCTGGGAAGGATAATTTATTTTGATCCTTGTTCATTTATTCTAAGTCTGCTGGCTGGTATTATTTTGAATAAATATCATAAACGACTTTTTAGGCCCTGTTTACACGAGAATGATTCCGAGTGAAAACGTAAAAATATTTTATCGGATGTGCCTTTCGTTTACACGGCGACGGCGTTTTTGGGGCTTAAAAACGCAAAAAAATTAAACCACCCTCCAGAGTGGAAATCTTAAAAACGCTCCACAGTCGCGTTCCCGTGTAAAGGGTAAAAACCGGTAAAAACACAAATCTGCTCTCGTCGCGTGCGCGTTTACATCACAGGCATTGCATTCGCCAGTGCAGGAAAATAACAACCAACATGTCGGATTATTTCCATACGTTGGACCTTCAAGTTGCCCTAGCAGCTCTGATAAACGTACAAGAGTCTTTTCAGCAGTTGTACAAAATATTCTCAGATATTGGTGTTGTTTTGTAGCAGTGCTTCACATCGCCACCTAGTGCCTGGACTGCACACTACATCGAATTCCACACACTTTTGCGTCACCATATGCACGCAGATTTCCCCCTCATAACGCTTGTCTAAACGCAGAATAAAAAGTGACAACGTAACACCACTTTTGCTCTTTTCTCTCCTGATCGTTTCCGTGTAAACATAGTCTTAGTATTTTAACTTTTGCTGCAAGAACAAACATTTGATATTTAAGTGAGAAAACTCCTTCAATTAAAAAATGGCATAACTTGTGAAAGAGCTCACCCCAATGGAATTTTTAACATGTCTATTACATTCTTCTACAGACGTATTCAATTGGATATGGACACCCTATTTGGACTGTTTCTCTCACCTTGGACGATTGCTTACATTTTTCTTGAAAGCTGTTGTATTGGCTCAAAACGAGAAGCCTATTCCTGTAAATGTTTATGTATCTTCCCCTGTAACCTATCTATTTATTTTATTGAGAATTGATTTGAGAATTGTGCATTTAAGGTCTGTCTGTTGTCCTTTTTTCATTCTTTTTTTTTTCTTTTTTTGTGTTTAGTTTGCTTTGTTGTGTTGGAACAAAACAAACAAAATTTCAATAAAAATAAAAATAAAACACATGTAAGCGATGATGGTGTTGATGATTTACCGTGGATACGAGCTAGAGTGAGAATGCAGTGTACAGGTCCTTCTCAAACAAATTAGCATATTGTGATATTGCGTCCATAATGTAATGATAAAAATTTTACTTTCATATATTTTAGATTCATTGCACACCAACTGAAATATTTCAGGTCTTTTATTGTTTTAATACTGATGATTTTGGCATACAGCTCATGAAAACACAAAATTCCTATCTAAAACAATTTGCATATTTCATCCGACCAATAAAAGAAGTGTTTTTAATACAAAAAAAGTCAACCTTCAAATAATTATGTTCAGTTATGCACTCAATACTTGGTCGGGAATCCTTTTGCAGAAATGACTGCTTCAATGCGGTGTGGCATGGAGGCAATCAGCCTGTGGCACTGCTGAGGTGTTATGGAGGCCCAGGATGCTTCGATAGCAGCCTTAAGCTCATCCAGAGTGTTTGGTCTTGCGTCTCAACTTTCTCTTCACAATATCCCACAGATTCTCTATGGGGTTCAGGTCAGGAGAGTTGGCAGGCCAATTGAGCACAGTAAACCATTTACCAGTGGTTTTGGCACTGTGAGCAGGTGCCAGGTCGTGCTGAAAAATGAAATCTTCATCTCCATAAAGCTTTTCAGCAGATGGAAGAATGAAGTGCTCCAAAATCTCCTGATAGCTAGCTGCATTGACCCTGCCCTTGATAAAACACAGTGGACCAACACCAGCAGCTGACATGGCACCCCAGACCATCACTGACTGTGGGTACTTGACACTGGACTTCAGGCATTTTGGCATTTCCTTCTCCCCAGTCTTCCTCCAGACTCTGGCACCTTGATTTCCGAATGACATGCAAAATTTGCTTTCATCCGAAAAAAGTACTTTGGACCACTGAGCAACAGTCCAGTGCTGCTTCTCTGTAGCCCAGGTCAGGCGCTTCTTACCCATGATTGCGGTTTTGAGTAATGAAACAGGCTGGGAGTTTTTAAAAGCCTCAGGAATCTTTTGCAGGTGTTTAGAGTTAATTAGTTGATTCAGATGATTAGGTTAATAGCTCGTTTAGAGAACCTTTTCATGATATGCTAATTTTTTTTGATAGGAATTTTGGGTTTTCATGAGCTGTATGCCAAAATCATCAGTATTAAAACAATAAAAGATCTGAAATATTTCAGTTGGTGTGCAATGATTCTAAAATATATGAAAGTTTAATTTTTATCATTACATTATGGAAAATAATGAACTTTATCACAATATGCTAATTTTTTTAGAAGGACCTGTATTCTCACACACATAGCGCGTGGACTCTACCATCTCCTGCGTTTGCAATCACCAGAAAGCCAAATGCGACAAAGTAAACCTGTGTTGTTCACTCAGCTGCGCATAATATTATATATAATATTATATGCGCATATATTGACCCGCGTTCTGTTTTCTATCATGCGTCGTGCACGTTTGTGATGACATAAGATACACGCAAACGCACCAGGATTCGATAGAATCAAGTTGAATGTGAAACCAGACACCGGGGGGCGCCGGGAACAATCGGACCGCAGCAAACAATTTATTTCTCCATTTAATAAACTAAATATTCAGTCAGATAGGTATTTGTTGTGAAAGAAATAGTTACAATTACAAAGCACTTTTCAAACCTTGAAAACACTACATCAAAAGGATTTCAAGCACCCGTAAGAACCCTGGCTTATTGTTTCTGCCTTAAATTATTAGTTTAAATTAATAAATTTTTAGCTAACTGTGATTTTGTATAATGTACATTTCTGAAATACATAATTTAGACAGTTACCTCTAATAGATTACTCTAAATTGTAATGTTGACTCAAGTTTTTTCTGTAAAGTAGCTTTGAAACTGTGTATTGTGAAAAGCGCTATATAAATAATTGTGAATTGAATTGACATTGATTAGAGATGGTTGCAAGTTATTCTTGATACACAACAACAATGGTATGCTTGGTTTTAATTCTATTTGGCATTTACCAAGGAAGCCAAGCTTTAAGGGCTTCGAGGTCAAGGAATCTCTCATAATGCAACTCTGGAATCGGTGTCACTTTATTTTGATGGTCCCTTTAACACATTGTGTTGACTAAGTAATGTTGAACTCTCATTAGAGTGTTAGTGGAGTATTGGTAGACTGGTAGGGTTAGGGTTAGAATAAGTTGAAATGTACTTGCAAAGTTACTTATAGTCAGTAGAATGTCTGTTGGGGAACCATCACAATAAAGAGTTATCAGGTATTAAGCAGACAGTCTACTAATAATCTGATAGTTAGTTATCATGTAGTTGCAAAGTTACTTATAGTCAACAGAAAGTTCAAAAGGGACCATCAAAATAAAGTGTTACCCTGAAATCTGACCAACATTTATGTTGGTACCCTTTATTTCCAAATGGGGATAATGGGATTGGGTGCCAAATAATGATAAAAACTTTGCTAAATATCTTGAGGGTATCTATAGCAGATATAACTATCAGAATCAATGTTACAAAAGCAGAATCATTTGGCCAGGGAAAGAGGAGAGATATTTTAAAGTGCTCAAAGAAAATACATTTTTTCAAAAGAAGAATGTGAAATCGTGGTGTTTGACCTAATAACTGATGTGGAGATTAACTTATTTTGAATCATACTTGCATGCTTACGCTGTGGGATTCATTGGTATTTATCCCATAGTGTTGCCATGTGAGGGATTCTTAAGGAATACTACCTCAGGGATAACAAGATTCAAGGGAAATGATGTAAGAGTATGGCATTCGGAAGATGAGAACGAATATTGAGAGACTGAACTAGGAATGGGAAATTGGGGGGTATATTTATTTTTCTGCAGAAAAGACAAACAAAGAAATTAATATTAAAGGGGTCATGACATGGTTTTTTGTTTTGTTTTATTATGTTCCCTTAGGTGCAATTATAGTATTACTATAGTTTTTTGTACAAAAATAAATAAAAAAATGTAGTGATTTATGACATTTTCCCACCCTGTTTCTCACCTCTGATTCAAACAGTCTGTTTTGGGGTGTTTCCCCTTTAAGACTTCAGTGTTAACGCCTATACTGTTATGATTGGCTAACGTCAGTGCTGCTTATGCATACATTATTAACGTTAATCATTGTGTATCACATGTAGACTACACAATGCTCCACCACGGCCAGGGCTCGCTCGCTCTCTGCTCGTTCTGTCAGTAACATGCCCTGTCACACTCATTTGATCACTCACCGTTCAAATAAAGCTTTGGCGCGCTGCATATGCTGCAAATAAAACTGCACCCAACTGCTTTCCCTGACGTCTGGATCGTTCGGCAGCGTATTCAAACATGTTGTTTGTCCACAGCAGGAACAGCACATCTGCGTGGCATCACAGTCATCTTGTAAACATGCCGACTCGCTGCACGACAACGCATGCGACGATGCGAAATGAGGCGTAGTTGTCTTGCGCTGGAGGCGGTCATATGCAAACGACTGGTACGTCACTTCTTACCGTGACGTCACTTAATACCATGGATCCAGAACGAGCTGTATTTAGAGCTTGATTAAATAAATGCTTCGTTTATAATGGGGAGGACGTCTTAAGCTATGAAACTTGCAGGAAGTTTTAATAGTACATAGATCTCTTATACCAAAAGATCAAGGCAAATTTGGTTTCTCATGTCATGACCCCTTTAATATCAGCTACAGAGTTAATAGTTACACTTGAGCGCTGGATGATTCTTTGGAAATTTCATAAAAATTAATTCTCTTTGAGCTAAATCGACCCGTTTCCCTTACATCAGTAACCAGAGATGTTTAATGTATAGAAGTTAAAATAATTGATGACTATACCTTGATGCACCTCTTGCTTGGCAGGGGCTGGTTATAGCTAATCTTGACAATGACTCCACTCACAAACTTGGGGCCAGAAGAGAGCTCTTTCTTAGTTGTATCCTTACAAGCTTTGGGAAGAAAATAAATGGGTAAATAAATGGGAGGATTTATTCACAGAAAAGATGTACCAACAAAATTAACTTACAAGCAATGCTTTTATCTTTAGTCTGTGCGATGTCACAATTCACTGACTTCAGGTTGATCTGAGAGACTGACTGCTTCAGATGGGCCATGCAGTGCTTCTGCAGTGTCAGGTATTCTTGCTTCAGGTCCAACCACTCTTTCCTAACAGTTGAACAGGGGGCACAGATCCCACATAAGCATGTAAATAACAGCTAAATCCAATTCGACATCTCACTCAATAGACAATTTTTTTATGAATCTTGAGAATCATTAAAAAAAAAAAAAAAAATGGAAGACACATTGTTGCTTACTTTGAGAGGACTCTAAGCGGGATGACCTCTTCCCCTATTTTCAATCTATCCTTGAGCTTCTTCTTTCTCTTCCTCTTGGCCTTCAAAACAGAATAATCTTTCTTCTCATAGTCTAGCTGTTCTTTATTCTTGCTCTCAGGTGATAAATCTATGCAGCAAAAGAACATGAATTACTATAAATAACACCAGAGTGAACAATGTGAGCGAAGCGGAGTGGTGTGACTGTGACGCTCCGCTAAATATTCCGCTTCATGCCAATGCGCTCCGCTCAATCGCTCACGTCCCAAGCAAGCACTCCACTCATGTACCGCTCAGGCTCACCAGTAAAATGAATTTCGCTCAAATATGCTCCAACATAAAAAGTACAGAGAAATTTAGTTTAATGAATTTCTAGAATAAATGTCTCAAGTAGGCTTATAGAAAACAGTTGTGATGTGTGGCTTTAATGTAATATATTGTAAAAAGTGGTATAAATAAACATGGTTTTACAGGGGTGCCAAATTGCAGAGCTTGTGCAAATATATCTACATCACTATGAACATGATGGATGATCATGAGAATAAAATATTTAGCACCAAAACTTTGGAACAGTCTTCCTAACATTGTCCGGGAAGCAGACATCTCTTTGACCTATACACAACACACTATAGACTTCTATAATTGAATGTTAGGCTGCATAGATTAGGTCAGCCGGAACAGGGAACACTTCCCATAAATACTGATGTACTCGTTACATCATAAGAAGAATGGCATCTATGCTAATATTAGTCTCTCTGTTTATCCTGAGGTTTACCGCAGTCCGCCGCATCCAGGTTGTATCCGGATCTGATGAAGGATCTGTGCCTGGACGCGATGACAATGCAGTTCTAAAGTGTCAACTAGTCCCTCCCCTGTGAAGGCCTCCCTCCCATCCCTTACCTCTCTACATATAAAGCGTTGTCAGGATAATTAAAATTGCGTGGCTACGCCGAAACGATACAAATTCTGTATTATAAATTTTAAAGCCAGACAAGTAGTTTGTTGAGGTTTTTTTTTTTTTTTTTTTTTTTTTTTTTAGGGAAAGACTACATGCCTGCGCACATTTATTAAAACGCGCATACCTATAGAATGAACTCTTAATAAGCATGTGCATGCCATCAGTGTTCTCACAGGTTTGCGTTTTTAAAGTTTGCGTAGAGAGAACTAAAGAGTTTTCTGTTAAAAAGGTGTTGTGTTAGCGGCAAATAACTAAGTTAACCCCCTGGGGTCGGCTATAGCGCCGGCGTTATTGTCTCGCTTTTTTTTCTTATCAGTGCAAAATAGACTCATACGGCAAGTAAGGGTGTCACGATTTCGATTTTAAATCGAAATCGATCGAAATTAAGTCACAATCTCGATCATCGAATTCAAAAATGGAATCGTCGATCCTGCCACGGCCCCATGTCACGTCCAGTCGGTTTCCAAAGCGGAAAAAAACACGCGTGTTGTTGAAGTGCTGCGAGTCCTCTACCTTAGCTACAGCCAGTCAAAAGATAGCATGGCAACTGCAGATGCAGGAGACCCATCGACAGGACTTGAATCCCCTCCTCTTTCACTGAAGTCGCTGGTGTGGGACAGTGGGAGTATTTGTGATTTTCAGTGAGTTATGTTGACAACGTTCACATTCGCGTTCAAAGTTCGCGCTTCAAAAAAGCCACAGTTTGCAGGCTCTGCTACTGTATGTGCCTCAGTGCGTGCACCATATTCTTCCACTTTTTTAACTAAAACTTTAAATTGACAAAAACAGCAGACTCAGAACAGTATAAATCTTTATACAATAAATCTAGCATGTCACAAATAACTTTTCCACCTCCACGAATGAGACGAGTGTCGTTCATTTCCGCACCAAGTCTATTTCTGCTGCACGTGCCGAGTTAAAGTGACAGCGCACAGTTCGTGGTCAAAATGACCATGACATGAAAATGTTGTAATTTCATCATAAATGCATTTAATTAAATTCTACATTAAATACTAATATTTTTCACAGTCATGTTTGTACTTTAAAGGCCTGTTCACACCGGGACGAATTTCGCGCGCGTTATTCGCCGACGTTTAACGCCTCCTGACTAAACAAAGGGCGCCAATGTGAGTGTTCACACCGACGCGTAAAATGCCACGCGTAAAAGCGTCATTTTTTAAAAAACGCCTCGGGTTCGTTTTTTTTGTTTGACGCGCCGCGTCAAAAACTATCAGACCAATGAGATTGCCGCTTTTGCTCACGTGTCTGGAGCTTCTGAAGTTACATTAAAACACAACTTGGGGGCGCTCAAACACAAAACGGTCTTGCCGACCGGCGGCGAAGAAGATATACGCCAAGTAGCGTCTACACTGCCGGGAAGAAATAGACGAGGAAGATGCAAGGCAAGATGAATGTAGAGCTGCTGTTCTCGTTGGTGTCCGAACATAAAGAACCATATGACAAACGCGACAGCGACTACAAAAATCTTGATAAAAGAGAACTGTTATGGAGTGGTATTGCAGAGGGTATTTCTGTTTTACATTAAGCGCCATCTAATGTCTGGGAATGAATTTGCATGTTCAATCAGCTCATCGTCAGCGAAAATCGCTTGGGTGTGAACACTAAAAACGCGTTGAAAAACGCTGGCGAATAACGCGCGCTGATATTCGTCCCGGTGTGTACGGGCCTTAAGACCGAGGTAAAGCAAGGAAAACATAGATGTATCTGTTAACCCTCTGGAGTCGAGAAACGCGCCGGCGCGTTTTGCGCGATTTTTTTCACATAGCAGCAAAATAGACTTAAAATACTCAGTCACCTTTGGTCATACACACTTAAGAAATATGAAAAAATAAACTATTAAATGTCTACTTTTTTATGGGTCCACTTACAATCGAAATAAAATATTGTGCTTTTGTAAAATAAAGAAAATAAACAGGGTGTGCCTTCTGCCTCTCCGTCTCCGTGAACTTTTTTTCTAGAGCACGTCTCTAAACATAAACAAAACTCCGCAAATACTAGTCACACAGGCATGATCAATATATCTTTATAATCATTTAAGTGTGTACTTTTAAATTATCTAATTCAAAACTAAAACAAATATTCTGTGTTTATGTAATCTATATAAAAAGAGAGAGATGCCAGGCGTTCTCATTTCAGCTAATTATCTTTTAATGTGACCACGCCCACAGAGAGCGCGCGCTATAGAAACGCAAATGATCTGAAACTTGCCAACGCCCACACGAGCTCGATAAAACACCAAGTTCAGATTAATGTACCGGTAGTCTGTGTCGTTTTTCGAGGCTTTGAGGAATAATTCTGGATAATTTACCTCAGTGCTGGATTAATTTCACTTCGAGGAGCCATGGATCCAGGATCATAGTAAGTTTATTCTTTGTTCTAATCGCGAATACTGTTTTAAAATGAATCGCGTGTCTTTCTCTGTGTGATGAATGAACGGAATTCGCACTGTTGTTGTTACAGATGAAATATGAAAGACAACATTTAGTTGACTAGTTTGGGATAGATTATAAAGATTTTTACTCTAAAATAGACATCAAATAAGCTTTAGTTAACCAGTTTCTGCTCATATGTTAAATATATAACGTTAGAATGTTTTGTCAAAAATAAGCTCATAATCTAAGATGTTATTATAGTGTTTGTTCCAATGTAGACTATATCAAACTAATGAATCCTTAACTTTGAAATATGAATGATAAAATCCAGGCTATAGGCCTACTTAAAAAAAAAAAAAAAAAAAGACAAGATAGATGTAAAAAAAAAATCTTAATATTATTGTTTTTTATTAGTGACACATTTGAGGAGATTCCAAAACTTTCTGAAAATACAGTATGAGAATTAACTGCATACTAGAAATGTTTACCTTGGAAATTATACAATTTGAATGTATAAAAAATTTGTGAAAAAATACCTTTTTTTCCTCTCTGAGAACTCTAACTTTCTAACTCTAACTAATTCTGTAGAATGGTCCATATAGCCTATTTGAACAGGATTTGTTTCCAGGTATGACTATGTACTAAAAATGTGCTTTTGACTTTCATTTATATTTGTATTTTATATATATATATATATATATAATTTATTTATTTATTTTTGTCCTCGCATTCTTTCTTGTGTGACACACCTGAATGAATGGCTCATTAGTATGCAGGCTCATTAGTATGCAGGCTCATTACTATGCAGGGTCTTTGTCTTCTCAGGTGTGAATCACAGCAAGTCACGCCCCTGCGCATATTGCCTTTGGAAGCAAAAACTGTTTTAAAAAATTTAAATCAATGTATTGTTTTATGTGAATGATTAGGCAGGGTGATTTTCAGATAATTTTGAAGCAAAAACACTAGGCAACTACATCCATTAGTCAAAAGTCTTGTGGACACATATTAAGTATGTGTTTTGTGGCCTTTTTTCAGAAACTTTAATTTTTAGTTTTTTGAATAACCATGCATAAACATTATTCCCTCAAAAATACAAATATGTAAATAGATGTTGCTCGCATATTATGGTACCCCTATTTGTGCTAAATAGAGTGTAATTACACCTTTGCCATTAATATGTTTATAAGCAACTGAAAAAAGCACAAATGTCAGGGCATGTCAAAACATCTCACAGACCTCAAAAACCCCTTAGACTCCAGAGGGTTAAACCGTGTTTTTGTTGTGAACTTGAATGTCATCTTCTGTGAATAAGACTGCAGTTACAAAAGAGAAACTACATGGCAGGTTATTTTGCTTAAGTTTCTAATTGACTGAAGATATAAGTTATTGTAACATTATTTTGTTAATAAATGTTTTAAATTTGACAATGTAGTGTGGTACATTGCGAACAAAGGCCATATATTATATTACATAAAAGTCTAGTCTAAAAATGGCATAGCAAACTGTGCTTAAAAAAAATAAATGTAAAAATCGAGAATTGAATCGAACCGTGACCTTAGAATCGAAAATGTAATCGAATCGAGGATTTAGAGAATCGTGACACCCCTAACGGCAAGTGTTATACATCATTCAAAAATGTTAAATGTCTTTTATTTGTGTACACTAATAATAAAAACAATATGATGTGTTTTTTGTAAAATAAAGAAAATAAGCATGATGCGCATTCCCCCGTCTCTCCCAATGTGAAGTTCATTCTGAAACGCTACAGAAAATGACCAGTAACTCAGCGAATACTTGTCACTGTGACATGAAACATGTCTTTATGAAGCTTGAAGTCTCCATTTTTAAATTATGTAAATCATATCAAACAAATGTTCTCTGTTTAAATAATTTGTATGAAAGCAACATGTACAGTTTCTCCAGCCCAAGAACATTAGCGCTAATGTGACCACACCCACGCGCGCAAGAGCTGTTCACATGCAAATGATCCATGTGAAGGAACGCAACGCCCTCATCACCTCTAAACAAAGAATCAGCGACTTCAGTACAGCACTGCTTTTCATCGAATTTGGAAGACTGTGTTTGTGCTGTGCATCGCACCTTGGATTTACCTCAGAAGAGTTTGAAGAACACGATTTGATTATGAGAACGATTTTGAAGGTAAGACACTAATAGTAGCATGTTATTGTTGCATAAACTTTACATTGTAGCTACAAGTTAAACTGGTGCCAGACTAAAATGTACGTTATGAAATGAGACTGGACTAAAAACATGAAGCCTAATGTTAAATGTACAGTACTGTGCAAAAGTTTTAGATCGGTAAGATTTTTTATGTTTTTAAAAGAAGTCTCTTCTGCTCACCAAGGCTACAATTATTTGATAAAAAAAAAAATAAAAAAAAAACAGTAATATTGTGAAATATTATTACAATTTAAAACAGCTGTTTTCTATGTGAATATACAGTAAAGTGTAATTTATTCCTGTTATCAAAGCTGAATTTTCATCATCATTACGCCAGTCTTCAGTGTCACATGATCCTTCAGAAATCATTCTAATATGATGATTTGATGCTCAAAAAACATTCATTATTATTTTCAATGTTGAAAACAGTTTTTTTTTTCAAAATTCTTTGATGAATAGAAAGTTCAAAATAACAGCGTTTATTTAAAATAGAATATTTTCTAACATTATAAATGTCTTTACTGTAACTTTTGATCAGTTTAACTCATCCTTGATGAATAAAAGTATTGATTTATTATATTTCTTTCCCCCAAAAATAAAATTTAAATTCTTACTGACTCCAAACTTTTGAAGGGTAGAGTTTAATGTTACAAAAGCTTTAGATTTCAGATAAATGCTATTCTTTTTTAGTTTCTATTCATCATAGCATCATGAAATAAAAATGTAAAAAACTGTTTTAAACACTGATAATAATCATAAATGTTTCTTGAGCATCAAATCATCATATTAGAATGATTTTTGAAGGATCATGTGACACTGAAGACTGGAGTAATGATGATGATAAATTCAGCTTTGATCACAGGAATAAATTATACTTCACTATATATTCACATAGAAAACCGCTGTTTTAAATTGTAATAATATTTCACAATATTACTGTTTTTTTTTGTATTTTTTATCAAATAATTGCAGCCTTGGTGAGCAGAAGAGACTTCTTTTAAAAACATAAAAAATCTTACCGATCTAAAACTTTTGCACAGTACTGTATATACATGTAAGACACGAGAATGTTTTTATGTTCGATAATTAAACAGCACGATATAACACTAGGCTCGTACGAGTGTTTATTCTAATATGGTGAATATTATAATGTTTAGACCTGTGTTTACTGTTAAATATTGTTTTTGTGGATATCTGCTCACACTTAAGATATGTATTATATTGTAAATATAATGTTTCATAGTTTGGGGGCGGCTCGATCGCTTCAGTAAATGGTCTCTGCACGCGCTGTGAGTCGTGCTGCGTTTGAAAAGCAAAACGCACCAAACATTAGGCTTCATGTTTCTACTCCAATCTCATTTCATAACATCATAACAAATGGAAACATTTGAAGTAACATAAGATAATCCATATATTTTTCTCTAGTGTAGTGTCACTGAAGTGTTCCTTTTTAACGATTTATAGGCTGCCTGCTATCTAGGCTATTGAACAACTTGGTGTTCATATATATATATATATATATATATATATATATATATATATATATATATATATACAGTGAAGAAAATAAGTATTTGAACACCCTGCTATTTTGCAAGTTCTCCCACTTAGAAATCATGGAGGGGTCTGAAATTGTCATCGTAGGTGCATGTCCACAATGAGAGACATAATCTAAAAATAAAAATCCAGAAATCACAATGAATGATTTTTTAACTATTTATTTGTAAGATACAGCTGCAAATAAGTATTTGAACACCTGTCTATCAGCTAGAATTCTGACCCTCAAAGACCTGTAACTGTGCGTTCACACCGGACGCGAATAGCTTGTCAAATTCGCGTCTACCGCGTCTAGTTTGACGCTTGACCACTTTGTGTTAATTCGCGTGTCAAGAGTGAAACTGACGCGCGTAAAAACAAAAGTTTGAAGCGAAATTTACGCGCGTCACCCGCGTCAGATTCGAAATCTGTTGGCCGCCATCTTTTTTATGTTGATCAAGCATTTATCGAGAGAGTCACCGCTCTGTATTTGCTCTGAAAAGCAGAACAGCGGCGTACGGATCATCGTCGCTGTATTTGGGTCCACCAGACCATTCGGAGGCGAACTCAGTTTGTCGAGTTTCACCATTTCCTCGCTCCAGGAGCAGCGCCTGGATGACGGCCGCTTCCAACGGTACTTCTGCCTGTCCCGCGCCCAGTCTGATGACCTGTTGTCCCGCATCGGAGCGAGGATCACCCTCGCCCTCACCAACCTAATCTGTTAAATATATATAACAGACCGGACACCGTCGGGTCTAGAATAATGATGTACTATGTTGGTTGTCTTTACATTAGAATAATAATGTTTCATATAATCTAGAAATGGAATAAAAAGCATTCAATACAAAATGAATATGTCTCATATATTTAAATCAAGTTTTTATGTGATAAAATATTTGCTTTGTTGCTGCATTAGAACAGAATATAATAAAATTGTCATTTTATTCCATTTAGTCATATTACAAAATAATGTATTGAGGCATCCAGCATCCAGATACTTCACCACGTGACAGCAAGCAGGCTCCTGATTGGTTAACGCGGCGCGAATTGACGCAGAAGTTCAGATTTTTCAACTCGGGCGGCAGACGCGAATTCGCGTCAAACGCGTGAATGCACAAATGGCACTAACTAAATAATTCGCGTGTAACGAGCTTAACGCGCCAGATTCTTAATTCGCGCCATTCGCGCGAACTTGACGCGCGATTGAGGCGTATTCGCGTCTACCGCGCCGCGCTCTACGCCTCATTCGCGCCGCAGGAATTTTTTGACGCGCGTAACGCGTCTTTGCATTGACTTAACATTGAAATCACTCGCGCCTGACGCGCTATTCGCCTCCGGTGTGAACGCACCATTAGTCTGCCTTTAAAATGTCTACCTTCACTCCATTTATTATCCTAAATTAGATGCACCTGTTTGAGGTCGTTAGCTGCATAAAGACCCCTGTCCACCCCGTACAATCAGTAAGAATCCAACTACTAACATGGACAAGACCAAAGAGCTGTTCAAAGACACTAGAGACAAAATTGTACACCTCCACAAGGCTGGAAAGGGCTACGGGGAAATTGCCAAGCAGCTTGGTGATAAAAGGTCCACTGTTGGAGCAATCATTAGAAAATGGAAGAAGCTAAACATGACCGTCAATCTCCCTCGGACTGGGGCTCCATGCAAGATCTCACCTCGTGGGGTCTCAATGATCCTAAGAAAGGTGAGAAATCAGCCCAGAACTACAAGGGAGGAGCTGGTCAATGACCTGAAAAGAGCTTGGACCACCGTTTCCAAGGTTACTGTTGGTAATACACTAAGACGTCATGGTTTGAAATCATGCATGGCACGGAAGGTTCCCCTGCTTAAACCAGCACATGTCAAGGCCCGTCTTAAGTTTGCCAATGACCATTTGGATGATCCAGAGGAGTCATGGGAGAAAGTCATGTGGTCAGATGAGACCAAAATAGAACTTTTTGGTCATAATTCCACTAACCGTGTTTGGAGGAAGAAGAATGATGAGTACCGTCCCAAGAACACCATCCCTACTGTGAAGCATGGGGGTGGTAGCATCATGCTTTAGGGGTGTTTTTCTGCACATGGGACAGGGCGACTGCACTGTATTAAGGAGAGGATGACCGGGGCCATGTATTGCGAGATTTTGGGGAACAACCTCCTTCCCTCAGTTAGAGCATTGAAGACGGGTCGAGGCTGGGTCTTCCAACATGACAATGACCCGAAGCACACAGCCAGGATAACCAAGGAGTGGCTCTGTAAGAAGCATATCAAGGTTCTGGCGTGGCCTAGCCAGTCTCCAGACCTAAACCCAATAGAGAATCTTTGGAGGGAGCTCAAACTCCGTGTTTCTCAGCGACAGCCCAGAACCCTGACTGATCTAGAGAAGATCTGTGTGGAGGAGTGGGCCAAAATCCCTCCTGCAGTGTGTGCAAACCTAGTGAAAAACTACAGGAAACGTTTGACCTCTGTAATTGCAAACAAAGGCTACTGTACCAAATATTAACATTGATTTTCTCAGGTGTTCAAATACTTATTTGCAGCTGTATCTTACAAATAAATAGTTTTTAAAAAATCATACATCAATTTCAGACCCCTCCATGATTTCTAAGTGGGAGAACTTGCAAAATAGCAGGGTGTTCAAATACTTATTTTCTTCACTGTATATACACTCACCGGCCACTTTATTAGGTACCCCATGCTAGTAACGGGTTGGACCCCCTTTTGCCTTCAGAACTGCCTCAATTCTTCGTGGCATAGATTCAACAAGGTGCTGGAAGCATTCCTCAGGGAGTTTGGTCCATATTGACATGATGGCATCACACAGTTGCCGCAGATTTGTCGGCTGCACATCCATGATGCGAATCTCCCGTTCCACCACATCCCAAAGATGCTCTATTGGATTGAGATCTGGTGACTGTGGAGGCCATTTGAGTACAGCGAACTCATTGTCATGGTCAAGAAACCAGTCTGAGATGATTCCAGCTTTATGACATGGCGCATTATCCTGCTGAAAGTAGCCATCAGAAGTTGGGTACATTGTGGTCATAAAGGGATGGACATGGTCAGCAACAATACTCAGGTAGGCTGTGGCGTTGCAACGATGCTCAATTGGTACCAAGGGGCCCAAAGAGTGCCAAGAAAATATTCCCCACACCATGACACCACCACCGACGCAATTTCTATTGAAGCCCCGTATCGGGGTGTGTATTGGTTTCCCAGAGGTCACGTGATCGATGACAAATGAAGCCTCACTTTCTGTCTAAATCACGTGCGCGTTTTCACTTTGGGTGTCAGAAGGCTCGAACCCCAGATCTTACTAAACGAGTCCTTGTTGGCTCAGTCTGGTTGATGGGTTTGTATGTACTTTGAAAGTTAATCAATACTAGGGATGGGAATCGAGAACCGGTTCTTCAGAACCGGTGCCCAGTGAACCAATTCCTTGGAACCGTTAGCATGCCTGCTTAACGATTCCGCTTATCGGTTCCGCTCGTTGCAAATGTGTCATGATGTCACACACGCGCTGCGTTGTTTTGGTTCAGAACACAGCAAACATATGGCATCGAGGCAGAAGCGCTCTAAAGTTTGGTTATATTTCATGCGAAAAGACGACAATACAGTAACTTGCAACACTTGTAAAATTTCCATTTCGTCAAAGGGGGAACTACCTCCAATATGCAGTAACACACAGCATGCAATTCATTTAAGGTGAGTGTGAGTAATTAAAAATGCTCCAACTACTTTAAAAGCCTACATCTGGGCACATTTCGGCTTTTATGAACAACCTGGTAAGCACGACCTGGAGACGACATGCGCTGTGTGCGCTCATGTCACGCACAAATAGAGTATGCATGCAGGAGATATACCACTAACTTGATAAACCACGTTAGCCATTTTCATCTGAGCTGTTAACACCTTTGACTGCTTTCGATAAAGCGGATGAGCTCCAGCGTCACCCGGATCCGCAGCCAAAAAAAATCATCCACCCGACCCAATCATTTTCTCTGATTTAAGTATCCGCACCCGATGGTCAAATTACAATTATTTTGTGGTGTTACGCGTGATTATAAATGGATGATCGTCACCTTCAACAGCGGACTCGGCGAAGGTTGATGCGCGCATCTCTAGGGTAACATTATACACTGATGAATGAGCGCTGCTTTTAAATGAACATTTCTTTAAAACAAAATTGATTTAACAGAATTTCATTTTCTTAATGGCATAAACAGGCTTGACTCCCTTGAAACTTAAACTGGAATGTCACTGTTTCTGTCACTGTGACTTCCCGAACAGGCAAACACGCACGCGTGCACACGCACACATCACTTTTGAAGTCAAATTGAAAATTGAGGATGCAGTGCATCGTAATGCATCGAGATATCGAATTGAACTGAATTGATGACATGATAATCGTAACCGAACCTTGAGACCAGTGTAGGTTCACACCCCTAATACTCTGTGCTGTGTCTTCTGATCATTAAGGCAAGGCAAGTTTATTTATATAGCACATTTCATACACAATGGTAATTCAAAGTGCTTTACATAGAAGAAATAAGAATAATTAAAACAGTTTAGAATAAATTAAAATAATCAAAAGAAATAAGAATAATTAAAACAGTTTAGGATAAAAATAAAAATAAAATACAGTACAAACAGTCGGACGAACAGTGGCACAGTGCTCATTCAGTAAATGCACAGCTAAAAGTGTGCATTAAAGCGAGTTAATACAAACAAACAAGTTTTTACTTATTCCCTCACCCAATGAGAATCGATAAGAGAATCGATAAGGAATCGTATCGATAAGCAATATCAATATATTCTCTTATCTGAATGAGTAGTCAGGATGATTTTCACAGTTTTTAAGCAAATATTCTAGGCCAGTTTTAGTTTTGAAGCAAATATTCTAGGCCATGATAGCACCTAATAGGACCATTATGGGTGGGGCTTTGTCTTTCTCAGGTGTAAAACACTACATATTCTTGGGTGGTTCACACCTACTCGCATTAAGCTTTCTTACACAAAACATGTCTTACAAATTTTAAATCAATATATTGTCTTATCTGAATGAGTAGTCAGGATGATTTTCACATAGTTTTGAAGCAAATATTCTAGGCCACGTGATACAATTCAAAAGTCTTGTGAAGAAATAATTAGTATGGGTTTTATGACTTTATTTCAGTGACTTTTTAGTTTTTTCACAAACCACGCATAATCTCAAAACTAAATCTCAATACATAATCTCACATAATCTCCACGCATAATCTCACGTCATTATCTCAAAACTAAAAACTTTTACATACATGCTACTGACATATAACTGTAGCAGAGTTTGTGCTGAATACAGTGTAATCAGACTTTCGCCATGACAATGTCACAAGTATCAGAAATAAGCACAAATGTCAGAGCATGTCAGAACACTTACAGGACCCAGAAAACACCTCAGATCCCAGAGGGTTAATAACTAATGATCGTTACGGCGGAAGTGAATCAATCAAAACTAACTTTATTCTAGAGCTGTTATAAAGCCAAAACAATCTCTATTACTTTAATTTCCTATTATCACTATAAAGCCGCTTCGGAACAATCTACATTGTTAAAAGTGCTATATAAATGAAGATGACTTGACTTGAGAAAGGTTGCATAGCTCAAGCCACATACAAGATTCTAAAAATTGCTTCCTTCTGCTCTGAAATTGTTCCCTAACTCTAAGGATTGTTTTTTCGTGCAGGACAATGCTCTAATCCACTCAGCCAGGGCAATCAAGGTGTGGATGGAGGACCACCAGATCAAGACCCTGTCATGGCCATCACAATCTCCAGACCTAAACCCTACTGAAAACCTCTAGAATGTAAGCAAGAGGGTCACCAGCCATTAAATAAAGCCAAACTACTTGAATTTTTTCACCAGGGGTGGCAGAAAGTGACCAACAGCAATGTGACCGACAAGACGCACAAAAGTTGTGATTGGAAATCACATATAGATATTGATTTCTGCACTCTTCCAAAGTTAAAACTTTTCTGAATTTGTATTGTGTTGTTTTTAAAATGTATATAAACTTGTTTTCTTTGCATTATTCTTTTTGTGTCATTTTGACCAGTTGTCATTTTCTGCTAGCCTGACTACGTCAGACTTCCTACTTCTGCTAATTTCATTTCGCTCCTGTAGTCAGTCTGAGATAGCAGCCTATCTTTCAGTTTTCCACCGGCATGAAAACAGCCGGCCAATCAACGAACAGAGGGCGGGCTGAGAGCCGTGACGTAGACGCTAAGCGCAGAGTTTTACATTGTAGGCAGGGCTTGACATTAACACCCGCCAACCCGCCAAATGCGGGTGGATTTCACCCGTGGCGGGTAACACAGACACTCCCACTAGCCACTATGGCATGTTGAAAAATTGTAGTCTTGTCAAAAGGCATCTGAAATAACAAACGAATTGCAATTTGACACTACGACACTACAACTCCCATGAGTACTACTTGCACATAGCCTAGTGCTTGCTCATTGGTCCATTCGTGAAGCCTCTCTTGAACAACAACACTTTAAACAAGAAAGACGCTATGGAGATTAAACTGGCCGTCGGCCTGAGGGCTGTTTTTCAACTTAACCAGCGGCAGCGATGATATAGAATCCAGACCACAGGCGCGTCTCACGCTCTCCTGCAGTGCCGCTGCGCGAGGGTGCGCGCGCCAAATATGACATCCAGACTTTTGTCAAACGATAATATAAAGTTGAATCTGTCACAGGGCAGCCACAGTCCCTCAGACCTGTAGATCGTCAGCCTCCCGCCTGCTTTTAACCTGATGGTACGATCTCGGTCAGCACACGCAACTGGTCGCATGCACACACACACATCAACACAGCGTTCAGTCAGTGCGTGAGTGTGTGTGGCCGAGCAGTGCGTAGAAAAAATGCGCAGGAGAACGAGAGAAAGAGAAAAGGCAGAGCTGAGATAAAGAAAAAATAATCTTCATGATTAAGGGACACGGTGTAACTACTAGCAGGTCTGCCCTTATGCCACGTCATATCACAACGATCTTTCCAGAGTTAATTCTATGTTTTAATAAAATTAATCATGCCATGAAAGAAAGCAGGAGAGGTTTGTCAGAATAATCTGGAAAATAAAGACCTGTAGTGTAGGCCTATACTTGTTTCAGGTGGACGTATCTCCAGTTACTCAGAGCTACCAGAGCTTCATGATGATATGTATTAATCCAGTCAGAGCTCTGAGGAAATGCAGATGCAAAACAAACAATCCAAAGTCCCCAAAACTGTCATATAGGCCTATGTAAAGTTTTAATCCTGTTGCCTTAATTGTGGAATTTTTTTCTTAGAAAAATTCTCTTCTTTGCTCGTTGTTTCTAATGCAGATAATTGTTCAACTCTGTATTACAGTATTTACTGCTGTAAAAAAAAAAACGATGCAGCACTTTTATTATATACAATAAGAAGCTCTTTTATTTGTTTATCTTAATAGACGACATGTTTTTAAAAAAAACACACATCAGAGCTAATGATAATATTAGTACATTTTAAGCCCCATTGTCAACTTTAATAATATAAAACGTAATTTTCCAACAACAAAAATGTGGCTAGTAAAAATGCTGTGTGGCTAGTAATTTTGGAAAACCACTAGCCACATTGGCTAGTGAGCAAAAAAGTTAATGTCAAGCCCTGATTGTAGGTTAGAGAAATGCGCATTCACTTTGATTCTCTCATCAACACAGATGCAGCAGTTTTTATTTTTGCAAATCATACATTATAACAAGGAAAAATATTAACACTTCTAGCTTACACATTCAGGCTACCCAAATTTTTCAGGCTAATTGTAGTAATGACGGATCAGACCTGTTTGCCCAATAGTGGCAAGACACATATGTTTATAAGGACATACCCCCATACGCTCCTGGCGCGCTCTTATGATCATATTGTTATCATCATAATAATAACATTCCGCCATATTTCGTTTCGACATCCTGCTGCATTAGCCTGATAGGTGAATGAACCGTATCATTGCGTATGTCACGTGACAAATGAACGTAAGACTCGGAAGGTAAAGTTATTATTTATGTATGTTCCATGTAAATCATTTATTAATTCATTATGATTTCTTAATTCAGAATATGATCAACATTTGGCTGTTAAAATTATAACATTTAAAGCCACTTAAATAAACGAAATGACTCGAATGACTCAGAGAGTCAGTAAAATGATCCGAACTTCCCATTACCCAGTCATGACTCGTGAGAGCAGGGCGCGCCGACGCTGCGGGGCGGCCGCAGCTCAGTAAATCATATAAATAACCTATTTTGTGAATTGTTTATTCCCGTTGGCACACATTTTGCCGCCCTTACAAAAGCGCCGCTCTAGGCAATGGCCTAGTTCGCCTATATGGACGCGCCGGCCCTGTTTACAGTGGAAGTTCAATCATAAATTTGAGTTCGATACACGAACCACAGCGTTCGTCTGTGGTTCGATGCGGCTGTGTCGGCGCATAACATACGTCATAAATAAACTTATCTGATTGGCTTATGGGTAACCATGGGCGTAATTCTATGGGGGAACAGGGGGACACGTCCCCCCCAATATTCAAAGAAGGACAATTTGTCCCCCCCCAATATTTGATCATACTGTATGATTATGCGGGCAATATCGATGTGATTGCAAATACGTCTTTCTTTCCAGCTCCGAAAATATAAAATCCCGGCCGGTCCATTTCCCAAATCCATTCGACTTGCCTGGAATGCCATTTCTCCTGAAATCCATGTCATGTTTTCCCTATACCTTTAGTAGCTCGTGCACCGTCAGTGAGTTAGGGAAAACCAAACGAAGAGTTAGGAGCGCGAAATCTGACAGACATTTGGCACATATGAATGGTAAATATCCTGTATTTGGCTGACATAATCATAATGCAGATATCAAAATCAGAGAATTCATAGGTTCGTCGATTGGCGGGTGGATTTTTTATTTTCAACAGTGGATTTGGATGACTCAAAGTGCACCAGATTAATGAATTTATCTTTAAAATGTATAATTTTCTTCCGGGGGTGCATGCCCACGGACCCCCCTAGAGGTACTGGGCTACACCCACAAAAATACTGTGGGAATAACAGCCTATATGGTCTGTGAAAAATACAATTCTATTTATCTTATAAATACGTACATGATCAGAATTTCAGGTCTTCCTCCTTGTTTTGAACCAAAAAAAACCCTGTGTATTCTCATTGGGGACTGAGCCTCCCTAAAATTAAAATCCTAAAATCGCCCCTGGTCCCCCCCAATGTTAAACTCATTCCTACGCCCCTGCGGGTAACCAATGATTTTAAACTTCAGACAAGCGCCCCCTAGCGAGAGAGAAAACACTTCTCTATTATGCCATTCCAGACTCTGTCTACGAAGCAACGTGAAGTAGCAGAGTCTGGTATTACCAGGCTAATTTTCTGCAAATAAATTCTCTAAATGACAATATTTTTATTTTGAAGTTTTGAAGAAATGTTGTCAGTAGTTTGTAGAATAAATAAAAGTGTTTAAGTCTACTCAAACAGATACAGAGAAATAATAAATCCAAATATCAGGACCGGAGACATGCATAGTCCTGTAGCGTCTCAATTTCGACAAGTTGGTCATAATGTCGGTCTTTACAATACATCTGTATAGAGAAGGTAAAAAATAAAGGTGGTGATAATGAGAATAAATTGTTACAAAGGCAATGTTTTTGGATTTATACCTTAAATACTTTGTGAATGTCAGGGCTGAATGAGGATTTTGATATTAAGCCTTTCTTGTAGTGATTTATTTATTTATTCATCTGCTGTGGATATTAGTTAAGATATAGTTTTTAATAATATAGTTTCTGTACTTTGGCACAAGTTTTTGAGTGTGTCTTAAGGTTATCACCTGTTTTCTATAAAGAGCTGATTTTTATTCCACATTATGTTCATGGTGAAGACCTGATGGTCGTAACGTTGCTCTCTGTTGTATATTTAAATATACTTTTAAAATATCATTTATTTCTGTGATGCAAAGCTGAATTTTCAGCAGCCATTTCTACAGTCTTCAATGTTACATGATGCTTCAGAAATCATTATAATAGGCTGATTTATTATCAATGCTGGAAACAGTTTTTTGGAACCTGTGATACTTTTTTCTAGCCTGGGTAACGTCAGACCTAGTCTCATTGAGACGTGGGTCTGGGAACCACATGTTAATTTTCTCGTATTTGAGGCATGGTTTACGAATGCCCAGAGCCGTTTATTGGGTGCTACGAATGTCTATCAAATGCGCCTGTGCGTAGCTCATAGCCAATCGTTTCAATTATACCAGATGACGTATGTAGAGCGACAGAAATTAGACGAGGAAACTAAAATTGAAATTGCGTTTTAAACTACTTAGAACAATATCTAAGGCTGCATCGAAAGGTAAATTCGCGTCTGCTGCCATGTTGGATCCATAGATATAAACAAACTGCTTCGGTGTTTTGCATAGATGTCGGCATCATATCCCTCCCCGTTCTGTGATTGGTTCCCTAGCTGAGGCGCAAATCTGGTCCATGGAATAGGAAGATCTTTGTTGACATCTTTGTACGCATGCGCGAGTGGTTGTGTGGCAAAAAAACAAACAGTATGGCGGGCTGTAAAGACGCGACGAGCACTTTCAAGAGAGTTAGCGGGCGAAATCCACAATATATAAGCACTTTAACATCTTAAGACCGGAGGAGGTTTGGAGAGAAGCTCAAAATTTGTATTGGTGACAAAATCGAAGTTATTCAAAGCCCATATGAGATCTGGGATGTGGATCGCGGTTTGGGACACCTGAATCAGAACGCGAAAACATATGACTCGGTTGATTTGAGACTGTTTTTTTTTTTTTTTTCAATCTTCTATAAATACATAGTCACTAAGACTTACCATGAACAAAATGAGCCTCACAAACTCGATCAGAAGCTGCAGGAATCCAGGCTTTCTTCGGAGCGTCCAGGTTCAATCGCCTAATTGCACGCAACCATTTCTTTCGTTTTTCGCGATCCTTTTCGGAGGGAATTCGGAAAAACTTTTTATCAGGCCCCCAACGAGCCGTACAATTGACCACACAGCAAGAGTGAACCATCCTCTTCTCTAAATCCTCCTCCAAACGTGCAAAACAATCAAATTACAGGTATCTAGCGGTGTTTCCTGCCACACGATTCCCATGATGCAACGCGACAAACATAAACAATGACGTCACAAAAGATCTGCCTAGGCGGTCTAGCAGCGTGAATAAAATCGTGCTGCGCACAAGGCAACATGGGGAAACCCAAGCTTTTTTAGGATTCACTGATGAATAAAAAGTTAGAAAGAACAGCATTTATTCAAAATAGAATACACATTCAAAATCTTTTCTAACAGTATAAATATTTACCGTTACTTTTTTTATCAATTTAATACATCCTTTCTGAATAAAAGTATTAATTTCTTTTCTTTTTTTAAATAATAATAATACTGACCCAAAACTTTTGAACAGTTGTGTATATTGTTACAAAAGATTTATATTTCAAATAAATGCTGTTCTTTTTTAACTTTTTATTCATCAAAGAATCCTGACAAAAATTATCACAGGTTATTAAAAAAAAAGTTGCAGCACAACTGTTTCCAACATTGATAATAAATCAGCATATTATAATGATTTCTGAAGGATCATGTAACACTGAAGACTGGAGAAATGGCTGCTGAAAATTCAGCTTTGCATCACAGAAATAAATGATATTTTAAAAGTATATAAAAATAGAAAACCAATATTTTAATTGTAATCATATTTTACATTACTGTTTTTTTCTGTATTTTTGATAAAATAAATGCAGGCTTGGTGAGCATAAGAGACTTCTTTCAAAAACATTAAAAATAGTAATGTTTCCAAACGTTTGACTGCAACTGTATAACGTATTTTACTTAAATAATTAACAGACTAACAAAATTAAAGTAAAAACTGTCCAACAACTTGCATAATGCTGAATTTCGGTTGATTTTTGTGGTGTGCTCCAAAAATAAGCCCACGGAAAGGAAACCTGAAAGGAAGGCCTCACGCACATTAACAAATAAGTTCTAGCATTGCAAACTTGACATCACAGCCTGTTTATAATCAAAATAAACTAGTAAACCAAACATATAAAAAGTTACACAACTCAATTTAAATACTCTGTTAACTATATTTATAGTGTTTATAATGTTTGTAAACATTTATCTTTATTTACTGGTGTACATTATTTCTGAATGTGATAAAATGCGAGTTGTCTGTCCTCTCAAAAACTTAATTTAATTTGTGTAGCATAAATATCTTGAAAAACAGTTTAACCGATAGTTTTAATCGGTCAAAATTCGTACTTTCGGTTAACGGTTAAACAGTTAATTATGAGCATCCCTAATGGTTAGTCCAGGGGTGTCAAACTCAGTTCCTGGAGGGCCACAACCCTGCAGAGTTTAGCTTCAACCCTAATTAAACACACCTGATCCAGCTAATCAAGGTCTTCAGGATTACTAGAAACCGTGGAAATAATATAGATCTAGACGCCCTATTGGTTGCTGGGCGCAAGAAATGCGGCAGCCATCTTTAACCGGTCATACTCCTGTTTGCGTTGCATAGCAGCAGTTAAGATGCCAGAGCACTGTGCAGCATATTCCTGCTCAAATCGGCGGACCATCGTAAATAGGTCTCGGGGGATTACTTTTCACAGGTAAAATGTAACATTACCGTACTATTGGTATTAAAATAAGCCGAACCATGTGTCCTGTATCATAGCTACATGTATGACCTTTGCAGAAAAAAAACCTGCATGGAAATCAGTTAGGTATTCAGTTTGGTATGATTAATTAAATGCGCAGATAGCTCATTGCACCTGCCAAACTGATTACACTGAGTGGAGCGGGTGACCAGTTTAAGATGGCGGCCCCACGGCTCGTCAGCGCCAGTAGGCAGTAGTGGTCGATAGGGCGTCTACTCTCTATTATATCTAAGCAAGAACCTTCCAGGCAGGAATATTTGGAGCTGGTTGGAGCTAAACTTTGCAGGACAGTGGCTGTCCAGGACTGGAGTTTGACACATGTGGGCTAGTCAAATGTGAATAATATATTCTATATGCGAAAAGACTCCAATAACATGGAGAACACAGGGAGATAAAGCTACTAGTATTTGACCGGTCATGTCAAATCACCATAACCCCATGAGGTGACCCCCTCCAAAAAAATAAAACAGCTTTTTATAAGCTATTGATATGACTGAAGCTTTTCAAAAGTACTTCAATTTCTTTGTAAAAAAAAAAAAAGATTAACAGAAAAAGTTACTGAGTGCATATGTAAATATCACCATCAAATAAACCAAAACAACATCTACCTTTCATCTCTCCCTCCTCCTTTTCCTCTTCTACTTTTCTCATTTTGGATGGCATCTCATCTTGTCCTTCTCCAGTTGATGCCTCAAAACTGCAGGATCTTCGTCTTTTCTTCTCAGTTTTCTTACTTGCTGTGCTTGTCAGTTTTACAGGGTTTTCCGTTTTAGATTCATCTGCTGATTGTTTCTTCGGTTTGTTTGTAACCGCAGTCTCGAACGCTCCTCTCTCCATCTTATTTACTGCTATTTCTAGAGCAGCACTGTTTTTAAGCTCACTTCGAGACCTTTTTTTTCTCTTCTTTTTCTTGCCATCCTCTTCATCATCTAAAAGTAAAAAATAGTGTTGATAATATCTGGATCACTTAGATTGTGAAGGCAGAAAGACACAAACTGTTCCCTTTCATGTTATGATGTAATCTTGAGGATTACATATATTCACAGTACATAAGGCATAGCAATGTGCTACCTTGTGTGTCCTGGGCAGCATCAAAAGGGATAGTCTTTTTCTTACAAGTCTTAGGGAAGATTCCTGGCTTCCTTGGAGCATCTTCTGGAGGATTGTTCAGCATCTGTCATTTCAAGTGAAACACACCATTCATTAAAATTGTACTGCATTGTATTGCTGTATACTGTATTATTAAAACTTTTTTTCTGTTTGTATAATCCCTACAGTACAGTCCAACATGTTCTAGTGTCTTCAGTAGCAGCCCAGAGTCCAAATTTAGTTGGTTCCTTTATGCATGCCTAAAACTTAATTGCCACTTTCGGGAATATCAAAGTCATACCATACTGTATGCATTATGAATCATAACAACTTAGTACAATTATAAATAGCATTAGTTACCTCAATAGCTTTCTGCGCTTGTTCTTTTGTCTCAAACTCCACAAATCCAAACCCTTTGGGATGTCCTGTGGACTTGTACCGGGGGATACTAACATAAACAACATTTCCACACTTGCTAAACACTCGCTCCAGCCAAACATGAGTGACCATCTTTGGCAACAGCTCCTGAAACACAACAATTCCGGATTAAAGGGGCTATATGTCGTTTTTAGCGGCCTCTAGCGGTTAAGTTTCAGATTGCAACCAATTTTTACAAGAGCGCTTGTGCTGGAACTCATAGACAATACCGTCTATTACGCAAATATCTTGACGAATACTCTACGGATTCGGCGAGCACCGAGCTCGTTGGAACAGTCTAGTCGAGCTGAAAAGAACCATACAAGTTTCATAATTTTTGGTGGTGTTTTCGCAGAAATATTAGCCGAAAACCATCGGGCGCGCTGCAAAATTGCGGACACCGGTGAGCTCTCTGGGTCTTCGCGTTCCAGAGATACGAGCAATTTTCTTCTGAAATTGCTCGTATCTCTGGAACGCGAAGACCCAGAGATCTCAAATTTGGGGGAGGTGGTCCCAGGAGGACCCTTACCAACGCTAGAGTGGCGGGCCTCGGGGAGACCCCCTACCAGATCGCTGTTCGCTGGGACCCCCGATTTCGAACGGCTATAACTTGGGGACCGGGGTGAGTTGGACCTCAGGCCACGAACGATTTGATACGAACGGAAAAAAATACGAACGATTTGAGTCTTGGGAATATTGATCAAAGATTGACCGAGATATCCGCCAAATACTGTATATAAAAGGAGAGAGGCTTGGGAGCGCGCATGCACGTCACATAGGGATGGGCGATATATTATCGTTTGCAATATACTGGTAATAATTTTCCTAATTCGCAGCTCAAGCGCATGGCGGAAGGTGGACGTTAAGCTGAGGCAGAGTTTATCGATAAACGAGGAACTACCTCTACAATCTGGAACACAGATATATTTTCACTCGCCCGTCTTACCGAACACTGACTGAGCGCTTGAGGGGTCGCTCTCAGTCAGGCGATCCGTAAAGCGCACTATTTCAGTTCATCTCAATGAATGCACTGCGTATTTGACGCACAGCGTACTTGACGCACAGTAGACACTAATGTGAGGCGCATGACTCGCTGTCGCTTGGCTGAGAGGCGAGCACTCCGTGTTTCTCACACACGCGAAGAACCAGAGAGTCTTACAAACCAAGCAGAATTGATGTGCTACATGTAAATTATATTATTTGTTGTATTTTCTTCTGTTCATTTGGAATTATTCAGCCTTTATGAGCAAGCAGAAACTAATGCAGACATTTGTATTCATAATATTCATGAACCCAGCAGCTCATCAATCCTTAAGTGAGGTTTATATTGTTATTGTTATTAGTATTAGAATTTGTAGTAGTATTATCTCATCAGTATTACTGTTCGTTATTTTATTTATTTTTTTAAACTTGTAATTGATTTGAATTATTATTGTGTGATGTTTTTCAGTACAGTTGCACTATTTAAACATTAAATAAATTAAATAATATTAAATAAAAAAATAAAACTCTTACAGAAGAAACGTATATGAATTTCTGCAAGGGCTGGTGGTTGGATTTTTAATGCAATTATGTAATTGGTATATTATAGGAGCCTATTTGATGATGGGTACGTCTTACTTTACATTAGATTGATGTTTGGGTTTCAAGAATGTATGCATCGTTCACTTGTAGCCATTGGCAATTTATATCATCATTGATATCATTATCGCAATAAATACCAGAAAATATTGTGATATATTTTTAAGTCCATATCGCCCATCCTAACGTCACATCCAATGGATTTCGCTGTAAATCCGACCCGGAGCCTTCACATATAGCACCTTTAAGGAATACATTGAAAATATAAAATAAAAAGGCATACAAGAAAAACAATTTAATTAATTTGCAGTCAATTACCACATAAACTGTACGGCTGTCCACATCTTTTGGGCTTTCACCAAGTGGATCCTTTCGTCGTACATGTGTTCCTTCAAGATTTACCTAAGGACACAAAAATCCTGATTATTAGTGCAAAAATCTGAACAAAATACCTCTGTTAAAAGGAAAAGAAAATACATGTTATGCAAATGCAAACAATACCTCTACTACAGGTGAATTTTTAAGAGCTCTGGCTATCAATTTTACATCTGTAGTAAATTTTTTCATTCTGTTGAATGACGTCAACACAGATATGTCAATATCTGTAACAAAACGAAAGAAAGAGTTATGTGAATATATACACACACAGTATATATAGTGTATCAAGAGGTATGAGCATAAAACTGATACATACATCCATCTCGTGACTGTTCAATTATATTTTTCATGAATTTGTCCTTATGAAGATTCACATCACTAAACCAAAATTCCACCTGCTTCTTCACATCAGCCAGTAGCTGTTTCACGCGAGATCTCTTCTTTTTCTCGTTCTCTTTCTTCTGACTGAGGTTTGCACAGGCGGCATTCCCTCCTGAGATAATCTTCTCCGTGTCTATCATATTGCTATAGCTGTTAGTTAAAAGTCATAACATGAGATCTGTCAAGTTTCAAAACCAATTATGTCGAGCTGAGTGTATAAGTCACAGTTACAAATTCGTACCTTACCTTTAACCTATCGCTTCCTTGGTTTACTGAAAAAAATAAAAAAGAATCGCTTTACACTACCACAGAGACGCTCTCGGACAGTGATTCCCTTAATAAGACACTCCTAATAATGATTACTATTAAACTCTTCCGACTTCTAAACTGTTTTTACTTACACAAACGTAAAATGAAGACGGCCACGCACAAATCTACAGCGTTGAACCCTTGTGTCATGTCTGATACTTCATTGTTAACAATCGGTTCAAACGCACAAAGTTCCGACTCAGTGGCGCATAAAGATGACGTCGATGCGTCCGCCAGATTTTTTTCTTTGCTTAAAGAAACATACACATTAAAATAGAAAACAAACCTCAAAAGACAAATCTTATTACATTTCAAATAAGTCCAAATAGCAGCAAACAATATAGATAAACACCATAAACCTAAAGAAACGTAAAGAACAAAAAGGGAACTAAATAATAAATAATATATTAGGCCTACTACACAAGGGGGGTTATCATCAAAAACTACCTTCAGAAGATTATCATTTAAGGGCTTTTTTGTTATACGCACGAGTCTTAAAGATTTGAGGATGATTATTAAATCTTTATGGAAAAGTACGAAAGTGGGAGGGCTCTTAAAGAATCTTTATTTGTGTAAGTTGGCCAACAACACAATAATTGTTCACCAATGAAGGAAAACAAATTTATTAAAGGTTTAATTTAGATTTCCAATGTGGAATATAAACTGAGGAAGTTTATTAGTGTGAATGTCAGCTAGCAGATGTCTGAGACTTTATTACCGAGAACGTTTGTCTTGGGGTTCCTGCCCCATCCTGTCTCAGCATGTGAAGGGCCCTGCTGAGAGGGTCTTTCCCCCCCCCCTCACCTTTTGTCTTGTCTCAGTGCTGGAAGTTCTCCTCCATCCTGCTCTCCTGGCTCAGCTAATTTACATGCTTTGTTTTAATGTATCCCCCCTCAAGGAAACTCCACCCCCTTGAAATTAATATAAGCTAAAAATTTATCATGTTTTAGTTAGACTCGTGATGATGCTTGGAAGAGACTACAGCAAATCCAGCTCATCTGCAATAAAGAACCTGCAAACGATACCACCGAGTCTCCTGGTTTTTAGCTTCTGAGTTTCTACACTTTAGAAGAAAATAAGTTTACTACACCAACAATTCATGATCATAATTCAAAGAAAAGGACAAATATTTTATAGTTTTAAAATCAAAGTCAGGTATTACATATTTCAAACTTTTAAAACATAAAGGTCATCCCAGAATTTTTGGTACAATTTGCATAAATAAAACAAGGTCCACAAGTTAAGGTGCACTCATTACAATCCAGATTAAATCTGTATTAAAACTCATTACGAGGATAGATATCATTAATAATTTAAACTGAACCTCTTTTACCTTTAGAAAATGTGGGAAAGTGAGAAATCTTGTTCTAATTTTACCCACTTTGTCCTTGTTCATAAAAAGCCCAGAGCCCGTTCTTCATACGTCGCTAAGGATTTGATTGTTGGCGATTTGGCATGAACTTGGATTGTTTGGTGCTTCGACGCTCATCCTGGACTTGCTGTCATAGCAACAGGTGCGCAAGCTTGAACCTGCTCGCGAGCAACTTAGCAAGCTTATTTCATGTTAGCAGGATTAGATCGCGGCTTTAGCGGAGGTCAGTGTTGTGCGAACGTGAACTGAACGTACTTTATTAATGCCTGATGAACGTTACTGTGAACTCGTTCATTCTGGTGTCTGTGAACGAACGCTCTCTCAGTTTATCTTCGTTCAATTGGGTGCCATATTTCTATAAAGCCTTCCAGGCAAAACCCGGCTAAGACACACCATAAACAGGCCTTAATATGTAGCGAAAAAAACACCCAATCTGGTAGGGTTGCCACCCGTCCCTTAAAATACGGAATCGTCCCGTATTTACAAGTAAAATGATGCGTCCCGTATCAAATCAATAAGGGACGCGATTTGTCCCGTATTTTACATAAGGCCCACATATAGTTGAATAAAAACTTCAAACCTGCTTTAAACCAATGCACGACAAGTCAAAAGAGAGCGCGCTGCTTGTGAATGTCCTGAATGTGACTCACAGAAAGACGCGCGCCAGTAGCGCATGCACAGACCGCGCGAAAGAATACAGTTCTCTTTCGCGCTTGAACGAACAATAACACACACAATTATGCCAAAATGTCATTTGTCAAGTATTTTCATAACATAAGAGCAGTCTTATGATGGACATAAAGAGTTGTGAGAGAATGAGGCGAGTGTGAGATCCTCGTCTCTGTCAGCAGCGCTCTTAAAGGGCCAGCTATCAATAAAGCTTTCTGTCAGTAATTAGCTTTAATAAGGATTAGTCTATATATAATTTATAATTTATGCAGCGTAGACTGTTTAATAACTTTATTCAATTTCTGTATATGTCCTACCTGTTAGACAGGAAGGTCACAGCTAGGTAAATATGACATTTATTATGGGTTTATGTGAGGATTGTTTGAAGTTCACTTAAATTAAAAGCTGTTATATTTTTTGAAGCCTAATAAATGTTTTAAAAAATTGATAGCTATTTATCATTATAGGTGTTATCAATTATTTAGTTGTTATTGCTAGTTTGAGTTGAGAAATACACATTTCAGAATCATCACTAATCTGTGAGTGCATTTGCTTTAGAACCAAACAAGTTGACTCATGAAACCATTTGTTTATTATATCGCAATCACATATCGCAATCGCAATATTGACCTCAATAATCGCAATATGACATTTTCCCCAAATCGTGCAGCCCTAGATCAGACCATAAATTATTGTGATTGGGGGCCGTGAATGGGTGTCCCTTATTTTGCCACACTGAAGGTGGCAACCCTACTGGCAACACCAGCCAGTGTTGCACCGCCGCATGCGTCATCAAAACAAAAAGCAGCATGTAGTCGACAAAGCAGCGAGGACTGGATGCGTCGTATTCAAGCGGCAACCTCCCCGTCTCTGGCCGTTTCTCAATATGCGTTCTTGTCTGTACTTGTGTTCTTGTGGACTTGTGAAACATCATCAGTCGCTGCCCAAGTACTGTCCCAATTCAAAGTTCACATCTAGCCAAGTCCAGTTCAAATCCCCGGATGTGTTCTTGATCCGCCCCCTTTACCGAGGATGCATGGAGAGGTGACTTGTGCGGACTTGAGACAGCCATGTATCCCAGAATGCATCTCGCACCAACCAGCAAGCGTCATGAATATCAGTCACGTGACCTCTTGCGTCTTCCGCTCTTTTTCCAGTTGACTGCCGCCATCTTGAGTACCTACCGAATACTGTCTATGGTACTGACAAGCCTATTATCTTAAGTCTTGTTAGAAAACAAACAACAAAATAACTATTCTTGAAACATTATTTGACTTCTTTTTAAAAAAATTATTGTATGGAATAGAATAGCACCTGCAGCAGGTGCATTAGCACAATAGGTAGCATAAGCTACATGACACAATGTAATTGATTATTACACTTTTACTTAAAACTCACTTTAAAACACCATCGAGTATTTGTATCATATTCCGGTCACGGCTTAAATTGGTTTCAAGTCAAACAATTTTTTATAAATATGTTATATTTAGCATTTTATATGAAGCTATGGGCTATCCTTACCTAGCATGCATGTAAACATTCTTTATTCATATGAAAATACCCCAAACACACAAATCACATATACTTCAAATCGTGCATTTATTAGCTTCTTGTTTCAGGTGAAGAGATGTTACTTAGCTTTGTTATCACGGATGTCAGAATGAGGAGGCTGGATGGTCACGTTGAACTACGTAAGATGATTGACAGCTGTACAGCGAGTGAGCGCGCGCTGTGAGATCATAATTTGACGCAAATCGGGAAGAGGAGACACAGATCTCGCTGCATTCGCTGTTTGAGCTCTTCAGATCGCATAATTCAGTGGAAAATGAATAGAAATATTATTCTGTATGACGAAATATTTTACAAACATGTGATAATTAATCATTATTTCTCCAAAAATGCGCACCATTGGACTAATAGTGCTGGCGGATGCTGTATATTGCATGTATTTGAACACAAATAAACCTAAGACGTGAATGAATGCTTTATGAGCGATGATTTCTATTCAAAATAACGAACGTTACAGATTTATGTTGCGACTGCCGTATCAATCTTGCCGAATCAGGTACTCAAGATGGCGGCAGACAAGTTTTAGAAGTGAGTGACGTCAGCGAGGAGACGTTGGTGACATCATCTGATATTCATGTTCCAGAGGAGAAAACCCGCGGAATATTAAAATACTGCTGTTATTGTGTCATAAAATGCAATTTTAAGAGTGTTTCAGGCGAGAATGTAGTTGTTTAAAGCTCAAATCTGTGGTTTGTTTATAAAGATGTATAAACGCCTGTTTGAAAAATGTATCTGACGCTTTCGGAGCTGTGAGATCCAGGCGAGCACCGGGTGTTCAGCGCTCATTAACCCCGACTGGAACAGTCGCTGGCTCTGGTGTCTCTAGTCTAGTGGATAAACATGACGTATATTCGTCTTGTGTCGATCTTTAGTCTCACTCATTAATCTATATTTGTTCCATGGCAAATCGTTTTGGCTGAGGGCAAAGTGAAGTTTCATAACTATATATATTTAGGCTATTTAACTTTAACTTTGTAGCCTAATTGTTTGCTTAATTTCTCATTGTAAGTTAGCTTCTTATACATTTTACTTATACCTTTATACTGGATATTATTGATCAGTAAAACTGACATTTAACAAAAAGAGACCGGGTTGTGTGATATTTTATATAGCCTACTAGAAATATTTTTTATATTTATTAACATTCTCTTCACTATATGTAAAATAAAATTACACAACCCTGTCTCTCTTTGACAAATGTCAATACAAATCAAGAATGTTTCATATTTTTAAAATGAAATAAAAAAAGTTTGTGTTTTAATATTTCATGTTGTTATAAATATATGCAGTGAAGATAATTAATGTACACGTTGCCTGAACCACAATTGTGTGGCCATTTAGGCTAATATGTTTAAGATTTATTTATTTTTTTTTATGAAAAGAGGCAGAGTGGTGTTTTATAAAAGATTTCGTTTTATTGTTGATGAAAAGAGGCAGAGTTGTAGCATATTTCGTTTGATTGTTGCCTAAAATATACATAAAGAGATAACCGGAGTAGCCAGAGCGTGCTGAGTGACGTGACAAGAACGCAGCTGTTCCATTTGCAGAATTACCGGACTCGCGTCCTCGGAAGTTCGTTCTCCCGAGTCGAACTTGGCAAGTCCGAACTACCAAGGACGCAAGTCCGAAGTTTGCGTACTTGGTATTGAAAAACGGCCTCTCTCTTGAAACCAACACGGAAGTGAATTAAACTGCAATTCATCGACTGGCCGCTTGAGGCAGGCTGCAAAAGTGAGTCAAATCTGTATCTCCCCCATGTTAAAATGCCCAACTTTACAGCAGAAAAAAAAACATGTTTACAGCCTGGAGCAAAAAGTGGTTTAGGTCTATATAGCTAATTTTGCCCTTCATGAACACTGTGAGGGGGGTGAATTTTTTTAGAACTCATCCGTTTATATTATATTAAACCTTAAATTTCTGCATAATTAAGGGCGTGGCCACTTGAGTGACAGGTGGATTGTCTGCTGTCTGTTAGCGTCACCCTCAGCCAGTAGCGGAGTGGCAATCGGGAGAGTCGGGACTTTTCCTGGTGGGCCGGTATTGTTTTGAGGCCGTGAGGGCCGGTCTGATAATAGTTATACTATAGTGAAGTGATATTATATTATTAGCAATACCATCTGGCGACCTGATGTGCGGCCGCTTCCGCTGGTCAAAATGTCACTGTGCAGCCTCTCTGTCTCTGCTCAACACTGTGCTCAACACCGTTCGGCAGGTCCAACCATGTCTAGGATTTTCAAAAACATAGGGGGATCAGAGCGCGGCCCCTCCCCAAATGGTATAGCCTGTCGGGCCGGTGTGGTGAATATTACGTTCACTCGGTGTGAATAGTCCGGGCGTAGGACCCCATTAGTATGCCAGTAGTATGCCTGATCTGAATCTGTTCTCGCGATAACTTGTAGCTAACGTGAGCTGTTTTAGTGCTATTATGTGGTAGCTTTAAGTAGAATGCTAACTCCCGTTTCTATATAGGTAAGATTAAATTAAATTGCATATTGTATATGTAAATTGTGTATATTCTATAGCTAATATTTCAAATCTCAAGTTGCGTCAATAGCAGAGGAGAAAGACCGCGAAATTTAAAAAACTACTGTTATTGTGTATGAAATGTAGTTTTAAGAGTTTTTCAGTCGACAATGTAGTTGTTTCAATCTCAAATATGTTGTTTGTTTATACAGATAGCGCCTATTTAAAATTTTGAACTGATGTTTTCGGAGATGTGAGATCCAAGGGATCAGCGGACGCTCAGCGCTCATGTACCCCGCCTGGACCAGCCCACCTCGGCTAGTGCTGCTGACGTTTGCCGCTGGCTTATGTCTCTAGTCTAGTGGTTAAACATGAGATATAATTCGTTTTGTGAAGGCTATCTTTAACGGACGATCTTTGATCTCATTAATCTATAATTTGTTCCCTGGTAAATCGTTTTGGCTGTATGTTGTCTTGAAAGAAATCAAGCATCACTGACAAAGGCTCAAAAGAGACCATGACTTTCTAAACAATCTTTTAAAAACAGATTGTTTGTGTTTTTTGTTTTACTTTTAGGACTGGAGAAAATCTGGCAATGGGATGTCACGACGACTTTTCTGTTTGATAAATGCTTAGTTAGGTTTGGGATCTCTGCAAAGGAGTACCTTATCACAACATAGCGACACTTTATAGTTAACTTAATGAATTACTAACGTAATGATAGTAGTAGCACCAAAACGTACTTTGCAAGATTAAGCGCAGTTTTATATGGATCAACCCTTTAATGCATAGTGGTCACTACAGTGGACAGCTATTAAAAAAGCATTTTCTTAAATTTGCACGGGTTTTGATGGCATAGTTGCACATCTTCAGTGGACCCACCCTGGTGCATCATCCTATACATTGCAACCAAGTGGCAAGCCGTTGTTATGTATGTTTTTTGTAAATTCCATTACACGTGATTAGTAAATGATTACCTAATTATTTATGAAACATGACTATGCGTTCATAAATGATTAACAAGTGATATACTAACATTTTATGTATGTTTTGTACATTTCGTTACAAGTCATTTACAATTGATTAGTTAATGATTAACTAATAATTTACAAAATATGACTGTGCGTCTCATAAATGTTCATTATGTTAAATTTTGTGTATGTGTAGCCCCCCCCCCGTAGGGCTATGGCAGTGCTTACCACGCCACCCCTTGGACAGGACTAGTAAGAGCAAGAGGACTCTATGTTGCAACAAAAAGCATGCCCAGGCTTGGACTAACAAAGTATAAAAAATACAATCTTTATTTTTTTTTTGGTTTCAGTAAAAAAACATGAGTCGCTTTTGGTTGTCCATAAATAACATGAAAATACATAATTTAACATAGGGATAGTACATAGGAGGGTGGGCCACCGGATTACAAGCCGGCCCAGGCCTAGGTTTCAATACCACACGTGAAACCCACAGCAATCATGCTCCTTGAGCCATTTCTAAAAGGTGCACACGTCACAGCATTACACTGCACACATTGGTTCCCCAAATGGGTGAAACACTCAAATTAAGCTAGAACCTGGTGCGCTAGTCTTTCCTATGGGCCCGACCCACCCCAAGACTACTACTGGGGAGGGGGATGAAACAAACAAATAAGAAAAAAAAGAAACTCGCAATTAGTCTCGGTGGTCACAATTAGTTCACTACCACCAATATCTTACAATCCACCGGTTAGCAGAAAAAAAGAAAAAAACATTTACCAAAAAATGTCTAAAAAGCAGCACCTGCACATTCTTACACATTTAAACACATTCAAAAGAACAGCAGCCGACAATGGATTGGCTGTAGCCTCTATAAAAAAACAAGAGACGCAGTTGAGTGCTCTGTGTGCCCAAAATGTATAAGCAGTCAGTCTATTATATAGCTACTAAACCCCCCGCACACATGCCAACCACCAGACGATAAATTCATCATCAGTCAATCTATTTACATAAAGCTGCTAAACGCACATTTTCCTTTTTACCAAACACATAATAATCATAGCCATTACATACCCGCCTGCCGTCGGGTGATTGTGTGGGTAGACAGTGTTTCGGCGCTTCCCACTTTCACCAGGCTCACGAAACACTGGTATACATAACACCAGAGCCCCATTACAACCAAAACAATAAACAAGCAGGGATACGCTAACACAGTCAGATTAAAATGTACCTCCTCTGTGTTCGTCAATCTAGGCGTTCCAACACGTTTCAGAAGCATACACACCAACAGTAGTGCTGTTGGCAGTCACTCGCAACACCTTAACCCAGCAGGAAGACAATAGGACCTTGCTTAGTGCACTGAACCCAAGTAGCCATTATAGTCATTCAACACAGATAGTTTGGACATACCTTGCGCTACAAACAGCACCCCGGAATACTGCCGCGCTCCAACCCGTTAGCAGCTAGCTACAATGCATGGCTACCGGCATAAGGACCCCAGGTGCCTATATACCTGCCTGCTCTCAATTCTAACCACTCCCACCCACATTAGGTACCGTAGCAGCACGGGGAGGAGTGAAAGCGAGCCGAAGCGGTGAAGGAGAGAGATGAAAGAGAGAACTAAAACAAACGTCTCAAACCCACAGGCTACAATCCACCCCCTCCAAATGAATCGGCGCCCTGACGATGACACCTCATGTCTGGGGGTCTTCATCCTCCATTTCTGATGGACCATAATTTATGTCCCTAATCGACCTGGGTAGATGGTAAGGATTGGAATGTTGCCCTGCCGTAGACCTCGCTGAACGCCGCATGGCCACAGTGTTGTCCTCAGGCACCTCAGCTGTATCTTCAATGTCAATTTCCTCCAACGCTGAAGTGCCGGTTAAAGCAGGTGCAGCTTGGGGCTCTTGTTCAGCACCATACCAAATTATCACGTCCTGGGCATAACCATCGTCACCAACAGGAGGGTCTTTGGGGGTCTCCTCTTCCCGAGCTGGACCAGGAAAACCACCAGGCATGGGCCTCAATCCCGCAGGGACGCCGCGCATCTCAGAACGATGCACCTGTCGAACAGATCCACCCGCATCTGCAGGGATCACCGTGTATACCGCTCCTGCTCCAGAAGGGCAGCGCACAACTCGATAGGCTACAGAGTTCCAGTAGTCCTGGATTTTATTTCTCCCATAGGGGTGGTTCCGCAGATAGATCTAATCCCCTTCTTGGCAGCCAGCGTCATTCACCTGATCATTATGGCTCTGGTTCCGCCGGAGAGCCAGTTCTTCTGATCTCTGTCTGACGTGTTCATGAGCCATCCTGACGCTTTGCTGGTGTTTTTCAACCCACTCTTCTAGGGTGTTGGTGTCTGGGACAGCCTCCCTGGTACCAAGCAAGAAATCAACTGGCAGTCTTGGATGGTGGCCAAACATCAAATAATATGGGGTATGCCCTTTGGTCTGGTGGGGAGTAACATTATAGGCAAAGGTCAGCTGAGGCAGATGGTGTGGCCAACGACGCTTCTCTGTCTCGGGTAGGGTGCGCAGCAAGTCGTGAAGTGTGCGGTTGAACCGCTCGCACTGGGCGTTACCTTGAGGGTGGTGCGGAGTGGTGCGGCTCTTTTGTATACCGTACATCTGACACAGTTGCCGGATCAGGAGGCTCTCAAAGTTTCGTCCCCAGTCGGAGTGTATACGGGCTGGGGGACCAAATCTGTGGAACCATTGCTGCACCAGAGCCCTGGCCACCGTGTGCGCTTTTTGGTCTTTAGTAGGGACAGCCTGCCTAGTACTTCGTGAATATGTCTGTGAGGATCAAGACATTCTCTCGTCCATCACTAGCCGGCTCTAGCAGAGTAAAGTCCAGAGCTAAGATTTCATTTGGTCGAGTGGCTTGCATCGTAGACCAATATGTACGGACTTTAGGCTGGACCGCCTTGCCCACAACGCATCGCTGGCACTGCTGGCACCACTGTTCAGCATCTTTAGTCATACTGGGCCAAAAACATCGACTCCGGAGTAGCTGGAGTGTTCTTTCCGTGCCTTGGTGCCCCTGCTCGTCGTGGACACTCCGTAGAACTTCTGCTTGCAGGCACTGGGGCAGCAATAGCTGGAGAGTCTCCGGACCTCCCCCTGTTGCATGAATCAGGCGATAAAGAACTCCTTCCTCGTCGACTAGGCCAGCCTTTCTCAAACTTTTTTCAGTCAGGGCACCTTTCAAAAGTGCATAAAATCTCAAGGCACCCCAGTGTAAATTATAATTTAAAAACACTGCATAAACCAAATGTAAATTAGTGGTCGACCGATATATCGGCCGATATTTGGCTTTTTTTAAATATCGGCATCGGCCGATAAGTTTTTCTGATTGGCCGATGTGTTGAAAGCGGGAATTTTATTTTGACGGCGCTGCGGACTTTTATTTTGACGGGCGGCGCTGAGAGGACCAGCGCGCAGCGAGCGCCTGAGAAGAGAACAGCAGCGACTAATCACCTATGCTAATCACACAGCGCTCACTCACATTCTCCGTCTTCATTAGTTTACGATCTATGTCAGTCATATCTAATACTTTGTTAGACAGAACTGGTGGCTACAGAACTGGTAAACGAAGAAAGTTAATGGTATGCGAAAAAGTAATGCGTTTGCTTTTATATTATTTGTAACAGGAAAGGCAAACAATCAGGCTAAAATACTTTCTCATTTACCGTCAACATTCAGCAAATTCGCATCTACATCATTTAAACACATCTCTGAATATCCAATAAACATTTAATTTCACAAACCTTGCAGATTAATCGAATCCAGCTGTGATATCTTGTGAAGTGTGCATTTGTAGCCTGCATAAACGTGTTACTGCGAGTGACGGTCCGTGTAAGTGAGTGAATGCGAACAGAAGATCAGCTTCACAGGAGACGCGATCGAACACTTTAAATCCTTCATTTTAAAATATGCTGTGCTATATCCAGTTGCCCACTGTGTCATATTCATGTCGTTTTAACTGTGTGCTGTATGTAAACTTAGCATTACCTTGTCAAAAGTCAAAGTCAAAAAAAGTTGGGTGCTCGAGCCCCTGCCCTATTTCAAAATTAATCAAAAGTGCCCTTCTCAAACATATATCAATGATAATATTGTGGTCAATAAAAAAAAAATTATTTGCTTATAATTTACATGACAATGTGTACAAAACTAAAGTGGCCTAAATTCACGTTTATTTTTACGTTTCTGTCAGTCTGAGGTGTTGTTGCTATAACGCGTTGCTATGGGTTGCGTCACTTGCGTCAAGTTGTGTGTGTGTCTTGCTTCGGTCTTGTGAGACGGATTTTTATGGTTAATTATATATATATATATATATATATATATATATATATATATATATATATATATATGTTCATATGTTTAAAAAGAAGACGAATGTATTTATGTAAATTCAAATATATTTATATATGAAATGTCAGATTTAAAAAAAAAAAAAATTTAGCCTACGTCATTTTTTGGCGGCACCCCTGACACAGTCAGGGGGCACCCCAGTGTGCCGCGGCACCCACTTTGAGAAAGGCTGGACTAGGCGGTCCCAGTGTCGGAGCAGGGCTCTGCTGGATTTGGGCAACACTCCACGCTCCGCTGCCCCTGGCCGCCGCCCTTCGTGATAGTACTTCTTCACGGGTCCAATGACTAGGTCAGCTTCCTGAAGCGAACTTAGATCCTGAGGTGTACGCCCCGGTAGGGCCACCACCTCCCCGCATTGGCCCTCTATGACAGGTGTCAGAACAAGGCTGGTCAATGCGCCCAGGGCGGGGACCTCCGTCCCGACGGTGAAACGTTCCAGGTACTGACGAGAAAGAGCATCCGCATTCTGATTGCTCTTGCCCGGCCGATATCTGAGGGTAAAATTGAATGACGCCAGCTGAGAAGCCCACCGCTGTTCGGTTGCGCCCAGCTTTGCCGTAAGTAGATGGCTCAGGGGGTTATTGTCAGTGAGGATTGAGAAATGGTTCCCCAACAAATATTCACGGAACTTCTGTTACCGCCCACTTTACCGCAAGTAGTTCCAGCTTCATGGAGCTATAATTCTCCATGTTTCTTTCAGCAGCTCTGAGTCCCCGACTGGCGAATGCAACTGGGCGCACCTTCCCTTCATGTTCTTGGGACAGGACTGCACCCAGGCCTCCGTGACTGGCATCTACCTCCAAGATGAAAGGCTTTTTAAAGTCGGCATATGCTAGCACTGGAGCCGAGGTAAGTCGCTCCTTCAGAGACAGGAATGCTCGCTCACATCCCTCGTCCCATGCCGATGCCAGCGGAACTGGGGGGGTCTTTCCCTTTCTTCGGGGTCCGCTGAGTCTACCTACTAGCTGGTGAAGTGGGGCTGCCAACTTTGAAAATCCCTCCACGAAGCGCCGATAATAGCTTGCGAAACCGAGAAAAGATCGTAATTCGGCCAGGTGTCCAGGACGTCTCCACTCCTTGACCACCTCTATCTTGGCGGGATCCGTAGCAACTCCCTCAGCAGAGACCACATGCCCCAAGTAACTGACCTGGCGCTGGAAGAAGTGGCATTTCGACAGTTTTACTTTTAGTCCCTGTTTTTGCAGACGGGAAAACACCTCTCCCAGTCTTTCCAGATGCTGCTGAACGGTGGTAGAAAAGACGATCACATCGTCCAGGTACAGTAAAACGGACTGATATCTGCAATCGCCGAACATACGCTCCATCAAACCCTGGAACGTTCCAGGTGCATTGCACAGTCCGAAGGCCATTCTGTTAAACTCGAACAGCCCAAAAGGGGTACAGAAGGCAGTCTTTGATTTATCCTGCTCCAGCACTGGAACCTGATTGTATCCACTTGCAAGGTCCAAGGTGGAAAACCATTTCGCTCCTGAAAGTGCATCCAATGATTCTTCTATACGAGGAAGGGGATAAGCGTCACGGCGGGTTTTTGCGTTTAACTGCCTGTAATCGACACAGAGGCGTAAACTCCCATCCTTCTTAGTCACCAAGACTATGGGAGACGAATATGGACAGCTACTTTCTCTGATGACTTTACTATCTAAGAGCTGTTGGATGTGTGCCTTTACTGTTTCATACTGGGAGGGTGGAATACTACGGTATGGCTGCCGGACAGGAGCATTGTCCAACAAGGGAATCTCATGGCTGATTAAAGGCGTGCATCCTAGATCTCCCTCCCCTTGGGAAAAGATGTTACTGTACTTAAACAAGAGGGCTCTGGCCTCTGCAGCTTGTTGCGGGGTCAACCCCGGGAAGTCTGGCGCTGTAAACTCAGGGACACTGCAGCATTCAACTACCCTCTGTGTTGAGACATAAGCTTGACACTGTTCCCATAAAGGGTCGACTGATATGGAAGCAGCGGTTCCCGTTGCAGCCGCAGCCACAACTTGGACAGTGCCAATAGGATGGCGTGGGGGCAACCATACCTTTGTGTTACCAACATTCACTACAGGGGCATATACAAAACCCTTTCTCGCCGGCACCAGGGTAGGGGACACCAATAGGCCTTCAGGCAATTGCTCCTCGTCAAAGCCCAAGGGCTCTAGCAAAAACGCTGCGGACTCAAGCTGGGGGCATGTAACCGGGACCATGGTTAGGGCTCCGGCCTCAAGACAGACTGCCCCTTTCCCATGGACTTTCACTTTGAACGGCTTCGGTGCATTTACAATGGCCTGGATCTGTTCACAGTGTCGCAATGCACAACGGGCTGCCGGTGCTGCCGATTTCACAGGAGGGAAGTGAAAGAGCTGTGTGCCATGTTGTTTAAAAAGGACCTGATAACATTCCCCAATTACATTCATTCCCAGTATCCCGGGTGTTATGAGCTTGCGGTCTTTAAGAGTGCTATTCTCTGGGTCTTTAACAATTAAAATTCCCCTCCCCGGAATGCATTGCCCCAATAGTCAAGTCAAGTCAAGTCACCTTTATTTATATAGCGCTTTTTACAATACAAATTGTTTCAAAGCAGCTTTACAGAGATAACAGGAAAACAATGTTGTAATAGTATTGTTAAATTCAAAATTAAATGTTAAATGTCCCCAACTAAGCAAGCCAAAAGCCAATGGCGACAAAAGCGAAGAGAGGCGAAAAAGGCAACAGTGGCAAGGAACCAAAACTCCATCAGATGACAGAATGGAGAAAAAAACCTTGGGAGAACCCAGGCTCAGTCAGGGGGCCAGTCCTCCTTTGGCCAACGAACGAACAGTGTATGATTATGAGTTAGGCAGCATAATGTCAGGAGTCAGATGTGATCAGAACTTTCACGATATTTATCCAGTTCATCTGGTTGGGTTGGGTCATCCGGCCGGTGAGGAGATGACTGTGTTGAGGTGTTCATGGGCCTTCACAGTGTTGATGGGGCTGGCTCATCAGGGATGCGTTGTCGTCGTGTCCATGTGATGGTCCTTCCTCAGATCTGGATATGGCCTGGATCCGGCGGTTCGCGGTAAACCTCGGGATAAGCAGAGAGACTAATATTAGCGTAGACGCCATCCTTCTTATGATGTACAAAGTACATCAGGAATTATGGGAAGTGTTCCCGGTTCCGGCTGATCTAAACTATGCAGCCTAACATTGAAATCTACAATGTGTTATGTGTATGCTAAGCCAAAGAGATGTGTTTTTAGTCTAGATTTAAACTGACAGACTGTATCTGCTTCCCGGACTGTGTTAGGAAGATTGTTCCAAAGTTTTGGTGCTAAATAGGAAAAGGATCTACCGCCAGCAGTCGATTTTGATATTCTAGGTATTATCAACTGGCCAGAATTTTGAGATCGCAATAGACGTGAAGGACTATAATGCGTTAAGAGCTCGCTCAAGTACTGGGGAGCTAAACCATTTAGTGCTTTGTAAGTAATCAGCAATATTTTAAAATTTATACGATGTTTAATAGGCAGCCAATGCAGTGTTGACAGAACCGGGCTAATATGGTCATACTTCCTGGTTCTGGTAAGAACTCTAGCGGCTGCGTTTTGAACTAGCTGTAGTTTGTTTATTAAGCGTGCAGGGCAACCACCCAGTAGAGCATTACAATAATCTAGCCTTGATGTCATGAATGCATGAACTAATTGTTCCGCATTTGTCAGTGAGAGCATATGACGTAATTTAGATATATTTTTAAGATGGAAAAATGCGGTTTTACAGATACTAGACACGTGACTTTCAAATGAAAGATTGGTATCAAAGAGCACACCCAGGTTCCTAACTGACAACGAAGACTTAACAGAGCAGCCATCGATTGTTAGACAGTATTCTGGGTTATTACGTGTGGCAGTTTTTTGTCCAATGATTAGAATCTCTGTTTTTTCAGAATTTAGTAATAGGAGATTACTGGTCATCCAATTTTTTATATCAGCTATGCATTCCGTTAATTTTGAGAATTGGTAAGTTTCGTTAGGTTTTGAAGAAATATACAGCTGAGTATCATCAGCATAACAGTGGAAGCTAATTCCATATTTCCTAATGATATATCCTAATGGTAGCATGTACAGAGTGAACAGCAGCGGTCCTAGTACTGAGCCTTGTGGTACGCCATACTGAACTTGTGATCGATAAGACATCTCTTCATTTACTGCTACAAACTGAAAACGGTCAGATAAGTATGATTTAAACCATGCTAGTGCAATTCCACTAATGCCAACATAGTTTTCTAGTCTATTTAAAAGAATGTTGTGGTCGATAGTATCAAATGCAGCACTAAGATCAAGTAACACTAATAGAGAGATACAACCACGATCGGATGATAAGAGCAAATCATTTGTGACTTTAATGAGAGCAGTCTCAGTACTATGGTACGGTCTAAATCCGGACTGAAAATCCTCGCAGATATTATTTCTTTCTAAAAAGGAACACAGTTGTGATGAAACTGCTTTTTCTAGTATCTTTGACAGAAAAGGCAGATTCGAGATTGGCCTATAATTGACTAATTCTGTCGGATCAAGTTGCGGTTTTTTAACAAGCGGTTTAATCATAGCCAACTTAAAGGTTTTTGGTACGTATCCTAGAGACAAAGATGAATTAATGATATTTAGAAGAGGATCTATGACCTCTGGAAGCATCTCTTTCAGTAGCTTAGTCGGTATAGGGTCTAGCATACAAGTTGTCGATTTAGATGAATTAACAAGTTTGCAAAATTCTTCCTCTCCTATAGCAACAAATGAATCAAAATGTTCCTCACGGAGACTACAATGCACTCCCTGATGCGCTACTGTAGTAGACGGTTGCATAGTTATAATTTTGTCCCTGATATTATAGATCTTATAAGTGAAGAAGTTCATAAAGTCATTACTGCTGTGTTTCTTGGAAACTTCTGGGCTTGAAGCTTTCTTTTTCGTTAGTTTAGCCACTTGTTCAAATAAATACCTAGGATTATGTTTATTTTCTTCTAATAGGGTTGAAAAATAATCCGTTCTAGCATCTTTTAATGCCTCTCTGTAAACAATCGAGCTCTCCTTCCACGAAATCCGAAATACCTCTAGTTTTGTTTTCTTCCAGTTTCGCTCCATTTTTCTGGCTGCTCTCTTAAGGGCCCGGGTGTGCTCGTTGTACCACGGCGTTGGGCTATTTTCTTTAATCTTCTTTAAGCGCAACGGAGCAACTATGTCTAAAGTGCTGGAAAAGAGAGATTTAAACGTTTCTGTTGCAATATCAAGTTCTTCTAAGCTACCCGGGATGCTGAGATGATGAAACTGATTAGGAAGATTATTAATAAAGCCATCTTTAGTGGCAGAAGTGATAGGTCTAACATATTTATAACACGGAGTCGGCTTTGCAGCCTTGGCTAAATGTAATTTACACGAGACTAGATAATGATCTGAGATGTCGTCGCTCTGCTGCAGAATTTCAACGGCATCAACATCTATTCCATGAGATAATATTAGATCTAGAGTATGGTTACGACAATGAGTAGGTTCTGACACGTGTTGTCTCACTCCAATTGAGTTTATGTCTTTAAATGCCAATCCCAATGCATCTTTTTCATTATCTACATGTATATTAAAATCACCAACAATTAGGACTTTATCGGCAGCCAATACTAATTCTGATAGAAAGTCAGCAAATTCTTTGATAAAGTCTTTATGGTGCCCTGGTGGCCTGTAAACAGTAGCCAGCAGAATTCTCAAACGTGATTTATTGTTTACACTATATATTTTTACATTAAGCACCAACACTTCAAAAGAAGTATATTTAAAACTAGATTTCTTAGTGGTTTTGAAAATATTACTATAAATTACAGCAACACCTCCCCCTTTGCCTTTCGGACGAGGCTCATGTTTATAACAGTAATCTTGCGGAGTGGACTCATTTAAAGTAATGTAATCGTTTGGTTTTAGCCAGGTTTCTGTCAAACACAGCACATCTAGGTTATAGTCTGTAATCTTATCATTAACTATGAGCGCTTTTGAATTAAGGGATCGAATATTCAACAACCCAAGCTTTATCGTTTGCTCATCTGTATTATATCTGTTTTTTATTTGTTGAACATCAATTAAACTTTTAACCTTAGAAAGGTTTGGCAGTTTTTTGGATTTCCAAATTCGGGGAACAGACACAGTCTCTATATGATGATATCTAGGTGAAAGAGCCTCTATGTGATGGGATTTATCTGACCTTGGTGACGTGAGGCCGCTAGCAGACGGTCGGTTTAGCCAGTCTGTCTGCTTCCTGACCTGAGCCCCAGGTTGTCATGTTTTATCTCTAAGACTATGAGCCAAATTACTAGAGAGAAGAGCAGCACCATCCCAGGAGGGATGAATACCATCTCTTTTCAACAGGTCAGGTTTGCCCCAAAAACTTTTCCAATTGTCTATGAATTCTATATTATTTTGCGGACACCAATTAGACAACCAGCCATTGAGTGAACACAATCTACTAACTATCTCATCACTCCTTCGAACAGGAAGGGGGCCAGAGCAAATTAAGTCAAGTCAAGTCAAGTCAAGTATATTTATATAGCGCTTTTCACAATACAGATTGTATCAAAGCAGCTTCACAGTATGAATCAAAACAACATAACAATGTTTGTTTATTAGTGGAAAACAATAAAATAAAAAAGACATCCAAGTTTGGAAGGGCTGATCAATGTTATTAATGATTGGTTAATTAATTTGAATATCCCCAACTGAGCAAGCCAAAGGCAACAGTGGCAAGGAACCGAAAAACTCCATCAAGTGACCCAGTGGTGTCCTGAAACTCCATCAAGTAACCCAATGGAGAAAAAAAAACCTTGGGAGAACCCAGGCTCAGTCGGGGGCCAGTTCTCCTCTGGCTTTTATGAACTAGAGGCCGGATTTACAGTAACTGTAAGTTTTAAAATTTTATATGAATGCCTGGCTGAAGAGCAATTCAGCAATTCTGCAAATTACAGTGCCTGACATCGTACTTGCGAGTTCAAACACCTCTTTAATATTCATTTTGGTGATCTCCGACTGGCGAAGTCGAACATCATTTGTGCCGACGTGAATAACAATCTTAGAGAATTTACGATTAGCATTAGCCAGCACTTTTAAATTTGCTTTGATGTCAGGCGCTCTGGCTCCCGGCAAACATGTGACTATGGTGGCTGGTGTCTCTATTTTCACGTTCCGTGTAATAGAATCGCCAATTACCAGGGCACAATCAACATAATTCTCAGTGGGTGTTTCACTGAGTGGGGCAAATCGATTTGTTATGGTGATCGGAACAGAAGAGTGGTTTTTTGATCCGCGACTAGAGCGATCTCTCACAGTTACCCATCTGCCTGGCTGCACAGGCAATAACTCAGCCGGAACCGAATCATGTAAATGGTTCACTATGCTAGGCGCATCCAAAGTAGTATCTAAGGCTCGAGCACACTTACTATCCTCGATTAAAGTTTGGATGCGTGTCTCTAATTCTGAAATCTTCTCCGTCAGCCTGACTGTCTCCTTGCTTTTATCACATATAAACCCTATATTGCCGACGGGGAAGGCTATGGTAAACATGTGGCATGAGGTGCAGGTGACAATAACAGGACAAGACATTACTCACCGTGTTTGTTGACTGATTCTTACTCACCTGGGCTTTTTATGAACTCAGAGGCGCGGGCGCGCACAAGAAAAATAAATAAATAATTAACTGAGCGCACGGCCGGCGCGTTAACAGGCTAACGAGATACAAGCGTGTTGTGTTAACAATAACGGAAGCTAGCGATGTTAGGTTAGTCTGAGATGTTAGGTAAACTGTTTTAGTAGTATAAACACTAGAAATGATCGTAAATGTATGGTTCAAAACAGAGAGAAATACGAGGCTTTAGATGGAGCTTACAGCCCCGGAGCAAACACACTCACACACAGCAGGCAGCGAGGCAGACAGGAGCAGTACCCCCACATCCAACTCTAGGTAACCAACATAGGGGATGTCTAAACCATTAGCGGCCTTAAGCCCAAGCCATCTACAATCTTTCTTTTGTAGGTGATGGAAATGCTCTCGAAAGAAACTCTCGGTGATGGTGGTCACCATTGACCCAGTGTCAATCAAGCATGGAACCGTTACATCTCCCATCAAAACAGACATTACAGGACAATTTTTAACTAACTTATCATATGATTGAGGATGCAATGAGCCATACTCATCCCTTCCCAGTATGTGGCTCTGCACACTGGGAGTTGCTAGTTTCCCGACTGACTAAGAAGGTTGTCTGGGCCTGATGCTAGGTTAGGGGGGATATCAGGGGGCAACCGTGGAATTGACCTACTATTATGCGTGGAGGGAGCTGCCTGGCAGTAGCGGGCTATATGGCCTGGTTGATCACACCGCAGACAAATGGGCTGACCATTGGGGGCGCGTTTGTATCGCCCACCCCGGTGTGATGGAGGGGCCTGTGATCTACCACTAGGATGTCCTAACTGCCTTACAAGCATGTCCAACTGAGCTTGTTGCTTAAGGACCAAGTCTTTTAATTCAGCGAATTCTGATGACTGGGGGGCTGTAACACATTGCGACACAACCTGAGCTTCACTGCTTACTCCTGGAGTACGGTAACTACGGTCTCGGTTGGACTGACCCTCCTGCACCCACCTTATAGCTTCCTTCCGTATGGCTAGAAGAGTCAACCCGCTATCTGCCCGTACCAATCTCTTGAGCTCTCTACGTAACATAGGAACAGAGACATTTTCACAGAACTGGTCTCGCAGAACAATATCAGGGTTTCTGATGGCACCTTCATTTGACTGTTTTACTTTATCCAACATTTCCATTAACGCATGAGAAAACTCAAACAAACTTTCATTGTCTTTCTGCTTTCTATTAAAGAAACGCTGTTGCCAGTACACATACGACTTAGCACACCCATACACTTCCCTTAAGACTTCAATTATCGACTCAGGGTTTTCACGTGTGGCTGTAGGACGGTACTTAACCTCATTCCGGGCTTCACCCTCTAAGTGATCAAACAAAAACAATGCCTTATCAAAATTAGACATATGCGTTGCCCGAATACAACTTTTCGCTTCTTCAACCCATTCTTCGACAGACAAAGACCCTGCACTGCAGAGCCAGAAAACTTCGGGCACCGCCGCTCTCGAGGTATAAAAAGCGCTTGCTCCCTTCGGACCGGCTGGGTACCAGTAACACTGCTACTAGCAGTGCCCGCTGTCCCACCCCCCGAAAGTCTCTCATTTTCAGCCTGGAGCTGCTCCAAACGTCGTCGCAGCTGCTGTAACTCTCCCACAGACTCCTCTCCATCACTCATATTGCCAGCTGCTGTTCTCTATACACGTTGGTGTATTCTCTCTCACAGACACACACACACACACACAGGTGCTGCTTAAATAGACTAACCTAACGACTCAAATGTTACCCTGCCGACTATGCCAAAATGTAGCCCCCCCCCGTAGGGCTATGGCAGTGCTTACCACGCCACCCCTTGGACAGGACTAGTAAGAGCAAGAGGACTCTATGTTGCAACAAAAAGCATGCCCAGGCTTGGACTAACAAAGTATAAAAAATACAATCTTTATTTTTTTTTTTGGTTTCAGTAAAAAAACATGAGTCGCTTTTGGTTGTCCATAAATAACATGAAAATACATAATTTAACATAGGGATAGTACATAGGAGGGTGGGCCACCGGATTACAAGCCGGCCCAGGCCTAGGTTTCAATACCACACGTGAAACCCACAGCAATCATGCTCCTTGAGCCATTTCTAAAAGGTGCACACGTCACAGCATTACACTGCACACATTGGTTCCCCAAATGGGTGAAACACTCAAATTAAGCTAGAACCTGGTGCGCTAGTCTTTCCTATGGGCCCGACCCACCCCAAGACTACTACTGGGGAGGGGGATGAAACAAACAAATAAGAAAAAAAAGAAACTCGCAATTAGTCTCGGTGGTCACAATTAGTTCACTACCACCAATATCTTACAATCCACCGGTTAGCAGAAAAAAAGAAAAAAACATTTACCAAAAAATGTCTAAAAAGCAGCACCTGCACATTCTTACACATTTAAACACATTCAAAAGAACAGCAGCCGACAATGGATTGGCTGTAGCCTCTATAAAAAAACAAGAGACGCAGTTGAGTGCTCTGTGTGCCCAAAATGTATAAGCAGTCAGTCTATTATATAGCTACTAAACCCCCCGCACACATGCCAACCACCAGACGATAAATTCATCATCAGTCAATCTATTTACATAAAGCTGCTAAACGCACATTTTCCTTTTTACCAAACACATAATAATCATAGCCATTACATACCCGCCTGCCGTCGGGTGATTGTGTGGGTAGACAGTGTTTCGGCGCTTCCCACTTTCACCAGGCTCACGAAACACTGGTATACATAACACCGGAGCCCCATTACAACCAAAACAATAAACAAGCAGGGATACGCTAACACAGTCAGATTAAAATGTACCTCCTCTGTGTTCGTCAATCTAGGCGTTCCAACACGTTTCAGAAGCATACACACCAACAGTAGTGCTGTTGGCAGTCACTCGCAACACCTTAACCCAGCAGGAAGACAATAGGACCTTGCTTAGTGCACTGAACCCAAGTAGCCATTATAGTCATTCAACACAGATAGTTTGGACATACCTTGCGCTACAAACAGCACCCCGGAATACTGCCGCGCTCCAACCCGTTAGCAGCTAGCTACAATGCATGGCTACCGGCATAAGGACCCCAGGTGCCTATATACCTGCCTGCTCTCAATTCTAACCACTCCCACCCACATTAGGTACCGTAGCAGCACGGGGAGGAGTGAAAGCGAGCCGAAGCGGTGAAGGAGAGAGATGAAAGAGAGAACTAAAACAAACGTCTCAAACCCACAGGCTACATATGTTTTGCTCACATTAGGTGCACAGGGGTTAAAGATTCTTGTGTTTCAGAGAAGACAGCTGTCTATACCCTCACCAGTCAGCACTTACATTGCAGTGCACACTACACACAACACTGCACATTACTGTGTTCAACACCTGTTATAGATGTGTAAACGCATGAATAAATATTTTACAACACTTTTTTGCATCCCCAATCTAAAATGTAAACTATTAATTACTTGTTAATGTGTTACATTTACCTTTTACAAATGATACTTACCTGTTAAAAATGATCTGTATGTGCATTCAAGGCATTTACAATGCTTTCTGCACCCTCTAATTGCTACATACACATTTTTATTTTATTTATTAACCCCATATGAAACGCATATTCATGTTTTATAAAAGATTAGTTCATCATTGGTAACACTTTACTTGAAGGGGTGTGCATAAGACTAACATGACACCGTCATAATCATGACATGACACATGTCATGAATATGCAGGAGTTTTTATGCATGTTTATGACAACTGTCATTAAGTGTCATTCGCTCAATTATGACATTTTTAATGCAAATGACATTGTGTGAGATGTCTTTGTTATGACAACTTGACATTTCTAAGACAACACAACCTGTCATAAATATGTCATAAACATGAAGAAACCACTTAGCTTTATGGGTTAACATTTCATTAAACTGTCATGTGGTTGGTTTTGACATTGGCTGTCATGAAGCCATTATAACATTTTATTGCCAAATTAAATGTGTACCACTGTAGTTGAGGTCAAGAAAAACATTCATGACACAGTTATAATGGCTTCATGACAGCCAATGTCAAAACCAACAACCTGACAGTTTAATGTAATGTTAACCCATAAAGCTAAGTGGTTTCTTAAGTTTGATAATTAATCTGCTATGTCATGTTTATGACAATTCATGTTGTCTTGGTAATGTCAAGTTGCCATGACAAAGACACTGGCAGGTTATGATGTATTGGTTTATGTCAAGTTGTCATAACAAAGACATCTCAAACAATGTCATATTTGCATTAAAAATGTCATAAATGAGCGAATGAGGACCGGCCCTTTTCTAGTCAAAGACATTACCGGAAAAGGGGTTGCTACACTTGCAGACAAATCAGGCAATATTCTCCGCCAGAAAACCAATGTGTCCCAACTCAAACCATTCCTGCGGCGTGACATTAACCTGAATGGTGAGAAAGGCAGTGCATTACAATAGATGGTCCACTTTTTGCAGTAGATGTTTATGGCAAATTTAAAATATTACATATACAACCTTTTTCAGTGAATATTCATGATGACCATGATTCTTACTGCCTGAAGACAGAAATGGCAGGAGGTGATGCATCACGCACAGGTATGCTTTATTTGATTTGCTTTTTAAAAAGTACAATAAGTAACTTTGACAAAGATTTTTGACTGATCCAAATGTGTTTACAGAAATTGGGAAAAAAAATCAGTTTTCAGTGGATCGCTTTTACATCTTGGAGCTAGAAGAGGTAAGATGTCAAATAAATGGAAGTCTGTTATATAGTATATAATATTATATATGTAAGACAATTACAAAGCATTTTTTTTCTAGGAAATGTATATAAGAATTTTGCGTGAGGAAACCGACAGAAAACGGCCACTCATTCAGTTTCCGAGATGCCATGCCACAGTTGAAGATTTCGAGACACTGTGTCCACAGAAAAAAAGTTTCCCATGGCCGAATGACGACGTTAGAATTTTAATTTGATAAAATTTTTGAGACATATTTGTAATAGCTCTGATTAGTCCTAGTTTCCAGAAAACGTTCAAACAAAAAGCTGCAAAAGTGCCAAATTTCATCCCAAAATTTCACTGTATGCGAGTCTCTATTTGCCCCAATGGAATAAATGCTTTGTGGGATCTCCATATCTCATCTCTGGAAGGCTAGAGCCTCCAATCATGCATTCATGTCTATGTCTCGGCACCCTCTAACAGAATACAAGATTTCGAGAATATCCAATAAATAAATAAATAAATAAATAAATAAATATCCAATAAATTTTTTTTAGACCCAAAATATTTATAAGGGAGAAAGAAAGAAATGTTAGTAAGAAGAAAGAAAGAAAGATTAGTGTCACTCACTCACACACACACTGCTGAACTGCTCGGCTGCCACCTTATAGTTTTTTGGGTCGAAAAATAAAGTTTCTTGGATATTCTCGAAACCGTGGATTCTGTTAGAGGGTGCGGAGACATAGACATGAATGCATAATTGGAGAAATTTTGGGACTCAGGCGAGCCCTCCATTTTCCGTCCAATGGCAGCTTATTTGTATGGTCGTTTGTACACGAACCTCCTATATGTACTTCTTATATTATTCAACAAAATTTTTATTGATATCTACTATTTCTTTTAGATTCTTGACACAAGGATTGCACAGCTCTGTGAAGCACATGGTGGAACTGCTTTACAGGTGCACACGTTTGTTCTCTGGTGGCGAGCCTTCACTATCAAGAAACATGTGGATGACAGTCACATTTCTTGTCTGAAGGTAAATGAAAATATATCAAATAAATTTCATGGGCAGGGGACACATTTACTTACTTATTTACTTTAAAATATTTTAAAGGACCTTGATGAGATTGACACAGTCCTTATTCCAAGAATTGTTGGTGGACAGAGCCCCGAAAAGGGAAACCACTTCATTTTGTGGGTATGTATGGATAAAAAAATATAAATTTTTGCTCAACAGTTGTTACTCTGGTTACAGCGGTTTCTTATGTTGTAAAGGTCTTGAATGGTTTGCTGAATCGTATTCGCGTTTACGACCCCACTGCCAACTACAAGTCAATTTCTGAGATGGACCTGGCTATACTATGGTATTATGTGCTTTGTAAATGTCCAAATTGTTATCTTTATTTACTAATGTACATTTATTAATTTCTTTTGTACAAAAGCAATGCCTTCCGAAATACTTGGGACTTGGGAAAATGGACTGTTGTAATGTCATGACACCCCAGGTTCAACGAGCTAACTACGTTCTGCTGCGTTGCACCTTTGGCCTTGCAAGTCGGTATAAATATGTGTTTAATACTACAAAATATGCCCGATGTTACAGTTACTGCACTTGCCGCTCAGAACACAAGAGAACATCCCAATCAAGTGAAGGGATTTGTGGAAACTGAAATGGAAGCACACATCTTACCTAATTCAGACTAATCACATCTATTTAGCCTCACATACTGACTTTATTTGTTGTTCGTACTGTTTTATTAATACCCTGTATTTTCTTTCTCATTTTTAGGAAAAGCACTTTACCATTGTTTATTTCTATACCAAATGTCATACACTTGCAATGAAGATATATACATGTAAACAACTACATAATTATGTTGATATCCTATATTTTTACAATAAAACTTATGACAAACATGTCTTCTAATATCCTCAGTTAAACACATTCTTAAATTACTTCCATTGTGCGCGTTCACTTTAACACCGCGTGCTTTATATACATGTTGCTGCTGATTGGACTGCAGTTCTGACACGCCCACCAAACAAGAGAAAACGCATCTCAAACCCCGTTGCATACCGGTGCACACCGTTTCCAGGAAACATGACGTTCAACCCAGGAAACCGTAGCAAAACGTTGCGCACCGTTGTGATCTTGAACGTGCCCCTGATATTACGGTCATTTTTTTTTTTTCGGATGCCATTCATATTAAAAATTAAATTAAAGCACATGCGATTGCTGCGCAAACCGTAACGCAGAAAAACACATGACGTGTTAGGATTATCAATAGCCTTATCACACATATCCTGAGGCACAAAATACATAGAACATAAAGCTTAAAAATGTGTAGTAGGCCTACTTATGTGAAAAATATTCATGAAAATATATTAATGATAATGTATATAGTTTTTAATCAAGTGAGTTTTTGCAATACTTTTATTTCAACACTGTTTACCATTTCCAAAGCTATATTATATATATATATTTTTTTTAATTATATATATATATATATATATATATATATATATTGATATAATCAATACTACTTTCATATTCTATTTACAAATTGTAAAAGCACTTACAGGACATCTTTATTTTATATAAAACATTAAGAAAATCTGAAAGCACTAAAGACTGGCTTTATAGGCTATGATAAAAAATTAAATCAAAAGCAAAGTTATGGTATACAAAATATTGCAAGTACGTTTTCAAATAAAATAAAGTGGTTGTGTTAACAAATTCTTAAACTAAGTGCCACTTTGTCCTCGTTTTGCACATGAATGGGTCATCTACAAAATGAGTTTTAAATTAATGATTTAATATTAATGAGATTTAAAATGATGTAATATGTTTTAATTCTAGATGTTTATTTAAATGCGTGACTTGAAGTGTATGTATGTGCGCGTGAACATTTGAGTCGCATTCAAACACTGGAGCGCGAGCCGCGAGCGCGAGCAGAGCAGATGGAAACGGGGAAACGAATCGGTTACCTAACGTAACCTCGGTTCTCTCTAGATGATGGAACGAGTATTGCGTAAGCTAGCTTACGCAACGGGAAAGATTAATCTTTTCTGAGAAATTGAAGCCAAAAAATTATCCTATAATTTGTATCCATTGTCAACGCAGTTCAGCTGCAGCAGACCATGAGCAGGCTAGCTAGCAGCTCATTGGTTCGCTCACAGGGAACTGCTTAAGCCTATGAGAAGACGCAAATGAACTCTCGGCCAATGAGAGTCTGACGTGCTCTCATTGCGTCAGAGCCCGCCGATTAGGGCGTGGTCAGAGAGTATAAATATCGGCGTCATAGGCTGTAACTCTGGTTTTCATAGAATGAAGCGAGAACGCTAGTAGCACAAGCATGGCCAGGAACGCAATACTCGTTCCCTCATCTAGAGAGAACCGAGGTTACGTTAGGTAACCGTTTCGTTCTCTTACGAGAGGTTCTCTCGTATTGCCGGGGAGCCCTTATGAGTGGGAATGAATACATGTACATGTGACAAAGGCCAGCATAGCGGGCCGGTGATTGTGTAGTACTTAAGCACATGATAGAGAGGGACAGAGCGAAACCGGTCTGTGTGGATAACTCCCTAAAGTGCAGCTCAACCAGAAGAGCTGTAACATACTAGACTGCTAGTAGTTTAGCCGGCAAGGCGGGAACCTCCAGATTGTAAAATCTGACAAAGGTGGAGGGGGAAGACCACCCTGCTTGCCACACAAATGTCATGAATGGAAATTCCGCTGGACCATGCCCACGATGCCTCTAGTGGAATGAGCCCTGATGCCCAGAGGGCATGGCAGGTCTTTTGACGCGTATGCGGCTGCAATGGCATCAACTATCCATCTGGATAGGGTCTGTTTCGAAGCGGCCAACCCTTTGGTGCACCCGCCGAACGAAACAAAAAACTGCTCAGATCGTCTGACCGGAGCAGTGCGAGAAATGTATAATCTCAGGGCCCTGACCGGACACAGGAGATTAGAGTCAGATTCGCTATCGGATGCAGGCAGAGCTGATAGGGAGATAACTTGTGCCCTGAACGGGGTACCAATCGCTTTTGGGACATAACCATGTCTAGGTTTGAGAACGACTAAGGAGTCATTGGGCCCAAACTCGAGACAGGAAGTGCTAATGGACAGCGCATGAAGGTCTCCCACACGTTTTACTGATGCGAGCGCGAGCAGAAAAACGGCTTTGAGCGAGAGGTATTTGAGGTCCACGGTGTTTAGTGGTTCGAATGGGGGGGCTTTCATAGCTTCGAGAACTATAGAAAGGTCCCAAATCGGCACCGAAGGGGGGCGTGGGGGGTTCATCCTTCTAGCTCCCCTGAGAAAGCGGATGACCAAGCCGTCTTTGCCCAGTGACTGGCCGCGCCGGGGTTCAACAAACGCTGCGACGGCTGCCACATACACCTTGAGAGTGGACGGGGACCTGCCCTTGTCCAACATCTCTTGGAGAAAAACTAGCAAGGAGGGAACCTCGCATGACCGTGGGTCCAGATTTCTGTCGGTGCACCATTTTGAGAACACAGACCATTTAGACGCATAGAGCCTTCTCGTAGAAGCCGCTCTAGCCTGCATGATCGTGTTTAACACTCCCTCTGGCAAAGCAACGGGTAGTTGTTGATCACCCACGCATGTAGCGCCCAGCTCTCTGGGTGGGGATGCCAGATCGTGCCGCGAGCTTGAGAGAGGAGATCTACTCTGACTGGAATGGGCCACGGGGCTGTCTGTGACAGCTGAGTGAGCTCCGGAAACCAAGTCTGACCCTCCCAACGCGGAGCTATGAGGAGCACCGAGTGGTGTGTTTCCCTGATTCTCTGAAGCACCTGTGGTAGCAGAGAAACCGGAGGGAATGCATAAAGCGGGCGGCTGGGCCAGGTCTGGGCTAGCGCGTCCTCGCTCTTTGAGAAAAATACTGGGCAATGGGTGTTCTCTTCTGAGGCGAAGAGGTCCACCTCTGCTCTGACGAATATTCGCCACAGCTTTTGGACTGTAAGAGTGTGCAGGGACCATTCCCGGGAGGAATGGGGTTCCTGGACAGACTGTCTGGACCGTCGTTCAGATGGCCCGGCACGTGCGTCGCTCTGAGCGAGAGCAGGTGACACTGAGACCAAACTAAGATGCGTTCTGTCAGCCTGAAGAGATTTCTGGATCTGACTCCGCCCTGACGGTTTAGATAGGAGACCACGGCTATATTGTCCGAACGGATCAGCACGTGGTGACCGTGAACACGCGGGAGAAAACGCGTGAGCGCGTTCTCAACCGCCAACATCTCCAAACAGTTTATGTGAAGGAGGCTCTCTTGAGCTGACCAGGGGCCGAAGGCCGGTGAGCCCTCGCAGACCACACCCCAACCCGTGTTGGATGCGTCTGTCGAGATGACTTTTCGGCGAGAAAAGGTCCCCATGGAAACGCCCCGCTGAAACCATTCTGTCACAGTCCATGGCTGCAGAGCTGTAATACAGGTCTGCGTTACCTTTATCAGCTGGCGGCCCGTGGTCCACGCACGGTGAGACACACGGCTCTTCAACCAGAGCTGAAGCGGGCGCATGCGCAGTAACCCCAGCTGGAGCACCGCGGAGGCTGAGGCCATATAGCCCAACGCCTTCTGAAAAGTTTTCAGAGGTGTGAGTCTGTTCATCTGAAAAGATGCGGCGAGACGCTGAACACGGCGCGCGCGCTGTGCTGATAGGCGAGCCGTCATCGTGACCGAGTCTAGCTCTATACCCAAGAAGGAGATAGTCTGACTGGGTTGTAGTGCGCTCTTTGTCCAGTTGACAGAGAGGCCCAAAGCTTTCAGATGGTCGAGGAGAACTGTACGATGAGACAGTATCTCTCTCTGTGATTGTGCCAAAATCAGCCAGTCGTCCAAATAGTTCAGTATTCGCAGCCCCTGACTCCGCAGAAAAGCACTTTACCATTGTTTATTTCTATACCAAATGTCATACACTTGCAATGAAGATATATACATGTAAACAACTACATAATTATGTTGATATCCTATATTTTTACAATAAAACTTATGACAAACATGTCTTCTAATATCCTCAGTTAAACACATTCTTAAATTACTTCCATTGTGTGCGTTCACTTTAACACCGCGTGCTTTATATACATGTTGCTGCTGATTGGACTGCAGTTCTGACACGCCCACCAAACAAGAGAAAACGCATCTCAAACCCCGTTGCATACCGGTGCACACCGTTTCCAGGAAACATGACGTTCAACCCAGGAAACCGTAGCAAAACGTTGCGCACCGTTGTGATCTTGAACGTGCCCCTGATATTACGGTCATTTTTTTTTTTTCGGATGCCATTCATATTAAAAATTAAATTAAAGCACATGCGATTGCTGCGCAAACCGTAACGCAGAAAAACACATGACGTGTTAGGATTATCAATAGCCTTATCACACATATCCTGAGGCACAAAATACATAGAACATAAAGCTTAAAAATGTGTAGTAGGCCTACTTATGTGAAAAATATTCATGAAAATATATTAATGATAATGTATATAGTTTTTAATCAAGTGAGTTTTTGCAATACTTTTATTTCAACACTGTTTACCATTTCCAAAGCTATATTATATATATATATTTTTTTTAATTATATATATATATATATATATATATATATATATATATTGATATAATCAATACTACTTTCATATTCTATTTACAAATTGTAAAAGCACTTACAGGACATCTTTATTTTATATAAAACATTAAGAAAATCTGAAAGCACTAAAGACTGGCTTTATAGGCTATGATAAAAAATTAAATCAAAAGCAAAGTTATGGTATACAAAATATTGCAAGTACGTTTTCAAATAAAATAAAGTGGTTGTGTTAACAAATTCTTAAACTAAGTGCCACTTTGTCCTCGTTTTGCACATGAATGGGTCATCTACAAAATGAGTTTTAAATTAATGATTTAATATTAATGAGATTTAAAATGATGTAATATGTTTTAATTCTAGATGTTTATTTAAATGCGTGACTTGAAGTGTATGTATGTGCGCGTGAACATTTGAGTCGCATTCAAACACTGGAGCGCGAGCCGCGAGCGCGAGCAGAGCAGATGGAAACGGGGAAACGAATCGGTTACCTAATGTAACCTCGGTTCTCTCTAGATGATGGAACGAGTATTGCGTAAGCTAGCTTACGCAACGGGAAAGATTAATCTTTTCTGAGAAATTGAAGCCAAAAAATTATCCTATAATTTGTATCCATTGTCAACGCAGTTCAGCTGCAGCAGACCATGAGCAGGCTAGCTAGCAGCTCATTGGTTCGCTCACAGGGAACTGCTTAAGCCTATGAGAAGACGCAAATGAACTCTCGGCCAATGAGAGTCTGACGTGCTCTCATTGCGTCAGAGCCCGCCGATTAGGGCGTGGTCAGAGAGTATAAATATCGGCGTCATAGGCTGTAACTCTGGTTTTCATAGAATGAAGCGAGAACGCTAGTAGCACAAGCATGGCCAGGAACGCAATACTCGTTCCCTCATCTAGAGAGAACCGAGGTTACGTTAGGTAACCGTTTCGTTCTCTTACGAGAGGTTCTCTCGTATTGCCGGGGAGCCCTTATGAGTGGGAATGAATACATGTACATGTGACAAAGGCCAGCATAGCGGGCCGGTGATTGTGTAGTACTTAAGCACATGATAGAGAGGGACAGAGCGAAACCGGTCTGTGTGGATAACTCCCTAAAGTGCAGCTCAACCAGAAGAGCTGTAACATACTAGACTGCTAGTAGTTTAGCCGGCAAGGCGGGAACCTCCAGATTGTAAAATCTGACAAAGGTGGAGGGGGAAGACCACCCTGCTTGCCACACAAATGTCATGAATGGAAATTCCGCTGGACCATGCCCACGATGCCTCTAGTGGAATGAGCCCTGATGCCCAGAGGGCATGGCAGGTCTTTTGACGCGTATGCGGCTGCAATGGCATCAACTATCCATCTGGATAGGGTCTGTTTCGAAGCGGCCAACCCTTTGGTGCACCCGCCGAACGAAACAAAAAACTGCTCAGATCGTCTGACCGGAGCAGTGCGAGAAATGTATAATCTCAGGGCCCTGACCGGACACAGGAGATTAGAGTCAGATTCGCTATCGGATGCAGGCAGAGCTGATAGGGAGATAACTTGTGCCCTGAACGGGGTACCAATCGCTTTTGGGACATAACCATGTCTAGGTTTGAGAACGACTAAGGAGTCATTGGGCCCAAACTCGAGACAGGAAGTGCTAATGGACAGCGCATGAAGGTCTCCCACACGTTTTACTGATGCGAGCGCGAGCAGAAAAACGGCTTTGAGCGAGAGGTATTTGAGGTCCACGGTGTTTAGTGGTTCGAATGGGGGGGCTTTCATAGCTTCGAGAACTATAGAAAGGTCCCAAATCGGCACCGAAGGGGGGCGTGGGGGGTTCATCCTTCTAGCTCCCCTGAGAAAGCGGATGACCAAGCCGTCTTTGCCCAGTGACTGGCCGCGCCGGGGTTCAACAAACGCTGCGACGGCTGCCACATACACCTTGAGAGTGGACGGGGACCTGCCCTTGTCCAACATCTCTTGGAGAAAAACTAGCAAGGAGGGAACCTCGCATGACCGTGGGTCCAGATTTCTGTCGGTGCACCATTTTGAGAACACAGACCATTTAGACGCATAGAGCCTTCTCGTAGAAGCCGCTCTAGCCTGCATGATCGTGTTTAACACTCCCTCTGGCAAAGCAACGGGTAGTTGTTGATCACCCACGCATGTAGCGCCCAGCTCTCTGGGTGGGGATGCCAGATCGTGCCGCGAGCTTGAGAGAGGAGATCTACTCTGACTGGAATGGGCCACGGGGCTGTCTGTGACAGCTGAGTGAGCTCCGGAAACCAAGTCTGACCCTCCCAACGCGGAGCTATGAGGAGCACCGAGTGGTGTGTTTCCCTGATTCTCTGAAGCACCTGTGGTAGCAGAGAAACCGGAGGGAATGCATAAAGCGGGCGGCTGGGCCAGGTCTGGGCTAGCGCGTCCTCGCTCTTTGAGAAAAATACTGGGCAATGGGTGTTCTCTTCTGAGGCGAAGAGGTCCACCTCTGCTCTGACGAATATTCGCCACAGCTTTTGGACTGTAAGAGTGTGCAGGGACCATTCCCGGGAGGAATGGGGTTCCTGGACAGACTGTCTGGACCGTCGTTCAGATGGCCCGGCACGTGCGTCGCTCTGAGCGAGAGCAGGTGACACTGAGACCAAACTAAGATGCGTTCTGTCAGCCTGAAGAGATTTCTGGATCTGACTCCGCCCTGACGGTTTAGATAGGAGACCACGGCTATATTGTCCGAACGGATCAGCACGTGGTGACCGTGAACACGCGGGAGAAAACGCGTGAGCGCGTTCTCAACCGCCAACATCTCCAAACAGTTTATGTGAAGGAGGCTCTCTTGAGCTGACCAGGGGCCGAAGGCCGGTGAGCCCTCGCAGACCACACCCCAACCCGTGTTGGATGCGTCTGTCGAGATGACTTTTCGGCGAGAAAAGGTCCCCATGGAAACGCCCCGCTGAAACCATTCTGTCACAGTCCATGGCTGCAGAGCTGTAATACAGGTCTGCGTTACCTTTATCAGCTGGCGGCCCGTGGTCCACGCACGGTGAGACACACGGCTCTTCAACCAGAGCTGAAGCGGGCGCATGCGCAGTAACCCCAGCTGGAGCACCGCGGAGGCTGAGGCCATATAGCCCAACGCCTTCTGAAAAGTTTTCAGAGGTGTGAGTCTGTTCATCTGAAAAGATGCGGCGAGACGCTGAACACGGCGCGCGCGCTGTGCTGATAGGCGAGCCGTCATCGTGACCGAGTCTAGCTCTATACCCAAGAAGGAGATAGTCTGACTGGGTTGTAGTGCGCTCTTTGTCCAGTTGACAGAGAGGCCCAAAGCTTTCAGATGGTCGAGGAGAACTGTACGATGAGACAGTATCTCTCTCTGTGATTGTGCCAAAATCAGCCAGTCGTCCAAATAGTTCAGTATTCGCAGCCCCTGACTCCGCAGGGGGGCGAGCGCCGCATCCATGCACTTCGTGAACGTACGAGGTGCCAAGGATAGGCCGAACGGAAGGACTGTGTATTGATAAACCTGGCCTTCGAAGGCGAAACGTAAGAAGGGCCTGTGAAGGGGATTTATCTGAATCTGAAAAAAGAACTAGTGAAATGAACCAGTCCCCCTGGCGCACATGCGCGAGGAGTTTTCTGATAGTGAGCATTTTGAACGGTCTCTTCATGAGAACTTTGTTCATAACTCTGAGGTCTAATATTGGTCTGAGGCCGCCGTCTTTCTTGGGAACAAGAAAATGACGGCTGTAAAACCCCGACTCGCTCATAGACAGAGGCACTCTCTCTATAGCCCTTTTGCACAATAGCTTTGCTATCTCTGAACGGAGCAGCGTCACCGCTTCTAGGTTCACAGTAGTTTCCAGTCGCGCTCAAAACTTTGGAGGGCGGCGGTGAAACTGTAAGCGATAGCCTAGCCTTATTGTGTTTAGCACCCACTGGGAAATTCCCGGAATAGCTTCCCACGCTTTGAAGCGTAACGCTAGGGGGTGAATGGCTTCCTGGTCCCCGTCGCTGCACATAGCGGGCTGCGTGCGCGCGCTCATAGTGCTTATGACAGCGGGACTTACACTCAGAGAGGAGTTTATGGGCCGTGTAACAGAGTGAACAGAGGGGAGACGCGCACACGGGTTCGTGGGCGCTCTTATGCACTCTGAAACTCGGGCGGGTTGGGACCGCTTTATGAGAGTGGACTCTGTGTGAGACACGGGAACTAAAGTGCTTTTGTGTATGAGTGAACACAGTGTTGTGGGCACATTTTCTACACAAGAGGTCTTTTTGCTCTTTTTGTGAGTTCTCTAGGTCGCCGTGAAAACGGCGTTTGTGCTCATGCAAGCGGGAAGGGAGACCGGCTTGGAAATGGCGGAATACACTGCTGTAGAAGCCGCGTGCGCTGGGACTAACAGAGGGCGATACTTTGACGGCGGTCCGGCCGCGGCGGGAGAGCGCCGTCTTTTTCTCAGCTGTGTTAGGCAGACTTCGAGTGATCAGGTTTCAGCGCGATCCTAGGCCGAGGCCCCCGAGGCGGCGGCGGTCTGTGGCGGCTGTCGGAGCGAGAACGAGGGCGGCCGCCCTGGCGCCGCTGAGAAGTCTAACTCTGCTGAGCTGGGCGCTGAGGTGGGGCTCGTGCAGGAGGCTGGTCACATGAGCGGCCTGCAGAGGAGCTAGCGCGACGAGGCAGAAAGAGGTTCATGGCCTGGGAGGCTTTCTGTACTTCGGGAAATCGGTCGACGATACCCGTGACGGCAGATCCGAAGAGGCCGGATGGAGAGAGCGGGGCGTTGAGAAAAGCGGCGCGCTCAGAATCTCCCATGTCGGCGAGTGTGAGCCACAAGTGTCTCTCAGACACACAAATGGCGGCCATGCATTTCCCCAGGGCTTGAGCGGCAGATTTTGTAGCGCGAAGGGCAAGGTCCGTGGCGCTCCTCAAATCCGCGACTGGAGGGGGATTTTTTCCGCTCTCGTCCCATTTGCGAAGTATGTCACCCTGTAGAATTTGCAGGACGGACATGGAGTGAAGTGCAGAGGCTGCTTGGCTGGCGGCTGAGTAGGCGCGGGCGTGAAAGCTAGAAGTCGCTCTGCAGGCCTTAGAAGGAAGCACAGGTGATGAGCGCCATCTCGCGGAGGGCGGGCATAAATGTGCGGCGACCAGGTCCTCTACAGGGGGAATGGAGAGATAGCCCTTCTCTGCGGCTCCGTCCACAACGCGAAGCGGGGTGGAAGAGTCAGAGCGAGTTCGAGCAGAGAGCGGGGCATTCCAGGACTTTGTGAGTTCTGCGTGCAGCTTAAGCAGAAAAGGGCGCGGCCCGCTTAGTGGCGGGAGTCGAACGCTGGCGGAAGTAGCTGCCGTCCATACGGTTGGTGGTCTGCTCGGGGGGAGGGGACCACTCGAGTCCGAGGCGTTCGACGGCCTGTGAGAGGAGGCGCATTAATTCCTCCTCGATACCAGCGCGGGTCCCGGAGGATTCTCGGGCCGAGGAGGCGTGAGAACCGGACCATTCCTCACTGTCTGAAGCGAGAAGCGAACATGTCTCCTTGATATCCGCGGCGTCATCGGAGGCAACAGAGCGGCCACTCGGCGGCAGCTGTATGTCCGGAAGCGGCGGAGATGGAGAGTGGGAGGCGACAGGTTCCGGCGGGATGAACGCTTCAGGCTGGGGTTCCGGCGGCCTCTGAGACCGGCGTTTCTTCTTCCGCGGCGAAGTCAGAGGCGGCAGAGTCGACAACGGCAGGTTTTCGCAGAGCTCGCAGCCGCCGTCGGCGAGGGCGAGCTCGGCGTGCTCCAATCCGAGGATGCGTGTAGCCTCGCTGAAGAGATGAAAATCAGAGTTACAGCCTATGACGCCGATATTTATACTCTCTGACCACGCCCTAATCGCCAGGCTCTGACGCAATGAGAGCACGTCAGACACTCATTGGCCGAGAGTTCATTCGCGTCTTCTCATAGGCTTAAGCAGTTCCCTGTGAGCGAACCAATGAGCTGCTAGCTAGCCCGCTCATGGTCTGCTGCAGCTGAACTGCGTTGACAATGGATACAAATTATAGGATAATTTTTTGTCTTCAATTTCTCAGAAAAGATTAATCTTTCCCGTAGCGTAAGCTAGCTTACGCAATACGAGAGAACCTCTCGTAAGAGAACTTATAGACTCCTTCTGATGTTAAATCAGCCATACAGAGGTTCCTTATGGAACTACTGTAAATATTTCTCACCAAAGAGTTCTTGAACATTAACTTAAATACTCAGATTGTCTTCTTTAGATATTATATTAGCCACACTGAACTCCATATTTGTCACAAGGAACATATTTCTGGCCAAAGAATCCTCGATCTTGAACTTTCTATACATACTCATAGACTCCCACTGATGCTTCTGAAGTCATTTAGAAGACCATATCTGACCTTTTGAACTTTTTTCTGTTCAAAGGGTCTTCAAAAAATTGATAAACTCAAAGACTCCCTCTGATGTTAAATCAGTCATACAGACTTTCCTTATGGAACTACTGAACATATTTCTGGCCAAAGAGTTTTTGAACATTAACTTAATATACAATCAGATTGTCTTCTATTGGTGATATTTTAGCCACACTGAAGTCCATATCTGACCCAAGGAACATATTTCTGGCCAAAGAGTCCTCGATCTTGAACTTTCTATACATACTCATAGACTCCTACTGATGCTTCAGAAGTCATTTAGAAGACCATATCTGACCTTTTGAACTTTTTTCTGTTCAAAGGATCTTAAAAAACAAACAAAAAAACGTCCCGGGTTACGTATGTAACCCTAGTTCCCCGAAGGGACAGACGCTGCGTGTAATCGCAGTGGGAACGCCCTCCAGCGTGAAGCGTCTGAATAATGAATGAAATCAGTCAATGGAGAGAATGAGCGTACGGCGAGTGACGTCATCGACCAGGAAGCTATAAATATCCCCTGAGCACACAAGCCACCAGCTTAAAGTTACTGAAGCAAGCGACCCAAGGGGATGCTGGGAGTATGGCAGGACACGCAGCGTCCGTCCCTTCAGGGAACTAGGGTTACATACGTAACCCGGGACGTTCCCCTTCAGGGACTACCGCTGCGTGTAATCGCAGTGGGAACGCAATACCCACAAGTGTGCGGTGAGGACCAGCCTGCCGCATCACAAACGTCCTGAAGAGAAGCTCCTGAAAGAAGAGCTGTAGATGCAGCCATACTCCTGGTGGAATGAGCCCTTACAGCCAAAGGTGAGGCTGATGGGCCGAACCGTAAGCAAGTGAGATGGCCTCGACCACCCACTTGCTCATCCTTTGCTTAGATGCAGGACACCCTATCTTAGGTGACCCAAATACAGACAAACAGTTGTTCCGATCTCCTCCACAGGGCAGCTCTGTGGACATAAGCATCTAAAGCCCTAACTGGGCACAGCAAATTAGGTTTCTCCTGGTCTGACGTCAGAAAAGGCGGAGGACAGAAAACCCTGCAGAACTGTAGGTCTAACAGAAACAGTTGGTACCTTAGGAACATAACCTGGTCTCGGACAGAGAAAGGCCTTAACCATACCAGGAGCAAGTTCCAGGCACGAGGGAGCCACCGAAAGTGCTTGAATATCTCCAATTCTTTTTAGAGATGAGATAGCAAGAAGAAAGATAGTCTTTAGAGTAGAAACTTTTCCGAAACTTCCTCGATGGGCTCGAAAGGAGCTAGGGAGAGACCTTCTAAGACGATGGCCAGATCCCAAGCTGGTCCCCTCGTGCGAACTGCAGGCCTCAGCCTCAAGGTGCCACGAAGGAAGCGAGATATAAGTGGGTGTCTCCCGATGGAACCTCCACTTGAAGGGGCGTGGTAAGCAGCTAAGGCCGCCACATACACCTTCAGTGTGGAGTGGGATAACCCTGTGGAGAGACAGTCCTGCAGGAAATCCAGCACTGTACCAACTGTACCAGTTAACTGGGTCCTGCTGGCGCTCTCCACACCAAGAGGTGAAAAGATTCCACCTCGCGGCATATAACTTCCTCGTGGAGGGAGCTCTGGATTGGAGGATGGTCTCAACGACCTCAGTCGAGAGACCAGAATCTATGAGCTGGGCCCCCTCAGAGGCCAAGCCCACAGCCTCCATAGTTCTGGGCGGGGGTGAAGAATCGACCCTACCGCCTGAGAGAGTAGGTCTCTACTGATCGGTATCTCAAGAGGAGAGCCGTCGAGGAGAGACACTAGGTCCGCAAACCATACTCGAGCCGGCCAGAACGGGGCGCTTAGCAGAAGACTGAGCCCGTCCCGGCGAACCCTCTCCAGAACTCCCGGGAGCAGAGCGATCGGGGGAAATGCGTACGGACGTGACCTCGGCCACGGATGTACCATCGCAAGAACCACAGCGGACAGTGTGATGTTCCTCGAGAAGCAAATAGGTCTACCTCGGCACGACCGAAATGTTTCCATTGGAGTTCCACCACCTCGGGGTGAAGACTCCATTCCCCGGGCCTCGGCCCCTGTCTTGACAGGACGTCTACCCCCTGATTTAAATACCCCGGGAGATAAATAGCTCTCAGAGAAAGAATTTTCCCCTGGGACCATAGAAGGATCTGACGTGCCAGTTTGTAAAGTGGGCGAGAACGCAGACCCCCCTGATGGTTGACATAAGAGACCACCAATGTGTTGTCTGTCCAGACAAGAACATGGTGGCCCCTTAGGTCTGGGAGGAAGTGTTTCAGACCTTGAAACACCGCCAACATCTCTAAGCAGTTTATGTGCCACAGACGATGATGGTCCTCCACAGACCCTGAACCGGGCGACCATTCATGATCGCCCCCCAACTTGTGAAAGAGGCATCTGTCGTTAGCATAACACGACGACAAGGAGCTCCTAACACAGGGCCTTGGGACAGAAACCAAGGATCTTTCCACATGATCAAGGCGCGATGACACCGTCGCGAACTCACGATCATGCGAAGCGGATTTCCCCTAGGGGAGAATCCCTTGGTTCTGAGCCACCACTACAACGGTCTCATGTGCAAGAGGCCAAAAGGTATCACGTTGGACGCAGGTGCCATGAGACCTAACAGTCTCTGGAACTGTTTTACAGTGGATGACTGGCCTAGCTTGACCTGATCTACTGTGGCAAGAATCGAAGCAATACGAGCAGGTGACAATCGTGCCTGCATCGTCGTCGAATCCCACACTACCCCTAGAAAAGTGGTTCTCTGTAATGGAGAAAGAACTCTCTTCTTGGCGTTGAGCCTCAGTCCCAGTCTCTGGATGTGGGCCAGAACAACATCTCGATGCCGAACCGCCTGTAGTTCTGATTGAGATAGTTAATTTTTCCTCAAGAACATGGCGGCCCCTTTAGGTCTGGGAGGAAGTGTTTCAGAGCCTGAAACACCGCCAACATCTCTAGGCAGTTTATGTGCCACAGACGATGATGGTCCTCCCACGGACCCTGAGCCGGGCGGCCATTCATGATCGCCCCCCCAACCCGTGAGAGAGGCATCTGTCGTTAGCATAACGCGACGACAAGGAGCTCCTAACACAGGGCCTTGGGACAGAAACCAAGGATCTTTCCACATGATCAGGGCGCGATGACACCGTCGCGAACTCACGATCATGCGAAGTGGATTTCCCCTCGGGGAGAATCCCTTGGTTCTGAGCCACCACTGTAACGGTCTCATGTGCAAGAGGCCAAAAGGTATCACGTTGGACGCAGGTGCCACGAGACCTAACAGTCTCTGGAACTGTTTTACAGTGGATGACTGGCCTAGCTTGACCTGATCTACTGTGGCAAGAATCGAAGCAATACGAGCAGGTGACAATAGTGCCTGCATCGTCGTCGAATCCCACACTACACCTAGAAAAGTGGTTCTCTGTAATGGAGAAAGAACAGTCTTCTTGGCGTTGAGCCTCAGCCTGATTAAGCTAGAATTAACCAATCGTCTATATAATTCAGAATACGGATGCCCTGCAGCCTAACGGGGCTATAGCAGCATCCATACACTTCGTGAATGTTCGGGGTGACAGTGCTAGGCCGAACGGAAGAACCCGATATTGGTACGCTTTGCCCCCGAAAGCGAAACCTCAGGAAGACCTGTTCTCTATAGTATTCAGGACCCACTGAGAAACATTGGGGATAATTTTCCATTCCGCCAGGAACTCTACTAAGGGAACCAGCCTCTCGAGGCTGGCCTCTGGATGAACATCCCGAGTGACAGACGCAGCGCCCTGTAACACACTGGCAGGGAACAGCAGGTCTGGGCACTCCACGACCCTCCTCGGAGAGGGCGAGCATCCCTCGGGAAATCGCTCGCCGAGTCTCTCTACGCCCTGTAAAGGCAGGGTTAGTAGAGCAGACCCCTGAGGGCATCGGGAAAGACAGGGCACCGTGTTCTTGTGCAGTGAACTCAAGTCTTTCACGATGGGGACCACCCTCAGAGTCCTGACGTTCAGCACGTCAGGATTTTTTCGACGCGGCCTTCTTGGCGATAATGACTGTCCTCAGATCAGCCTTACCGCGAGAAGGTCGCGCCAGAACGCGACACTTCGTTTCTGCTGCGCTCTCTTTGAGGTACTCGGTGACTGGGACTGCCCTTTCGCTCAACAGCCCCAGCGACACGCAATTTAAGGGGCATACATTTCTGAAAAGCAGCCGCCTGTTCCTTCTCTACCAGGAACCTCTCCGTGACAGAATGAAGAGCGTCACCAAAGAGGCCCATAGGCGAAACTGGAGCATTTAAAAGGAGAGTCTTATCTTTTTCCTTCATAGAGGTCTGACTCAGCCACAAGTGTCTCTCTGTGGCCACCATGGCTGCCATAGACCAGGAGAGTGAGATCAGCAGACTGCCTGAGCTCATTAATCATTTCAACAGAAAATTCCCCCCCTTTACACGCATCTTTAAGCAGGTCAGCCTGATAAGCCTGCATAATGGCCATAGAGTGTAGACATGCAGCCACCTGACCCGCCGCTGAGTGAACCTTCCCCACTAACACAGAAGTATTCTTTAGTGGTTTAGAGGGCAGAGCCGGTGCCTTAAGTGAAGACGAAGAAGCTGGAGAGAGATAGCTCGCGAGCGTCTCCTCCGCCTTCGGCATCACATAACCAGCAGATTAGCACCAACAATGTTACCATAAGCATTGGACTGATTGTGTAGATTCTGCTTGAAACCGGTCTAACCCAGGTCTTTGAAACCTCAGCATGAAGATCTGGGAAGAACGGTAAGCACCGGCGAGAAGGTTGAGGTGTGCAGACAGAAAACTATCATCTAGTTTACTTTTATCTCTAGACTCCAGTCTATCACCATAAAACCCCTTGATCATTTGCAGTATAATGTGACAAATTTTTATTTTTTACTAGTTGAAAACTCACGACATCCAGCCCCTCAGAACTGGATAATCTTAATTCAACATCATATGTGCCTCCACCCGGGCAGAAGTAACCGCCGCAGCGCGTGCTTCCGGAGACGGGTGAGAGGCGCTAGATCTCGCTGGAGATAGCTGAGATAGGGCGGAGCCCGTCTCAACGTCGCCAGTGAGATCCATCTGCGAGCCCCAAGACACGCGCCGCCGCTCTGCCTCAACAGAAGCGGGACCCGAGCCTCGGGGAGCTCGCAGCAAACCACTCTCCTCGAAGAGCGATCGCCGCGAGCGCAGAGTTCTCAAGGGAAAACAATCGACTCCCTCGAGAGCCGACTGGGCATGCTGCACTCCCAAACAAGCCACACATAGCTATACTGCTCGCTCATATTGTTTTTTATTTTATTTTTTATATATAATATATATATATAGTGAGAAACTCCTGTCTAAAAACAGTACAAACACAATCGATAGATTTCAGACACACACACAGAGCTTGCTGAAGTAACAAAAGCAGGCGGCTTGTGTGCTCAGGGGATATTTATAGCTTCCTGGTCGGTGACGTCACTCGCCGTACGCTCATTCTCTCCATTGACTGATTTCATTCGTTATTCAGACGCTTCACGCTGGAGGGCGTTCCCACTGCGATTACACGCAGCGGTAGTCCCTGAAAGGGAACTTATAGACTCCTTCTGATGTTAAATCAGTCATACAGAGGTTCCTTATGGACCTACTGAACATATTTGTGGTCAAAGAGTTCTTGAACATTAACTTAATATATGACCAGATTGTCTTCTGTTGGTGATATTTTAGCCACACTGTGAAGTCCGTATTTGACCCAAGGAACATATTTCTGGCCAAAGAGTTCTTGAACATTAACTTAATATACAATCAGATTGTCTCCTTTTGATGTTATATTAGCCACAGTAAAGTCCATTTTTGACCCAAGGAACATATTTCTGGCCAAAGAATTCTTGATCTTGAACTTTCTATACATACTCATAGACTCCTACTGATGCATCATAAGTCATTTAGAAGACCATATCTGACCTTTTGAAATATTTTCTGTTCAAAGGGTCTTAAAAAAATTTATAAACTTAAAGACTCCCTCTGATGTTAAATCAGTCATAGAGACTTTCCTTATGGAACTACTGAACACATTTCTGACCAAAGAGTTATTGAACATTATCTTACTGTACAATCAGATTGTATCTTTTGATGTTATTTTAGTTACACTAAAGTCCATATTTGACCCAAGGAACATATTTCTGGCCAAAGAATTCTCGATCTTGAACTTTCTATACAATTCATAGACTCCTACTGATGCTTCATAAGTCAATTAGAAGACCATTTCTGACCTTTTGAACTTATTTCTGGTCAAAGGGTCTTCAAAAAATTTAAACGATATAAACTTATAGACTCTGTTGTGGCGAAAATTCATTAAACAAACATCACTGCGTAAGAGACACTCATAGTCAAATTATAAAAATATAATTATTTATTCTTGCAAGAATAGGAGCAGTCTAATACACAGTTGTTACCCTGTGCAGAAGAGTGACACACCCCCAGACAGACTGAACTAGCTTTTATCTTAGTTTCAAGGCCTTCTTCTCCCCAGAGCCTTCCTCCCAGTAGTTTTCCATAGACGTCACTAGTTGGCCCACTAAGCCCCCCTGCACCAAATGGCCTTCTGACATCTAGGTCAGAGGTCCTTGTTCGTCTGTTCTCTGGAGTGTCTCCCCCTTCTGCCTCCCCAGGTACATAAACAGAATCTTCTCTCACTACAAGTGAGAGACACACATGTGACATTCTTTGAATCATCTATATTTTACTAAAGATAAATGAATATCATAAAACCGCCACCACAACTCCTCACTTTTTATCATTCAGATTACTCATAATCACAATAATAAACAAAAAGACAAATTTTAAGTCGTATCATCACTTATACTCTTCTTAAACATTTGTGAAGCATTATTTAGAAAAGGGAAAAAGCTTAGGCTGTTTTTTTGTAAGGATAGTCCCTCGAATATTAGCAAGCAAGTAAAGAATTTATCTGAAACCGGGCTGAATGAATAAACACTGCTATTGCACTCTCGACCTAGATCGAACCCTCAGTCATCTCAGTTAAATAAGAAATAGTGTACAGATTAGTTAGAAAACCAAAACCATCAATTCACTGGTTATAAAATACAAAGTATAAAAAAAATCCTTCATTCCAAATTCAAAGCATTCATAAGAAGAAAAAGGAAGGAAAAACATACCCCAACAATTAATACATTTCATTGTAATCGCTATTTGAATTGTCTGCATAATTTTGTTCATCATCATCATCATTCGGATAGACTGTCATTTTCACCAATTGAACAGACACTCCAGTTTTCTCATATTCACCCATGAATAACAAAATTATCAGAATAACACATACCATTAATCCACCAAAATATTTTCTAGCCATATTCTGTTAACTTTTAAATCTTAAAACTTAACTTATGCTCTATTTTATGCCTTATTCAAAAAAATCTTTCCAGAAAAGTTTTATAATTTTATCAATTCTCCTAATCAATGTAGTTGTTCAAAATTAACACACATTTCCATTACTTCACCATAATTAATAGATTTTCTACTTTTCCTGAAAACATTTGCACTAATCAATCAAATCATTAGATCTATACCAATACATATTTTGATCCATATCATCAAAGTCATCACAAAAACACCGTTAGTTTTACTACATCCTCCTCCAGGTGTGTTGACCGTTGCCCCATCGACATTCCGTCTTCGCCAGGTGTAGCTCTTTGCGAGCCGTAGCCCTGGGCTTCCCACGTTGGTGGAGGAGGTTACGTTACTAGCACGTCCTTTTTTCCCCCCACGTTATGCTTCGCGTTGGCGTCAGCGTTTTGGGGTATCTGAGGTTGATTGGTGAAGCTTAAGATGCTTTGACTTAGGTGTCACATCTCCAACCTCACAACCTTGTTTGAGGAGAGAGCCATTTCCTGGCTATTTTCACCTGTGAATGAAAAACCTAAGTATTTTTTTGTTACTGACCGCTTGTCTAGCCGGCCATCCCTTTTGGTGTGACCTGTGGAACGTTCACCATTTGTTTACATTTAGCCAATTCAACTCTGTTTCTTCTCATTTTACTGAAACATATTATCACTAACATATTAGCACTTGCTGCCATAATAGCACTCAGGGTCCTTTTCCCCTGAAAAACACTCCCCCCTGTGCTCATATCAACAATACAATATTTATACATTTGGAACATAATCAGATCAAGTTGCCCTCAAAATGGCAATGATTTATTTTAACCTCTTTGATTCCAGCCATCCTGACATTCTGCAAAAGGAAAACTTTAAGTTATGTGCTGCGCAGGTGTGGCACCTTTTCTTTCAGCCATAATAATAACCCAGGCCAGGATAGTTAGCCAATTTCATCCATAGCCATTATTTTACTCGGCACATATTGCCCTGTATCAAAAATCTCAATTCTCTGTAAAGGAAAGCAAATGTTGAGGTTATTGTCCGTAAAGTACAGTTTCTTTTGTCTACTGTTCTCCCGTGGCCTTCGATGCCCTGGCGTTTCCTGTTGAAACAAGCTTTGTTATTGGTGTGTGCGGCACACTCACAGACATCAATTTTGTTAGGCAGAAAAATGGCTTCTTTCAGAGCTTTTATCCAATTACCCCTAGTGTTCTCCCAACATTTATTCAGCAAATGTGAACTCCTTAATAAACCATATTTGGCAATTGGTATGCCATCTCCCTCTTGATGCACGACACAACTCGAGCATCAATTTAACATAACATTTAACATAGTGTTTTTTTATAAAGTTTCCCCATCAACACTAACCCAAACGTTGTCCTTCAGACAAATTTCCTCCATCTTTCTCTGCCTCTGAAACAAAAATATTACATTCCTCACTTAAAGCCACAATCTCATCTTCTTATCGAAGTATTTGAAGGGCAACGGCCCTCAGTCTCACCGCGGATCCTGCTTTTCAGGCCTGTTGTTTGGTCTCTTAATTCAGTCATCTACAAACATTTTCATCTATCTCAGCCCATGACAGATTGTGATCTACAACTCCACAATTCCAATTTACCCAAATACTTAAACTGATCCAGAAAGTAATTCAAATCCCCATCATAAATGACAAAAGTAATTACTACCAGACAGAGCTTGATGGCCAATCAACTTAAAGCTCGTCCCATGTTCTCTATCTTTTCATCAGATTCACTCAGCATTTGCCTTCTTTAAAATGTCACCTGCCTTAACCCATCTGTAATGATAAACCACTCTCCAGAGGTTAAAGACACAATATACACACTATTCAGGCGGAATATTAGTACCCCAAACTAACACATACAAGACCTAAAGTGCTGTCACCATCACACACACACTCATACTGGACACACATATCTTAACTGCTCATTCTCAATGTTCGCCTTTCCTTATATCATCGTTAAAAGGATTTAAATTTTAAATAAGATTTTAAACTTTACTTTTTCCTGTAGCTTTTACCTAACTTTACTTAAACTTTACTTTTAACCAGATTCAAAGCATGTCTGTTCATTATTCATTTAAAAATTTTTCTTTCTAGAAAAGTCAGCTGGGTTGTTTTGGTTCATTATTATTATTTTGTTTAAGCTTGCCTTACCAGGCCTGATAACAGAAAGACAGACAGAGTACCAATCCCTTCCTCCAGCAGTCTCTCTCACTATACAAATAATCTCTTCAACAGCCTCCTAAGACTGAAACTTAATTAATCATAGTCTAGAACCCTTAATAGTTCACAAATGTTAATATACAAATGTTTAACTCAAATTAGAACCATTACAACAATATAAAATACATTATGCTATGAGCATTTCTAAGGTTATCTTTAGTTTGAATACGGTACTTGTATAAATTCCTTTGTTATCCAAACTCTACAAAAACTGTCTTAATCTTTAGTCACCACCATGTCTAATGACCTTCAGGAGTTAAAACCATCTTATAGACATATTAGTTCAAAATCAACACTTCTATAATTTTCCTTGCCCATAAGGCAACCAACATCATGTTCCTGATATAAACTAATAAGTTTTGTTACTGTCTCCCCAACACATAATGACAATCCCCTCATCGTCTCAGCTGGCTCTTGAATGCCCATTCCCATTAGCTCTTTATCTATAATCTCCTTCTCTTCAGGGTGTTGTCCCCTGGCATAGTTGCAGACACTTGTCACAATGAACAACAAGCCATACAATGAATGCGGTTTCTGGTGAGTGGCATAGAGGAACTTACGTTTATGGGCCAGACTGCCGTAACTCGTCACAGCTTCATCTCCCCTTAACGGTATAAGGACGCTGGTGGCCTCACAGCTCCTGCTCAACTCTCATACCCATCTCACATAACAGTGTCTTTACGGTGACCCCCTGGCTTGGGTTGCCCTCTGTTAGGCCAAAGAGGATCTTACCCGTCATTGGGTGATCACCTCGTACCCACTGGAAACTGCTCTTTCCCATCACACAATCAGTTATTTCAACAGAACTCAGCTGTTTTCTGGAGCTTAGGAAAGGCACATTCAAGAGTCACGTCATCCGGACTGCCTAATAGTGTTAAGGGAGACAGGTTAATAACAACAGTATTTAATCACTCAAATTTGTTAGACCTGTCCGAATCAACAAAATCTCAGTGAACTTTATTCACAACCATCCATTCAGTGTACTGTTACCTCTGTAGCTGGAGCCATCGGCCCTGTTTCATGGTGGAGGCTAAAATGAGACCAAGTTACAATTACCTAGTCAAAATGTCACTTCTATCGTTTAAGGTCTGTATTACTATTTTAAAGACTTCTTTAAAGTCATTCAGTTTTAATTTTAAAACATTTACAAATACAAATTGCCCTCTGCATGGCAATGATTTCTTTTAACATCTCTGTGTCTATAATTTTCAACTGAAACACTGTGCTTTACTATAAATAGCTTATTATCACTTATAACAGCTCTTATATTGAATGAGAGAGAGACTCTGAGGCATTTAGAACTGGCACACTGTACTTTCATAAACATCAAACATCATACTTTACCTACCATTCTTTAACTCTAGCCCAGCTTAAGGCATCTTTGCCAGAAATTACATGTGTTTTCAAATAACATAATTTTATAGTTGTCTTTTGCCCATATATCAGGGAATTTAGACATTACAAATTTCCACTCAGATTGAGTCTCTGTCGCACTGGCACTTTCAGTCACACACACACCAGATCCAGATAAGCGAACTGTTTCAGCCAAATCACAAGCTTATCTTTTAAAAACCAAAACATCAGCTCTGTTCTTTTCATGGTCAACACTAACAGGCTTTTTTTGTTTAATCAAATGCCTTTCTACACATTTTACATTTAGCAACTGTTAATCCTATAACACTGCTTCTGAATTATTTTATCTTAAAGAAAGAGTAATAATTATTCTAGTTCTTAGTAACGTTTCAAATTTCATCTCAATTTTAGTCATCAGGTTCTCAATTACCATAGTTTTAACACCTGACTTCAATGTTTTCTCTAGGAGTTTATCAATCTGCTATTAGGATCCACACTAACTTTCGTACAACTCTTTAAAGTGTTTCATTAAAACACAATCATCCTTTTAGTTACTTCCATATTTTGCAACTCAAATTTCTTTTTAGTCATTATCTGTAATTTTACATCAACTGGTACTTATCCATTCACGTTACAACAACCGGTGCTTTAGATCTTTCCTTTAAAAGGAATTCCTTAAGTCTTCAATCTTATGACCTTATTTTTATCTCCTGTTCTTTCTCAGACGAAAACTTTAATATCGTCATTTAAACACTGATCTACTTTCAAACCCACATTAATACCCGAAATTTTGTCACTTTATCACATTTTTAAACACCTTCTCGGTGGGCATTTACAGTTACGTGTTAAATGGCCCTGCTGACCAAAATTAAAACACTTTGTCACCTGGTGGGTTTGTTTCAGCCTCAACTACAGCCACAGACACCTTGCCTAGTTTGATCACTGTGAGCTTGCAAACGGCTCCAACTTACTGCACACCATTTTAGCAGTGTGTCCCAACCAGGAATGTAAACAGAGCCACTGATAAGCAGTTCTCTGTATTCTTGTTACAATCACAATAACCAAATCATAATCTTCATCATTATTATTATCATTGGCAATATTAATTTTCATAAGCTCCACCGAAATGCTAAAAACATTATAAGGGGTTTTCACAAAGTTTCTGTTTATCTTTGTCACGCTTGTCCAAGGAAATGATCCCCGACACATAATTTCCTTTATAATACATACAATATATTTTCGCTTAAATGGCTTAATATCAACAAAATATCCGACATTTTACATTATTTGAATTCCAAAATCTGTCTTTACATCTCTCTAATTCGGTATTATCATCACCAACACTAATTACCATAGCAAGTACACATTTAACATCCGGAAGCCGGGTTGAATAAGCATGCGCTGTTACTGTACTCCCAGCATAGCTGGAGTCTTTAGGTTCAAAAGACAATGGTTGTCAAACCAAAAATAAACATAATTTCAATCATTATTTTACCACTAAAATATAGAATTGTTCCCCATTTTGCTTAAAACATTCTTCATATCATGTCAATCCCTGTCAATCATACAATGCCTTATTTTTATTCTGAAACTCACTTTTCATACAATTTAAACAGTTAATTTGACTTCCATAAATTCTGTAAGAAATTTTATTTTCTTCACATATAGTTTTCTACTATATTTCTTCTCAATCTTTCCCTACATGCCAGTTCCTTCATTATCTAACCAGTTCATGATTGTTTGCACAATCCTTTTGTCCCGCTGCCCTGTTCCACTGGTTCTCGCACACTCTTAGTCTAGTTGTGTTCAGTGTTCCCTCCCTGGGGAAATCATGGTATTTTATCAGTTTTTTCAATGTCTAACATACATTTTTCTACTCAAGTATTATCATATTACTCAAATCTCAATCCTTCACAAAGACAGCCTTATTTTCTCTCATTTGACAAAACACCGGTGTACCAAATTTCGCAAGCTTGCTTTTGAGACATCCCCATACTGGCCGTTTTTCTGTTCTCTGTGGATTTCTCTTCAACGCGCGTTTTCTTAACCTGTTAGGCGTCCCCAACAGACCCGATTTTTTCTTTTAACCCTTTATGGGGCAAGTAACCATATTTAGTCACTTCCGCACACATTTAAAATGCCCTCCCCTGTCTCCATTTGGAGTTGTAGAGTCATATGGTTTTCTCTCAGCCAATCAGGGGAGATCAAGCTATCTGACAGATATTGATATCAAGTTACCTGACCAATCAGCAGTGGCCTGGAGGACCTCAAACACAGCCATCTTGCAGAAATCACAAATATTGCTTTTTTGAACCTGGCTTCTCCCACAGCTATAGTAATAACATCATAACGAAACATGGTAAGTTGATGTAACTCACACATTTTTTGGTTGAATAGTTGTGTTAAAGATTAAGATTGTTGTTATTTGCATAGCATTTGTAAAAATTAGCTTAATGTTTGGCTGAAAACTAAAGGCACCATATTTGATCATATGCCCCATTCACCTAAGTGGCACAAGTGTCCATTTTTAGACATATGCCTTATGAATGTGTGTTTTTTTATTATAGGTAAATGGCATACACAGGTGCTTATTGTTAGTGTGAGGCCTATACTGTGTGAATTGATTTTAATTACTGAATATTGGTTTGTGATAAAACACAATTATGAGCAAATATAAGTGATACTAACAATAATTATAATTGTATTTTCTGTTTTTATTGTGCTTTTATATTTTCTATGTCAATACTCTTTTCCCATTAGATCTACATTACACTGTTACTGTTTTCCTCAACAAATAAATCAGAGTTGGTTTAATATTGACTAAGCATATCCCTTTTGCAGCTGTCTGCTTGGCTATTTTATGGGAAGAGGGATACCATTGTTGTTCCCGTAAACCCTGCCATCAGCGATGATGATAGCTCAGAGGAAGAAGACAGATACCTCAAGACATAGATGTCTCTCAATAAATGTTCCTTGCAGTTTGTGCCTATAATAAATAAATGTTCCTTGCAGTTTGTGTTTTTTTCTCATTTTTTTTTAATTCACTCTCAGTAATTTCTTTTACCCTAGACCGGCAAGTGCTCATATATGGTAACTTCATTGACCTTGATTTGCAATGCAAAGATTAAAAAAAATTAGATTTTTTTTTTTTTTTTTATGTCCTGTAACAACCCCCATTAGCTTTCTGAGGTTAAAATGTTGAATTTCCAAATATTTCAATGAGTGCCCTATAAAGGGTTAACCCAAATCGGTCGGGTTGCACTGTTAGTGCCCTCCTAATTATGGTTTACCAAAAATTCTTTTTTGGTTCCCCTTAATTAGCCTCGGTACCTAAAAACAATTTGCTCCGTGATGGAACAACTAATTTTCAGGTTCTCTTATCTATTTGAAATCTCTTGATCTGTCCATAGATCTCAATTAATCTCAGATAATATTCTCTCGTATCTGTTTGAAAACTCTTGATCTGTCCATAGATCTCAATTAATCTCAGATTACGTACCACAGAAACAGCCCTCAGCCAATATGGTTCAATTTCACTCTTCCCCCCAATTAAACTGAATTTAATTAGCTTACCCAAAAGAAAATAAATTTAACTGTCTCTTACCAGAGATGCTTCTGTTGCCACCGGGTTCTTTCAATTGATTCCAGTGGAGTTTCTCCTGGCCCTGATAGCGGTCGGCCCCTCTCTCTGAAACTTACGAGGTAGAGCTGGAACTGCTCAGTCCAGGTGGCCAAACACCGTCCGCTCTCAGGTCCAGAAGGCACTCCCAAGGAATCCCACTCTGACACCGAAACTGTTGTGGCGAAAATTCATTAAACAAACATCACTGCGTAAGAGACACTCATAGTCAAATTATAAAAATATAATTATTTATTCTTGCAAGAATAGGAGCATTCTAATACACAGTTGTTACCCTGTGCAGAAGAGTGACACACCCCCAGACAGACTGAACTAGCTTTTATCTTAGTTTCAAGGCCTTCTTCCCCCCAGAGCCTTCCTCCCAGTAGTTTTCCATAGACGTCACTAGTTGGCCCACTAAGCCTCCCTGCACCAAATGGCCTTCTGACATCTAGGTCAGAGGTCCTTGTTCGTCTGTTCTCTGGAGTGTCTCCCCCTTCTGCCTCCCCAGGTACATAAACAGAATCTTCTCTCACTACAAGTGAGAGACACACATGTGACATTCTTTGAATCATCTATATTTTACTGAAGATAAATTAATATCATAAAACCGCCACCACAACTCCTTCTGATGTTAAACCAGCCATACAAAGTCCTTATGGAACTACTGAACATATTTCTGGCCAAAGATTTCTTGAACATTAACTTAATATACAATCAGATCGTCTTCTATTGGTGTTATATAAGCCACACTGAAGTCCATATTTGACCAAAGGAACATATTTCTGGCCAAAGAATCCTCGATCTTGAACTTTCTATACATACTCATGGACTCCTACTGATGCTTCAGAAGTCATTTAGAAGACCATATTTGACCTATTGAACTTTTTTCTGATCAAAGGGTCTTCAAAAAATTGATAAACTTATAGACTCCTTCTGATGTTAAATCAGTCATACAGAGGTTCCTTATGGACCTACTGAACATATTTGTGGCCAAAGAGTTCTTTAACATTAACAATATAAAATCAGATTGTCTACTTTTGATGTTATTTTAGCCACACTGAAGTCCATATTTGAACCAAGGAACATATTACTGGCCAAAGAATCCTCGATCTTGAACTTTCTATACATACTCATAGACTCCTACTGATGCTTCAAAAGTCATTTAGAAGACCATATTTGACCTATTGAACTTTTTTCTGATCACAGGGTCTTCAAAAAATTGATAAACTTATAGACTCCTTCTGATGTTAAATCAGTCATACAGAGGTTCCTTATGGACATACTGAACATATTTGTTGCCAAAGAGTTCTTTAACATTAACAATATAAAATCAGATTGTCTACTTTTGATGTTATTTTAGCCACACTGAAGTCCATATTTGAACCAAGGAACATATTACTGGCCAAAGAATCCTCGATCTTGAACTTTCTATACATACTCATAGACTCCTACTGATGCTTCAAAAGTCATTTAGAAGACCATATTTGACCTATTGAACTTTTTTCTGATCACAGGGTCTTCAAAAAATTGATAAACTTATAGACTCCTTCTGATGTTAAATCAGTCATACAGAGGTTCCTTATGGACATACTGAACATATTTGTTGCCAAAGAGTTCTTGAACATTAACAACATAAAATCAGATTGTCTACTTTTGATGTTATTTCAGCCACACTGAAGTACATATTTGAACCAAGGAACATATTTCTGGCCAAAGAATCCTCGATCTTGAACTTTCTATACACACTCATAGACTCCTACTGATGCTTCAAAAGTCATTTAGAAGACCTTTTCTGACCTTATGAACTCATTTCTGGTCAAAGGGTCTTCAAAAAAATTTAAACTCCATAAACGTATAGACTCCTTCTGATGTTAAACCAGCCATACAGAGGTTCCTTATGGAAGTACTGAAAATATTTGTGGCCAAAGAGTTCTTGAACAATAACCATATAAAATCAGATTGTCTACTTTTGATGTTATTTTAGCCACACTGAAGTCCATATTTGAAGCAAGGAACATATTTCTGGCCAAAGAATCCTCGATCTTGAACTTTCTATAACATACTCATGGACTCCTACTGATGCTTCATAAGTCATTTAGAAGACCATATCTGACCTTTTGAACTTTTTTCTGTTCAAAGGGTCTTCAAAAACCTAAAAAAAAAACTTATAGACTCCTTCTGATGTTAAATCAGTCATACAGAGGTTCTTTATGGAACTACTGAATATATTTCTGGCCAAAGAGTTCTTGAATATTAACTAAATATACAATCAGATTGTCTTCTATTGGTGTTATTTTAGCCACACTGTAGTCCATATTTGACCCAAGGAACATATTTCTGGCCAAAGAATCCTCGATCTTGAACTTTCTATACATACTCATGGACTCCTACTGATTCTTCAGAAGTCATTTAGAAGAGCAAATTTGACTTTTTTTTTTACTTTTTCTGTTCAAAGGGTCTCCAAAAAAACAACAACAAAACTTATAGACTCCTTCTGATGTTAAATCAGTCATACATAGGTTCCTTATGGACCTACTGAACATATTTGTGGTCAAAGAGTTCTTGAACATTAACTTAATATACGACCAGATTGTCTTCTGTTGGTGATATTTTAGCCACACTCTGAAGTCCGTATTTAACCCAAGGAACATATTTCTAGCCAAAGAGTTCTTGAACATTAACTTAATATACAATCAGATTGTCTTCTTTTGATGTTATATTAGCCACAGTAAAGTCCATTTTTGACCCAAGGAACATATTTCTGGCCAAAGAATTCTCGATCTTGAACTTTCTATACATACTCATGGACTCCTATTCATGCTTCAGAAGTCACTTGGAAGACCACATTTGACCTATTGAACTTTTTTTCTGATCAAAGGGTCTTCAAAAAATGTATAAACTTATAGACTTCTTCTGATGTTAAAAAAGTCATTCAGAGGTTCCTTAAGAACATATTGAACCTACAGACCTACTGAACATATTTGTGGCCAAAGGTTTCTTGAACATTAACAATATAAAATCAGATTGTCTACTTTTGATGTTATTTTATCTACACTAAAGTCCATATTTGACCCAAGGAACATATTTCTGGCCAAGGAGTTCTTAATAATTATCTTAATGTCCAATCAGATTGTATCTTTTGATGTTATTTTAGCTACACTAAAGTCCATATTTGACCCAAGGAACATATTTCTGGCCAAAGAATTCTCGATCTTGAACTTTCTATACAATTCATTGACTCCTACTGATGTATCATAAGTCATTTAGAAGACCATTTCTGACCTTTTGAACTTATTTCTGGTCAAAGGGTCTTCAAAAAATGTATAAACTTATAGACTCATTCTTATGATAAAATCTGCCATACAGAGGTTCCTTATGGAAATACTGAACATATTTCTGGACGAAGAGTACTTGAACTTAGTATACAATCAGATTGTCTTCTTTTGATGTTATTTTAGCCACACTGAAGTCCATATTTGACTCAAGGAACAAATTTCTGGCCAAAGAATCCTTGATCTTGAACTTTCTATACATACTCAAACTCATACTGATGCTTCAAAAGTCATTTAGAAGACTATTCCTGACCTTTTTAACTTATTTCTGGTCAAAGGGTCTTCAAAAAAAATTATAAACTTATAGACTCCTTCTAGAAATTTCAATATTGAGAACTCTTTGCCCAGAAATATGTTCAGTAGCTCAAAAAGGGACCTTTTAATGGCTGTTTTAACATTGCGCGAAGTCAGTCTATAGTGAGTATTCCTGGACTCTGGCCAGAAATATGTTCAGTAGGTCAAACATGGAGTTTTATATGGCTGATGTAACATCAGAAGGAGTCTAAGAGAATGTTTAGAAATGTCAAGATCTAGTACTCTATGGCCAGTAATAAGCTGATTTTTAATATCAGGAGTCAATATGTTTAGATAGATAAAGGTTAAAGACTCTTTGGGCAAAAACATGTTCAGTAGGTCAAAAAGGGACCTCTCGATGACTGATTTAACATCATTAGGAGTCTAAAAGTTTATATAGTTTGAAACTTTTTGAGGACCCTTTGACCAGAAATAGGTTCAATAGGTCAGATATGGACTTCTAAGTGTCTTATGAGGCATCAGAAGGAGTCTATGAGAATGTTTAGAAAGTTCCAGATCGAGGAATGTTTTCCAGTAAAAGTTTTCCAGGTCAAACATGGACTTCTGTATGACTGATTTAACATCAGAATGAGTTAATATGTATAGAAAGATAATGTTCAAAGACTCTTTGAACAAAAATGTGTTCAGTAGTTCAAAAAGGGACCTCTGTATGGTTGGTTAACATCAGGAGGAGTATATAAGTTTATATAGTTTAAAACCTTATCCGGAACCTTTGAATAGGTTCATTTTTTTTATATACTTCTAAATGAAGCATCAGAAGGAGTATATGAAAATGTATGGAAATACTCTAGGACCAGAAATATCGAAGCAGGTCAAAATGCGAACTCTTTATGGCTGATTTGACATCAGAAGGAGTCTATAAGTTTATGATAGTAATAATAATTTTAAGGACTCTTTTGCAGTAATAATCTTTTTAAGGACTCCTTTGCCAAAGATTTGTTCAATCGGTCAAATATGGACTACTGTCTACCTGATATAACATTGCGAGAAGTCAGTTTGTATGTATAGTGAGTTACAGTTCACGGACTCTGGCCAGAAATATGTTTGATAGGTCAAAAATGGACATTTGTATGGCTGATGTAAGAAGGAGTCTATGAGAATCTATAGACAGTTCAATGTTGAGTACTCTAGGGCCAGAAATAAGTCGAGAAGGTCAAAAACGGTCTACTGTCTGGCTAATATAACATCACAATTAGTCAATCTATATGGATAAATAGCAAGTTAAATGTTTTAAAACTCTTTGCTTTGACCAGAAATATGTTTAGTAGGTCAAAAGGAACCTCTGTATGGCTGACCTCTGTCAGAAGGAGTCTATATGGCTAATATAACATCACAATTAGTCAATCTATATGGATAAATAGCTAGTTAAATGTTTTAAAACTCTTTGCTTTGACCAGAAATATGTTTTGTAGGTCAAAAGGGACCTCTGTATGGCTGACCTCTGTCAGAAGGAGTCTATAACTTTATATAGTTTAAAAAAAATTAAGGATCCTTTGACCAAAAATAAGTTCAATAGGTCAGATATGGACAGGCAGGGGTCAACAATTATGAATAGAAAGCTCCATTTCAAGTACTGTTTGGCCAGAAAAGTTTTCAGTAGGTCAAATATGAATTTTTGTCTGACTGATATAACATCAGAAGACAATAATCTGAATGTATTCTGTTCATCTTTAAGGACTCTTTAGCCAATTATATGTTATGTGGGTCGAATATAGATTTCTGTATTGCTGATTTATCACCAGAAGGACTCTCTAAGTTTAGAATATATATAAAAAAAGTTTTTGAGGAATCTTTTTCCAAAAATATTTTCAATTGGACAAAAATGGACTACTGTATTGCTGATATAACCTCACAAGAAGTCAATCTAAGTGAATAGTAAGTTAGGCAAGGACTCATTGGCAAGAAAAATGTTCAGTAGGTCAAAAACTGAGTTTTGTATAACTGATGTAATATCAGGAGTCTACAAGAATCTATATAAAAATTTCAAGACTGAGTACTCTTTGGCCAGACCTATGTTCAGTAGTTCAAAAAGGGACCTCTGTATGGCTGATTTAACATCATTAGGAGTCTAAAAGTTGATATACCCATACGGAAATGTACTAAATGTACATATATGTGAAATATACATATATGAAACATACAGTGGTGTGAAAAAGTGTTTGCCCCTTGGTAAATATGAACAAAGATGGCTGTAAAAAATAAATCTGCATTGTTAATCCTTTTGATATTTTCTTAAAAAAATTAGCAAAAATCTAACCTTTCATTGAAGTAAAAGAATTGAAAGTTGGGGGGAAAATCACATTATGAAATAAATGTTTTTCTCCAAAACACGTTGGGAACAATTATTTGCCCCCTTTTATTAAATACTTTTTGCAACCTCCTTTTTCCAAGATAACAGCTCTGAGTCTTCTCCTATAATGCCTGATGAGTTTGGAGAACACCTGACAAGAGATCAGAGACCATTCCTTCATACAGAATCTCTCCAGATCCTTCAGATTCCCAGATCCATGTTGATGCTTCTTCTCTTCAGTTCAGCCACTCATTTTCTATAGGGTTCAGGTCAGGGACTGGGCTGGCCATTGCAGATGCTTGGTTTTGTGCTCAGTGACACATTTTTGTTTTGATTTTGATGCTTGTTTTTGGATCACTGTCCTGTTGGAAGATCCAACCACGGCCCATTATAAGATTTCTAGCAGAGGCTGTCAGGTTTTGATTTTTTATCTATTGGTATTTGAACGAATCCATGATGCCATATATCTGAACAAGATGTCCAGGACCTCTGGCAGAAAATTAGGCCCACAACATTAAAGATACAGCAGAGTATTTCATTCTACACATGGGGTACTTTTTTATCCCTGTGTGCACCAAACCCATCTTAAGTGTTTGCTGCCAAAAAGCTCTTTTTTTTGTTTCATCTGACCATAGAACGTTTGAAAAGTAACTGACACTACTGGAACTTCAAACGGGACGGGTTCTATGGTCAGATCAAACAAAAAAATTTGCTTTTTTGGCAGCAAACACTTAAGATGGGTTTGGTGCACACAGGGATAAAAAAGTCCCCCATGTGTAGAATGAAATACTCTGCTGTATCTTTAATGTTGTGGGCCTAATTTTCTGCCAGAGGTCCTGGACATCTTGTTCAGATATATGGCATCATGGATTCGTTCAAATACCAATAGATAAAAAAATCAAAACCTGACAGCCTCTGCTAGAAATCTTATAATGGGCCGTGGTTGGATCTTCCAACAGGACAGTGATCCAAAAACAAGCATCAAAATCAAAACAAAAATGTGTCACTGAGCACAAAACCAAGCATCTGCAATGGCCAGCCCAGTCCCTGACCTGAACCCTATAGAAAATGAGTGGCTGAACTGAAGAGAAGAAGCATCAACATGGATCTGGGAATCTGAAGGATCTGGAGAGATTCTGTATGAAGGAATGGTCTCTGATCTCTTGTCAGGTGTTCTCCAAACTCATCAGGCATTATAGGAGAAGACTCAGAGCTGTTATCTTGGAAAAAGGAGGTTGCAAAAAGTATTTAATAAAAGGGGGCAAATAATTGTTCCCAACGTGTTTTGGAGAAAAACATTTATTTCATAATGTGATTTTCCCCCCAACTTTCAATTCTTTTACTTCAATGAAAGGTTAGATTTTTGCTAATTTTTTTAATAAAATATCAAAAGGATTAACAATGCAGATTTATTTTTTACAGCCATCTTTGTTCATATTTACCAAGGGGCAAACACTTTTTCACACCACTGTATCCACATAGAAAGTGAAAACATATATGTAGCCTACATATATCTACCAATATATAAAACCTATTAGAAAATGGAACAATTTCATATATTGTAAAAAGAATGATAATGTCTGCAACTGCTTCAAGCTCCCATATTTAATACAAAACAAAACAAAGTTGCAATGATAACATTGGGATAGCATTTTAATGTATTATACTTCACTGCATATGATTTCAATTAGACTGAGCATTGTCTGCACATGTGTGTTATCTCTTCAATGAACATCGGAATAAGTTCCTTCTTGTAAGTATTGCAATGCAATGCATATGTTGTATTAAATTCAATGGACAAGCAAAGCAATGCAAAGCAATGCAAAGCAATGCAAAGCAATGCAAAGCAAAGCAATGCAATGCAATGCAATGCAATGCAATGCAATTGAATGCAATGCAATGCAATGCAATGCAAAGCAAAGCAAAGCAAAGCAAAGCAAAGGAATGCAAAGCAATGCAAAGCAATGCAAAGCAATGCAATGCAATGCAATGCAATGCAATACAATGCCATACAATGCAATACAATGCAATGCAATGCAATGCAATGCAATGCAATGCAAGGCAATAAATTGCAAAGCAATGCAAAGCAAAGCGAAGCAATGCAAAGCAATGCAAAGCAAAGCAAAGCAAAGCAAAGCAAAGCAATGCAATGCAATGCAATGCAATTTCAATATAATGCAATTGAATACAATAAAATACAAAGCAATGCAATGCAATACAATGCAATGCCACATCACAATGCACATGTGTGTTTTCTCATAAATGAACATCGTAATAAGTTCCTTCTTGTAAGCATTGCAATGTAACATCACATATGTTGTATTAAATTCAATGGACAACGGATGGACATATTTTGTGCATGCAATGAAATACAATGCAAAGCAATACAATGCAATGCCACATCACATACAGTGAAGAAAATAAGTATTTGAACACCCTACTATTTTGCAAGTTCTCCCACTTAGAAATCATGGAGGGATCTGAAATTGTCAACGTAGGTGCATGTCCACTGTAAGAGACATAATCTAAAAAAAAAAATCCAGAAATCACAATGTATGATTTTTTAACTATTTATTTGTAAGATACAGCTGCAAATAAGTATTTGAACACCTGTCTATCAGCTAGAATTCTGACCCTCAAAGACCTGTTAGTCTGCCTTTAAAATGTCCACCTCCACTCCATTTATTATCCTAAATTAGAGATCCACCTGTTTGAGGTCGTTAGCTGCATAAAGACCCCTGTCCACCCCATACAATCAGTAAGAATCCAACTACTAACATGCCCAAGACCAAAGAGATGTCCAAAGACACTAGAGACAAAATTGTACATCTCTACAAGGCTGGAAAGGGCTACGGGGAAATTGCCAAGCAGCTTGGTGAAAAAAGGTCCACTGTTGGAGCAATCATTAGAAAATGGAAGAAGCTAAACGTGACTGTCAATCTCCCTCGGACTGGGGCTCCATGCAAGATCTCACCTCGTGGGGTCTCAATGATCCTAAGAAAGGTGATAAATCAGCCCAGAACTACACGGGAGGAGCTGGTCAATGACCTGAAAAGAGCTGGGACCACCGTTTCCAAGGTTACTGTTGGTAATACACTAAGACGTCATGGTTTGAAATCATGCATGGCACGGAAGGTTCCCCTGCTTAAACCAGCACATGTCAAGGCCCGTCTTAAGTTTGCCAATGATCATTTGGATGATCCAGAGGAGTCATGGGAGAAAGTCATGTGGTCAGATGAGACCAAAATATAACTTTTTGGTCATAATTCCACTAACTGTGTTTGGAGGAAGAAGAATAATGAGAGCCATCCTAAGAACACCATCTCTACTGTGAAGCATGGGGGTGGTAGCATCAAGCTTTGGGGGTGTTTTTCTGCACATGGGACAGGGTGACTGCACTGTATTAAGGAGAGGATGACCAGGGCCATGTATTGCGAGATTTTGGGGAACAACCTCCTTCCCTCAGTTAGAGCATTGAAGATCGCTGAAGGCTGGGTCTTCCAAAATGACGATGACCCGAAGCACACAGCCAGGATAACCAAGGAGTGGCTCTGTAAGAAGCATATCAAGGTTCTGGCGTGGCCTAGCCAGTCTCCAGACCTAAACCCAATAGAGAATCTTTGGAGGTAGCTCAAACTCCGTGTTTCTCAGCGACAGCCCAGAAACCTGACTGATCTAGAGAAGATCTGTGTGGAGGAGTGGGCCAAAATCCCTCCTGCAGTGTGTGCAAACCTGGTGAAAAACTACAGGAAACGTTTGACCTCTGTAATTGCAAACAAAGGCTACTGTACCAATTATTTTCTCAGGTGTTCAAATACTTATTTGCAGATGTATCTTACAAAGAAATAGTTAAAAAATCATACATTGTGATTTCTGGATTTTTTTTTTTTAGATTATGTCTCTCACAGTGGACATGCACCTACGATGACAATTTCAGACCCCTCCATGATTTCTAAGAGGGAGAACTTGCAAAATAGCAGGGTGTTCAAATACTTATTTTCTTCACTGTATGTTATATGATACTGCTTCCATGCACAAGGGAATCAATTAGTTCTGTATGCTTCACAATGCAACAGCTTCTATGTTATGATATATCTCTTCATTACACAACTAAATTAGTTAGTTATTGTATGCAATGCTATGAAAGACAGCATATTTAATGTATGCACATGTTATCTCTTCAATGAACATCGTAATAAGTTCCATCTTGTAAGCATTGCAATGTAACATCATTAAATTTGTATTAAATTCAATGGACAACGGATGGATATATTTCGTGCATACAATGAAAGGCAATACAAAGCAACGCAAACCAATGCAATTCCAATGCAATAAAATAAAATGCAATGCAACGAAATACAATGCAATGCAATGCTGTCACATGTCAAATAATGCTGCTTCAATAGACAAGGGAGTCAATTATTTCTTTATACTTCGCAATGCAACAGCTTATTCGTTATGTTATATCTCTTCATTACACTACTAAATAGGTTTGTTATTTTAAGCAATGCTATGAAAGATAGCATATTTAATGCATTTTACTTCACTGCACAACGAATTCAAATAGACTGAATATGCAGTGCAATGCAATAGCACATATCGTGTGTTCTATCTTCAATGAACATTGGAATAAGTTCGTTCTTGTAAGCATTCCATTGCAACAGCACATATGATGTGTTATCTCAAATGCACAACAAAATTACTCAGATCTTGAATGCAATGCATAAATGCGCGAAGAATGCAGAAAGAAAAATGTAAGAATGCACAACGAAATAAGTTTGTTCTTTTATATTCTGTTCTGACCAATTGCGTAGCTTGAGCAAAGGCTTAACAGATAGCGTACAACTTGAAAAAAGAACTCCAGAAAGCAGTCTTCATAACTTTAGGGACTTTACTGGTGATTCACTTCTCAATAATTTTCTGTAAAACTACAAACAAGAAGAAAAATATGTATGAACATTATGTTCACATTTACATACATACGTATATCCAGCTTAACATTACGGTTTGAATTTGTACATAGTTCCATTCACACAATTTTAAGTAATATACACAGCAAAATTATATTCAAATGAGATCATGTACAAACAGACGAGAAATTAGCATGTCAGTATGCTACAACATAGCACGTTACCAATAACACAATAAAGTGAGCTTACAACAAAAATATCGCAAATAATCTCGATCTAATGATTGTTAAACACTTTAAATCACTATTTAGTGTGAAATATATCACTTACAGACATATATTTCCAAGGTTTACATGATGGAATCAATAGCCGATAGAAACTGCCTGCACGTAGTTCTTGATTGCGTTCACTGAGGGAAACCGAAAGTAAACTATATAAACAATACCTTAAATGATGCAATACCTTAAATGTCCACTGGGAGGCAGAAAATAAACACAGCTAGCCATAAGCAACAGCACACTCCCCTCCTGGTATAATAAATTATTATACCACTATTTATCCTTCTGTGACTTCCCCGGCAGGAGTAGTACTATCTCTGAGACAGGCCTTAAGTAAACTTTTGCAGATCCTTCTTTAATTATCTTTACCTCTACCTTCCTCACTTTATCATCACCACTAGCTATAGTTTTCACGATGAGTCCAATCGGCCACTCATTACGTTTCACATTTGAGTCCTTAAGCAAGACGACATCACCTTCCTCAAGATCTCGTCTTTTCTCAGTCCATTTCCTCCGTACTTGCAATGTTGCAAGATAGTCTCTCCCCCATGCCTTCCAGAAAGCATCCGCCAGACACTGAACCTGTCTCCATTCTTTCTTGTAAAGGTCCTTCATGTCAAAGTCCCCAAGAGGTGCTGGTTAAGTGCTAGCCTTTTGGGTGTGAAGCATTGCAGGGGATAGAACTTCCAATGTGTCAGGATCAGAAGAAATAGGAAGTAAAGGTCTAGCATTCATTATTGCCATGACCTCTGACATGAGAGTAGTCAAAACCTCATGGGAAAGACGGGAACGACCGGTTTTTAGCAGCAATGCATCCAGAATGCGTCGTGCTATGTTGATCATTCTTTCCCAAGCTCCTCCCATGTGGGAAGAGTGGGGAGCATTAAACGTCCATACGCAACCATGCTCCTGTAAGTAACCTTTTAGTTCTGGATCATCGGTATTGATGTTCAGTTCTCGACAGGCTCCGATGAAATTAGTCCCTCTGTCAGATCTGAAGTGTTTGACCGGTCCACGAACTGCCAAGAACCGTCTGAGAGCGTTAATGAAACTTGAGGTTGACATGGACTCAATGACTTCCAGGTGGACAGCCCTAGTACTTAAGCAAGAGAAAATGACGACCCATCTTTTACTTTCAGCACTGCCCCCTCTAGTGCGGCGTGATGTTATATTCCATGGCCCAAAAACATCCAGGCCCACATGAGTGAATGGAGGATCCACTTTCACTCTGTCAAAAGGTAAATCTGACATTTTCTGTGTTTCAAATTTTCCTCTTAACTTCCTACAGATAACGCACTTATGAATCACATGGTTAATCAGTTTTGTTCCTTTTACAATCCAGAGCCCTGCTGATCGTAGTGCACCAGCAGTTAGATGACGTCCTTGATGTGCCACTTGATCGTGGTAGTGTCTGACCAACAACGTGGCTACGTGTTGACTCGCTGGAATAATTAGTGGGTGCTTTTCCTGTTCAGACATTTCTGCTGATTGTAAGCGACCTCCCACTCGAATCAGTCCTTCACGGTCTACAAAGGTAGATAGGTTCGTCAGAGCACTTTGCTGTGAGATTTCTTCACCTTTCATCAAACTTTTGAGTTCATCTTTATAATGCTCTTGCTGCACACATTTAATGATGCAGGTTTTTGCTTGTGTGCGCTCAGTCTGGAGACTTTTTTCGCACCAATGCCAGCCTTTACAATCCCCTGTATTTCCCTCTCGAGAAAATGATTTCGAAACATGGACAAGCATAGCTATGCTTCTTACAAGAGATCTCCACTCTGAGAAGCGCTCGAATCTGTGTGATCCTAGAGACAGTTCTGTCATCTTAGTGACCAAGGTTAGCACCTGAGGGCGAATCTCCTAATCCTCCTCTGGCCCTACAAGCTCAAACGATTCATTTTCAGGTGCGCTCCCGAGAATAGACTGATGGAGAAATTCTGGACCAGAGAACCAGTTAGTGTGAGGTAGGACAGCTGCTGGAATGAATCTGGTGCCAAGGTCTGCGGGGTTCAGGCCTGAATCAACGTGATGCCACTGTTCTGGCTTTGTGAAACATCTGATTTGTGCCACTCTGTTAGCAACATACACATAGAACCGTCGAGATGTGTTATAAATGTATCCTAAAACAATTCTGCTGTCAGTGTAGAATTCTACTGCAGTTAAATCCAGATCCAGCTCTTCTTTAATCAGTCCTGCCAGTTCAACAGCAAGAACTGCCGCACACAGCTCTAGACGTGGCACTGTGTGAGCAGGGTATGGTGCCAACTTTGTTTTTGCCATTACAAACCCAATGTGACATTGACCCTCTATAGTTACAACCCTAAGGTAAGCAATGGCTGCTATGGTCAAAGTGGAAGCATCAGCAAAAATGATTACCTCTCTCTTGGAAGTGTAGGACATAGAAACTGGTACATAGTTCTGCGAATCTGAACTTCTTTGAGATCGGTTAAAGAATCTGTCCATGCTTTCCACTTAACCTCCTTATCGGGTGGGAGCGGCGTGTCCCAGTCAAGTTGCTCTGACGATAGCTCTCTTACCAAAGCCTTACTCTGCATGGTAACAGGGGCAACAAGTCCCAAAGGATCGTAGAGACTATTAACTGTTGAAAGTATGCCCCGTCGTGTGAATGGTTTTACCTCGGTAGATACCTGGAAAGTGAAACAGTCAGTCTCTAAGTTCCAACTCAACCCTAAGCTTCTTTGGAGAGTGTTACGGCCAGCTCGTTTCGGTCGTACATAAAGCAACCAAGTACATCAGAAATGACTTGCAAGATTTTATTGGTCCTCAATAATTACAATAAAATAAATATAACAAAGTCTAGGGATTCCAAATCAACAAGGGTAAACATAATCCGGTCGGGGAGTAAAGAAGGTTGGTATGGGTTGTAGAACAGAAAGGTCTGAATGACTCCGCCAGGGCTATCAATCCACTGGACGAAGTGAAGAGGGGATGTTGAATCCAAGCTTTTATCCTCTCCACAATCAAAGATAACGATGAAGCAGGTGTGTGCAATCTCCCACGCTCTCTCCACGCAATACCACCACCAGCAGGCGAGCAAGCGGAACGCAGGGTCGTAACACCTCCCTCCAAAAGAAAAAGATTCAGCTATGAATCTAAAAATCAAAAACAAGAAAAGACAGTTAGCATAACCCAAAATAAGTGCAAGAGTACTCTGAACGTCGTCTTCTTCATCCTTCGGCACCTCTGGGCCCTAGAGATGCAAAGGAAAGGGACAACGTAGAGGTTAGGTCATGCTCTTGATAGTGTGTCAGCTATGATATTATCCTTCCCTCGAATGTGTTTAATCTCAAGATAAAACGGTTGTAAAATGAGACTCCATCGCATAAGTCGCTGGTTTTGATTCCTCATCCGATTTAAGAAAACCAACGGATTATGATCGGTATAGACAATAATCAGCGCAGCGATGGACCCTAAGTATACCTCGAAATGTTGGACTGCCAACACTAGGGCGAGAGCTTCCTTCTCAATAGTAGAGTATACTTGTTGATGTCGATTAAACTTTTTAGAAAAGTAACTTACAGGATGCAAAACCTTGCTCGAATCCTCCTGTAAAAGAACAGCGCCCGCACCACAAGCACTTGCATCGACTGCAAGGCTAAAAGATTTCTCAAAATCCGGGGCGGTTAGAACAGGGGCACATGCCAGCAACGCTTTACAATTGTTAAAAGCTTGTTGACAGAGCTCAGACCACTGAAAAGTTAACTTGGGACTCAATAGATCGGTAAGAGGGGAAACTACACTTGCGAAATTTTCACAAAAGCTTCGGTAATATCCCACCATACAGAGAAACCGTCGCAATTCACGACGAGTAGAGGGTACGGGAAAGTCACAAATGGCTTCAACCTTGGTCTCAATAGGTTTTACACAACCATTTCCCACTATTTTACCTAAATAGGTGTAGAGAGTTTAAGGATGAACCAAACACAAATTAATCAAATGAATCTCTCATGGGATTCATTCAAATGTGATTCAGCATTCCGGATCTGAACACCACATTCCAAAGTCACAAAAGTGGCTCCAGATTGTCTACTCTGGCCAAGAAAACCCCCAGAGAAGACTTTTATGGCCTTGCAGGCACCCAGAGATAAGCCAAAAACAGGAAAAACGCTGTCAATGTTTCATCCTTAAGCAAGACAAAGCTGCTCAGAAATGGTGAAACGAGGCCTGACCACCAAGGGGTCTGACCACCTTTGACCTCCCTCCTGCAGCACCACTGCTGAGCAGGACAGAGATGTAAAACAGACCACGCTTTCATGGAACAGAGAGACTTACACAGACTTACACAGACTTTTCATATAAAAATGCATACAATCATCCCAACAATGCTTGACTGACCTGTAATCAAAATATATATAACATAACATGATTATGTATTGGGTTACAACCCCTGTGTGTCTATTCTGCTTAGATCACATCTAAGTCATGTAATTGTTATAAATATTAGGTGTGTGAATGAAAGTGTGTCATGCTTCCTGTCAGCAGGATCGTATACGATAACCTGTTCTTAATTCAAAAGATGGCTTGATTGAAATCTGTGTAAAATGTTTTTGGTATGATTATAATAATCTATAATGTTTAAACTGTGGTCTCTTGTTCTTCTGCTAAGTGCTGGAACCCAGCAGATCCCAGATAACGATGAGTAGGAACTCAATACACCCCTAAAATGATGCCATTGTCTCATTGGTCAGAATTCTCCAAAAGAGGTTGGGCCAACTTTTCAGTTAAAGACCCGAACCGAGGAGTTACAGAGAGAGTTCGTTCGGGAGTTCAAAAACTTCCATCCAGGGAGTTCGGTTTTGAGTTCGGTTCGGTGTTGAATTAAGTTGGTGCCTCTCTCTATCAACAGCAAGAGAGTGTTCCCGTTCATGCTTCTCTCTGAAAACAACAAAGAGCGTGTTCGCACGCTTACATCGACCAGACCAAATTAGACCAGCAGACAAATAACCTATCAAGATCGGGGTTAAAACAGCTCATTCAAGCCATCTAACTCGTCTTACTTTCATTTCTTCCTTTATTTTCTTTTTCGTTGAAAGTCTCGGTTCTAAGTTAAGCTTTGCTGCAAAGTTTCGTTTAAACGTTTCGACTACAAAGCCCTTCCAACTTCAAAGACTTTCATCCATCCGCCAACACACCACGTGATTGGCGGCCCAAGATCTCGCAGGCACGAGGAGACAGCCAGCCACGGACACGGTGAACCCCCTACACACCGACGAAAAGGGGGTCCCTAAAGCAACACGGACAAGCAAGTAACACTCCAGACTCTTAACTGAACTGGTGCATTAATGTAAAATTAAATAACCCGCCAAAGAAACGATAGAAGGGTTAAATTAATGATTGATGGTTCGTTCAGGTCATGTCTTATAAGTGCATATAGAAACTTGGGATTTCACTATCTCACTCTTAAAACTCATTCTTTCCTCACTCTCTTTCTTTCTGCAACTTGTATGAATGCGTGTGCGTGTGTTTGTGTTAGATATTAGTTTTATGTTTTAGGATAATCAATAAAGTCTTGTTTATATTTTGGAAAGATATTTGCCTTGTGTTGTGCTTGCACATTTAATGTCTTGTACTGTCGATCTAAAGTTACCTTGCTAATACATAGTGTTTCACTATAGATTGGATATTTATATCTGTGCCAAGGTTATAATTACGGCCCGTTCAAATGAACTCTAAACGAGTCATTTGCTCGGTTCCATAGTGATTCGGTCAAGATTCATTGCAAATCGATGAATCATTCCTTTTGAGCTAAATTGGCCTTCCGGCCCCCCTTAAATACATTTTATGTATATTATTATTGATGTACATTCGTTACATAGGTAACGGTTGCTTTCGCGAATTCAGACTTAGCGAGGTTAACCGTAAGATTAGCTTTGGCTAGACGAGTAAATAGTTCTTTAATTTGGTTAAGATGTTCGGACCAAGATGAACTATATAACACCACGTCGTCAAGATATGCCTCACATCCTGACATTCCATACAGTATACGATTTACGAGATGCTGGAATGTCGCAGGTGCCTCACATCCTGACATTCCATACAGTATACGATTTACGAGATGCTGGAATGTCGCAGGTGCATTTCGCATTCCGAAAGGCATAACCGTATACTGTAGGAAAGCATCCGGTGTGACGAAGGCGGATAATTCCTTCGCTCGATCAGTCAGTGGCACCTGCCAATATCCCTTTAGAACAGTAATTCTTAAAGTGTGGTCCGCGGACCACTAGTGGTCCGCCATCGCCCCCTAGTGGTCCGCGAATGGAGATGACCTAAACTAGGCAAGTGTTTACAAAATCGTCACTTATTCTTCTATTCACTTAAACCCTTTCGATGCAGAGACAGACGCGCTCAGTGCTGTCATATATCACAACTAACAGGGCTGCCAACTCTCACGCATTCAGCGTGAGGCACACGCAATTGACCCTATTCTCACGCTCTCATGCCACCTCACCCATATTCTCACACAGACACTCGTGCAGCAGTAAGGGGGAAAAAAATCGCGCCGCATGATCTCGCAAAGCAACGCGCAAATAGATCAGACAGACAGTGTGAGTTTTTTGTGACAATTTTGAGGGAAATACACAATTTATTCCCATAAACTGTGTAGTCAGCAGGGGCGGCGCCAGATGATTTTTAATGGTGCTGAGGGGGTGCTGCGCGATTTATATAGCCTAAACATTGAAAATGAGCACAACTTGGCCACTGGATATTTAATATTCAATTACTTTAATTATCACAATTAAAGGTTTAATTTTATCAAATTAAACAAGCACAACATTCAGCATTCGATCAAATAGCCTATTGTTAAAGATTTATTATTATTAATAATGTTATTTCACCGTATCTCGTTATTTCGACATAATGTGTGCGTGTAACAAGCAAGATGTGTATTTGTAAATCCGGTGACATGTGCATTGACTTTTATTAATAAACAATTTTTTTTCTGTGTCAATCTCGGCTGCAAAAGTTGACGACCGCCATCTCCGTATGAACGCGCCTATAGAGAGAAATGCAAATAATAGATTACATAATCAGAGAGCCTGTACTTTTCGTTTTGATCTTTTTTTTGTTTAAAGACATTTCAAGCTTTCTATAGATAGGCTAGATATATTTCTCAAGTCTGGCTATGCTGAGTTTCAGTTAATTTATGAAGAGATGCGCTCTAGTTCACGTGCAATGCAAGTGATCGCGCCGGCGCCTCTAGTGATTATATTGTCTGCTATATATATTTGCTTCTTATTTAATAAATCCAGGCAAATGGTTGATGAAACATTGATTAAAATTAAGATACAATTAATACAAAACGAAATTCACTTTAAAGAAATGTTGTGTTTTCTGTTTGATGTCTCTGTGAAAGTTTTAAAGCATCTTTTAGTGCCGCTTTCAGAGCGCTCACGTCCGTATAATTGTTTTTTCCTCATAAATGCGAACACGAAAAATAAAATGAAATGAATATTTTATGCTCTGTGGAGACTACTGTTAGCCTACTCATAATTTGTATTCTGAATACGTAATACGTTGTATTCAGGTACTTTGAATGAGTGTTTATGCTTTCGAGGTTTTTAAATAAGCTTGATATGTGTTTGGGAAGAAGTTTATGTTTTGTTGACATCTCGAGTGTTTTCGGTATTATATTTCGTTTTTTTTTTTGGCTAAACAGCACAAGACTTTAATTAAGTAACGTTATAGCAATTCTGTTTATGCTGCGTGATTTATTTAAAGAAAAGTGCGCTCTTGCTCACACGATCAGCATGGTGATCTGGTGTTTTCTCCTAAATAAAAGCTCAAGGGTTTATTTCTTACAAGTGAAGAAATTAGGACAAACGTATTGTAATGTTCCTGTTCTATAGCGTAATATAAAATACAATGTAATGTAGACTGAGACTATCATAACTAACAAGATGTTTGAGCCCTCTTTAGGTACAAGTCAATGCTTTTTCTTTGTTCAATGTGCGTGCACAGTTCATGGGTCGAAGCCGGCTGAAGCTCTTAATTTTGAGCTCTCAATGTGTGCACCAGATTGATGCATTTAAACTTAAAATGTAAAAAAAAATCTTGCGGGGGAGCATGCCCCCGCACCCCCAAGGGACACAGGTCCACACAACATGCCAATTTATTATTATTTTTTAAATAATAATTCACAGCACCCACTGATCACAATTACTTCCAGCGGCCCTGAAAACACCTCTCAAAATACTTAAAAAAAAATGTATGACGGACGAAATTTGCGGAGGCAGTGTGTAAACGTGATTGACACAACTTGAGGTCGTAGCCTATTTGATGTGAGAATTTCGGACTCAGTGTGCAAGATCGAACCTTTAGCGTCAGTAGCCTATATAGGCCTAATTATTATCGATCATTACGTAGTATCATAATCGATTCATGTTATTATGCAATGAGGTTGTTTTCATTTGTGCCCCCCTGAAAAAAATGAATGCCCGTCCGTGAATTTGTGTCTGGCGCCGGGTCTGCTAGTGCAACTGAAACTCTCCTCTTTGGAGCCAGACATTCAGAAACTGATGTGTGAGAAGCAGCACCACTCGTCTCATTAATATTCACATTAAGTTTTAAATGGAAATCTCAAAATATAAAATCTACAGATCTATTGGTTTTGTAATGTACCGGTACTAGTTTTTGTTTCATGTGTAAAATCCCAGTAATTTCAGTGATATTGGACATTATGGGGAACGTTTTTTTTCAGCATTTTATTGTTACCATAGTTACAACCATAGACTTCATATACCCACCACCTCAGTTTTAAACTAATGGCTCTTTGGAATGACATTAAGTGGGACCTAGGCTGTTACAGTATGTTTAATTGCAGTTTTTTTTTCTTTTTTTTCACATGTGCAGTTTGTTGTTCATATTAAGCTACAGCTCATTTCACATTTACTTTTTCAAATGAAATAAAATTGCATTTGTGTTTGAATAATTCGTTTTTGACTTTAAACAGTTGCATATTAAACTTAAATTTAGCTTATCCTTACAATTTTGTTGTTTTTTGGGGGCGTTATAGAGTGGGATTTTGTTAGGTGGTCCTCAGAAAAAAATGGGAAGATAAAGTGGTCCTTGGGCTGAAAAAGTTTGAGAAACACTGCTTTAGAAGATCGAATTTACTGACATATCGGGCAGAGCCAACATGATCGACGCAGTCATCCACTCGAGGCAAAGGAAAGCAATCTGGCTTAGTAACAGAATTAAGTTTTCGATAATCTGTGCAAAATCGATATGAGCCATCGGATTTATTTACTAGAACACAAGGGGAACTCCATGAACTGAAACTGGATTCAGCCAGGCCATGAGCAAGTAAATAGTTCACCTCTTGTTTCAGCAAATCTCTTTTAAAAGGATTGACTCTATATGCGTTCTGTTTAACAGGACACGAAGCTCCTACGTCGATATCATGTTCTATGATAGAGGTACGACCAGGAACATCGCGGAAAAGAGAGGGAAATGACATCACCACCTCAGCGACATCACTCCTCTCCCCTTCAGTCAGATAAGAAAGATGAGAGGTCAGGTTACAAAGAATCTCCGAGTTTTTAAGTCGCCCGTCAACTTTTCCTCGAGAAAGAAAACCCTCGTCCTCATCAGCATTCTCTAAAGAATCCTCACTCGTTTTGGGAGAGAGAGAAGATGGTTCTGAAAAAGAGTCACAAAAATTTACCATATTCACAGTAACAGAACGAACAGGAACTGTGTACAATTTCAACAAGTTTCTGTGACAAACTTGTACCTTTTTCCTCCGGTCAGGAGTATTCAACAGATAGTTATTATCAGAAAGACGTTTAACTACACTATAGGGGCCTGTAAATTTAGCTTGAAATGGATTAACAGGTAGGGACAACAAAGCGAGTACTTGATCACCTACCTGAAATTCTCTTAGCTTAGCTTTTCTGTCAAAGCGTTGTTGCATTTTTATTTGAGTTTTACTCAATTTCTTTTTAGCGAGAGCTCTTGCCTCATATAATCTACGCCGGAATCCACTTACATAATCCGAAATGTCTTCAGAAAGCTTAGGCATCCGCCACTCCTCAGCTAACACAGCCGTAGGTCCTCTCACTACATGTCCGAACACTAATTCATTTGGGCTAAACCCAAGACTTTCTTGAATTACCTCACGTATCGCTAACAACATCCATGGCAGACCTTCCTCCCAATCTGCATCGAGTTCTACACAATATGACCTTAGAAGGGACTTCAAGGTTTGATGAAACCTCTCAAGAACTCCTTGACTCTGCGGATGATAAGCGCTAGAGATATTGTGGTTTACTCGAAGTTGACGCAGGGCTTTCGAGAACTGTTTCGACATAAAGTTCGAACCCTGATCAGAATGAATGACTTTAGGAATTCCAAAGGTCGACATGAAATTAGTGAGAGCTTTCAAGACAGATCTAGTAGTGATGGATCTTAACGGATAAGCAGCCAGATAACGAGTAGTCTGACACATGACGGTTAAAAGGTATTGATGACCAGTTTTGGACCGAGGTAAAGGACCAACACAGTCAACTACCAAGTATTCGAAAGGAGTGGACACGACGGAGATAGGTTTTAATGGGGCAATAGGAACTTTCTGGTTTGGCTTACTGGTGATCTGGCATGTATGACAAGATCGAATATACTTTGCCACATCTCGTTTCACTTTAGGCCAATAGAACTGTCGCAAAACTCGATCATACGTTTTACGAACTCCTGTATGACCAGCAAGTCCCTTATGAGCTAAATGCAACACAGATTCCCTCACTGAAAAAGGAACCACAATCTGGATTTTTGGTTCCAGAGAGACATTCTCATGCAACATCACTTTACGACAAAGCAGACCATCATCAAGAAAGTACGAAGGACACTGAGGATCAGGACATTTCTTAAGCTCTACTTCAGAGAATAGAGTTTTAAGACTATCGTCGCTCTGTTGAGCTCTAATCAAATCCTCTCGAGACATCTGGAATAAAGAAGTCAAACAACAGTCATCAACGTCAGAAAGAACAACATTGGTTTTCTCAAGGGTGGACAGAACCTGTGATGTATCGTTAGATTCATGTTGAAACACTGTCGAATCTTTCTGGACAGAAGACAACGAAGAACAGGACTTCAGGTCTCTCTGCTCAGGACATTTGGACACATCTGATCCTGAATCACCCGTATGAACAGTATAGAAGAAGGTATCATGCAGTGGGATTTCAACTTGCTCTTCAGATAATGGTCTAGCCATCGATCGAGTAACTGCACAAGCTGGAAACAATTCAGGAAATTCTCTACAGTTTCCCACATCAGATTTCCTAGGTGTAGATGCGATTATGGGTGGAGCTGCCACTTCACTCCGGCCCCAAACATTCTCACCAGCTAAATCATTTCCCAAAATAAATGTAATACCAGGAACTGGAAGTGCAGGACGAACACCAACTACTACTTCACCAGATACAATGGCAGAGGAAAGATGAATTCGATGCAAAGGCACTTCAGTGAACCTCATCTCAAACCCTCGCACCAATACATGAGTTCCCGTAGCAGTTTCAGAAGTCAAAGGCAAAATTCCTTCTAAAAGAAACGACTGCGTGGCTCCCGTATCTCTAAGAAGACGTACTGGCACCGTTTCCTTTGAACCAGGCAATGATACATTTCCTTCTGTGATAAAAGGTGCATAATCAACAGAAGAAGTTATACACTGATCAACAGATTTATCACCAGAACTGAACAAATGGCAATCTTTCTCATCACAAATGTCAACCGTAACCGGTAAAGTAGAAACCAAAGCAACAGGTTTCGATACTTTCTCTTTCTTCTTGAGTATCAGACAGTCAGCTATTTTATGACCAGGCTTCTTACAATAAAAGCAAACCATGTCTCGTGAGAGTACAGGCTTACTAATATGTTCAGCAACTGTCGTCTTACTATTCCTACTCATTACCGAAGACTTTGTCTTAGGTTGAAAGTAAAACTTAGAGTTACTCATGTTGTTAGTTTTAAGACCCACTGAACTGAATGACCCACAATGGGTTAACACAAATTCATCAGCCATAAGCGCAGCTTCAGAAAGTGTACTCACTTTGTGTTCAGTAAGATACGTAGCCACAGCATGAGGAACACAATGTTTAAACTCCTCTAAGAGTACTAACTCTCTTAACTGCTCCTTAGTTGTTACCTTCATTGAAGTGCTCCAACGATCAAATAAGCTCTCTTTTTCTCTTGCAAATTCGACATAAGTACTTTCATCAGCTTTACTCAAATTCCTAAATTTCTGACGATATGCCTCAGGCACGAGTTCATATGCATGCAACACAGCAGATTTCACAACGTCATACTCACCACTCTGTTCCAATGAGAGTGCAGAATAAACTTCTTGAGCTTTACCTGTGAACACACACTGCAACAATAAAGTCCAAAAGCTTTTCGGCCATTTCATGGACAAAGCAACACGTTCAAAGTGATAGAAATATTTATCCACTTCCTTTCCAGAAAATGGCGGAACTAATCTCATATTTCTTTGAACGTCAAACACAGGTTCACCTGCATTCGCACGCTGTTGTGGAACAGGAGGCACATTCGCTTGTGAAACTTCAGCTGTCTTTGCTGCTAATTCTAACTCCAGCTTTTTTATCTCAAATGCTCTCTCGTCACGTTCTCTCTCTAACTTTCGTCTCACCTTCACCATAAACCTCAGCAGGAGTAGACACAAACGATTCACTCGGAGTAATTAACTCAGTGCTTACCTCTATAACTCCTCTATCAACAAGTGACCGCTTTAAAATAGTCACCATAGTCTCCCTCAGTCTCTTTTCCTGAGAAGTAAAATCGACACTAAAGCTTTCGGCGATTTGCACTAACTGCTCTTTTGAACAACTCTCAAGCAAAGCTTCTGATGGACACGCAAAGAAATCCTCAACCACTGAAGACATTTCGTTCATCTGTTTTATGCACAATAACACAAACGAAACCACTAGCTAACACTCGTGAGACGGCGTTCACTCAAAATACAATTCCCATAAGCCACTGCTTCAAAAAGGAACTACATCACCGTATTACGCAACCTCATTCACAATTTTCAAAGACTTCCCACAAGTCAAAACACAGTGTAAGCGCAAAATAAACTGCACTATACACGCAAACTCAACGATTTACCTTTTCATTTTTTTGTAGAATGGATTTACCATTTATAATATAAGAGAACTCCAGCTCCTAACTCAGAAAAACACTAACTAAATCCTACCTAGTCTTCAGAGATGTACCGGGCTCGAGGCGACATTAAACGCTAAACTCCGCAACTATCAGTCAAACTGAAAGTCCGGAAACGTACCCCCTACAGAGAGTGAATCTCCACCCAGGATAATATCCAAAAACAAGAAAGGCAAAATAACAAAACAAAACAACAAACAGTGCCCCGTCGGAAGGATTGTATACACAATCCAGCTGGAAACACTCTGACTAACCAGAGTTCCTATTTATAAAGGTAACCATTCACAAAAAACATATACACATACAACCCATACTTACCCACGCTTCCAACCCCAGTAGGATCGCGGACGAGACTCCAATTTATGTTACGGCCAGCTCGTTTCGGTCATACATAAAGCAACCAAGTACATCAGAAATGACTTGCAAGATTTTATTGGTCCTCAATAATTACAATAAAATAAATATAACAAAGTCTAGGGATTCCAAATCAACAAGGGTAAACATAATCCGGTCGGGGAGTTAAGAAGGTTGGTATGGGTTGTAGAACAGAAAGGTCTGAATGACTCCGCCAGGGCTATCAATCCACTGGATGAAGTGAAGAGGGAGTGTTGAATCCAAGCTTTTATCCTCTCCACAATCAAAGATAACGATGAAGCAGGTGTGTGCAATCTCCCACGCTCTCTCCACGCAATACCACCACCAGCAGGCGAGCAAGCGGAACGCAGGGTCGTAACAAGAGGTAGAGGATCGACACTCAAATCCAGATCTTTCAGGTCATTTGCTCTTTCAGATGGAGGGAATGCTTCCATGACTTGATGACTGTTTGATGAAATCTTGTGGAGCTTGATGTTTGACTCAGCCAACATATTTTTGGTGTTTTTCAGGAGACTGATGGCTTCAGCTGCACTGGATACTGAAATCAGGCCGTCGTCCACATAAAAGTTTTGATGGACAAACTGTTTGGCTTCTCTACCATGCTCCTCTTCTCCGAACTCAGCTGCTCGTCTCATTCCAAAGATTGCCACAGCTGGAGATGGGCTGTTCCCAAATACATGAACCGTCATTCGGTACTCTGTAACTTCTTTGGACAGATCGTTATCCCTGAACCACAAGAACCTCAAGAAGTTTTGGTGATCTTCTCTGACCTTGAAGCAGTAGAACATTTGTTCTACATCAGCTGTGACTGCAATCTGCTCCTTGCGAAAGCGCATCAGAACCCCGAGTAGCTTGTTGTTTAGATCTGGTCCACTAAGAAGTGTGCTATTCAAAGAGATGCCTTCACATGGTGCACTAGAATCAAAGACGACCCTAATTTTCCCAGGTTTCATAGGGTGGTACACACCGAATATTGGTAAATACCAGCATTCTTCATCAGGCTGCAGTGGAGGAGCTAGTTCGGCATGTTTGTTGATGAACATGTTTTGCATAAACTCCACAAAGTGTTTAGCCATCTCAGGTTTCCTTTGTAAGGTGCGTTGCAGGGCATTAAGACGCTTCATGGCTTGGTCACGGTTGTTCGGCAGTGGGCTGTGAGGTAAACGGAATGGCAATGGAGCTACCCAGTGGTTCGACTCATCCATGTACATTTCTCTGTTCATAACATGAAGGAAGATCTCATCTTCAACAGTCAGAGCAAGTTTATTATCATCAGGAGTCCTCTGAAAGACCTTGTCACCCAGGTGATCTGTAAGACAGCAAGGTAGAATGGACTGGTCAAGATTATTATGAGCGCCAAACTGTTCTTTGACCTGAATTCCTTTAGAACAGGGTGAGAAAAAAGAGGTGCGTCCATTTTGCAGAATGTTTGTCCTGAAAACATTTGCAGTCTCTGACTTGTGTACTTCTCCCACACACACTTCTCCCACAATGACCCAGCCTAAATCAAGACGCTGAGCATATGGCATGTTACCAGGTCCATTATACTGCTCTCGAACCTTATGCACACTTAGGATGTCCCTTCCTAAAAGGAGAAGAATGGGAGCTCTTGCATGCTCTTGCATTTTGTCAACCATTGACTTGAGATGAGGGAAGTATTGTGCTATTCCTGGTGTTGGAATTTCGTCACGATCTTCAGGCAACATATTGCATTCTAAGAGAGTGGGAAGTGGCACCTGTGTTTTCCCATCAAGTGAACAAACAATGAAATTGTCTGCTTTTCGTCCCATTGTCTTTGATGAACCAGCACATGTACGAAGAGTATAGGGGAAAGAGTCTCCGTTGATCCCAAACAACTCAAAGAAGTCAGACCTTGCTAGAGACCGGTTGGACTGGTCGTCCAGAACTACATACATCCTCTTAGCCTTTTTAGGACAGTTAGATGGATAAACGTCAACCAAACAGATTTTCGAACATGATCTAGGTCTGGGAGCTTTGCTGCAGATTTCTGTGCATTTAGAATTAACATCAGATGATATATCTCCTTCAGACTCCCGCCTTGCTCTCGCTCTGTTACTGGAGCTTCCTCTGCCCATGGAGCAGGCCCTGGGTGCAATGCAGAGACATGGCGATCACTGTTACACTCTCTACATTTAACAGCTGCCCCACATTCTTTGGCTATGTGTTTGATGGAACCGCAACATCTGAAGCAGATAGACTGTTCTTTGAGGTAAGTTTTTCTTTCGTCCAGGGTCTTTCCTCTAAAACCTCGGCACTTTGACAACGGATGTGGCTTATTGTGAATTGGACATTGCTTACTAGGGTCCATAATCTTTTGTTCTGGAGGTTGGTTGGTTCTTGAAACTGTGGCTAGCACTTCAGTTTTCCTTACTGATACAGGTATTTTGGTGCTAACCCCTGAATATTTCTCCTGTTTAGGATGACTCTGCTTAGACAACAAAAAACTGGGATCATTTCTTATTCTTGCTTGGTCGCAAATGAACCGCACAAAGAAGCCAAATGGTGGAAAAGAGACATGATCCTCTTTATACTTAGCTCCATGAGTGATCCATCTTTCCTGCAGATTAAAGGGAAGCTTCTCAATGATGGGATTAACTCCCCTCGCAGTGTCAAGAATTGCTAAACCTGGTAAATGTCCACCTGTCTTTGCAGATTCCAATTCCATAAGCATGTCCCCTAGCTCCCTGAGTCTTTGCCCATCTCTGTTAGAAATGTTTGGAAACTCCTCCAGTTTTCTCAACAGCGCATTCTCAATTACTTCTGGACTCCCGTAACACTCCTCCAATCGCTGCCAAAGCATACGGACACCTGCTATAGGATAGTGCGCATGAACTGATCTGATTCGTTTTGCTTGCATGGATGACTCTGGGCTGAGCCATTTCGTGAGAAGGTCGAGCTCTTCTCTGGCTGTTAATCCGAGGTCTTTTGTGACATCTTGAAAAGAGGATTTCCAGGCCCAGTAGTTCTCAGGGTGATCATCAAACTTCACAAGACCAGAACTCACCATCTCTTTCCTTACCATGTAGTTAGCTAAATCAGATGTGTATGGCAGGTTAACCATGGGAGCTCTAAAGCTGGGAATAGGAGACGCTTGAAAAGCAGGACGATGTCCATGATCTTCGGCTCTCTGGTTATCCATTGTCTCGTGTTTTATTTTTAATTCCCCCATTTCATACAATGGATGTTCATGTGGAGATGTTACTGTAGCTTCACACTGAAGAGGTTCAGCGCTCCTCATAAAAATTCTTGCAGCAATAGAAAGTATTATTACTGGTATATAAATCATTCAATGGCCTAGGACCTCAATATATTGCAGATATGCTCACTGAATATAAACCCAACAGATCACTCAGATCATTAGGATCACGTCAGCTAGAAATACCAAGGGTTCACTCTAAACAAGGAGAGTCTGCTTTTAGCTACTATGCCAGCCGCAGCTGGAACCAGCTTCCAGAAGAGATCAGATGTGCTCCTACAGTAGTCACATTCAAATCCAGACTGAAAACACATCTGTTTAGCTATGCATTTGCTGAATGAGCACTGTGCCACTGTATGTGTCCGACTGTTTGAACTGTATTTTAGTTATTTTTTTATTCTAAACTGTTTTAATTATTCTTATTTCTGTTGATTGTTTTAATTTCTTTATTCTAAACTGTTTTAATTATTCATATTTATTTTGATTATTTTAAATTTCTTCTATGTAAAGCACTTTGAATTACCACTGTGTATGAAATGTGCTATATAAATAAACTTGCCTTGCCTTGCCTTGCCTTGCCTTGCCTTGCCTCATGGATGACTGTAGAATCTGAGTTTCAGGAAACTGCTGTTCCATTGTATGCTTCTGAACATACTCTTTAGTACGTTGAGTGCAAACTAAGTTTGTTTCATGGTCCAATTCGTCTATATTTCCTTCCTCTATGTCAGCTGCTGCCTCATAAATCGCTGCTTCAGCAGACGCGGCTGTTGCTTCTTTATGAGATTGTAGCACGAATAGATCTGCTTCTACTTCTGCTTTTTTCCTCATCATAGCTGCTTCTTTTTCTGCATAAGATGCTTTAGCTCGAGCTGCTTCGGCCTTAGCTCGAGCCCGAGTCGCTGCCACACTTGCTGATGATCTTTGAGATGACTTGCAGCTAGAAGCTTGAGATCTAATCTCAAATGCTTGAGATTTATCTTTCTCATCACTTTGTGACTCCATACTTTACTTGCTTCTGAAGAGTTGTGCAATGCAATGCAACAATGGCTGTGTAGTTCCGCTGTCTTCACCCGCTGTGTCAATGTCTTTTTACTATTCTGTTCTGACCAATTGCATAGCTTGAGCAAAGGCTTAACAGATAGCGTACAACTTGAAAAAAGAACTCCAGAAAGCAGTCTTCATAACTTTAGGGACTTTACTGGTGATTCACTTCTCAATAATTTTCTGTAAAACTACAAACAAGAAGAAAAATATGTATGAACATTATGTTCACATTTACATACATATATCCAGTTTAACATTACGGTTTGAATTTGTACATAGTTGGGTCAAAATCCCCATAAAGTGCCTTTGAGACTTCACACTTTCTCAAAAAAAATCTGAGATTTTCAATTTAACTTCTTATGTGTTGTATTAAGGAGACCTTAGGCTGTTAGAAATGCATATTGGTCAAGCTCCAGCACTTTTTATAAATTAACTGCAAGCTGACAATATACGAGCAAACCATAAAATATGTCCACCCTGTCATGGACAAATTCAAAGTAGAATAAATACATTTTAATTGCATAGTGATTATAAAATGTAGATCTGCAGAAAGATAATGTGTCCCTTTCCCAACAAAATATTTTAGTTAGTGGTAAAAGTCTTTTGATAATCATGAAGTTACTGCCTAAATATGTATTGTCCAATAAAATATGCGATAGTTGCACATTGTTTTCTTAATAAAATCAAAAAAAAAGAAAGATATTTTGTCAAACTTTAAAACAAACAAATGAGCACAGTTATTATTATTAAGAGATCACACGCAAGGTTGTGTTAACTTGTTAAAGTAATTTAACTTTTAAATAATAAAAGTTTAACATGACAGGGTGGACAAAAAAGATGACAGGGTGGAACTTGGCATGACAGGGTGGACACATGCTTTAATGGGTGAACTAGAAGAGAACATGAACTATAAAACTACATTTACAAGTCTAAGCATGCCCTAGCAATCATATTAAGTACCCTAGCAACCATACAAACACATGAATAAGCCATATCTCACCACCAAATGAGTGCCGTACTAAAGAATTCTATAAAACCTACATGGTAACCATCTGTGACCACTACCAACCACCTAGAAACTCCATAGCAACTACCCAGAACACCCAGCAACTGCCTAGCAACCACCCAAAACACCTTAGCAACCACCTAGTAACACCATAACAACCACCCAGAACACCCTAGCAACTGCCTAGTAACACCATAGCAACCACCCAGAACACCCTAGCAACTGCCTAGCTACCACCCAGAACACCCTAGCAACGCCCTAGCAACCACCTAAACAACATGAATAAGCCATATTTAATCACCAGAACATGGTTGTTGGCTCATATGCAATCATGTACCACACTCTAGCAACTGAGTGGCGAGTTTTGCCACTGCAAGCACCACTTCACATTTTCTTCAGGAAATGTACAAAAAGGTTTGAAAACTATCATCAAATTATCATGATCATCAAAACACCTGCTGATAGTGATATTGCCAAATAATGTTCTATTATGCGAAGAAAAAAAATCTAAATGTGGCAAAAACAAATGCAAATGTCCTTCCCTGTCATGAACCATATCCACCCTGTCATGGAAGGCTTGGTGACAGGGTGGACAATGACAGGGTTGACATTTTTGGCTAATGTTAGCATTTAATGAGCACATGGTGTACAGCAGTTAGCAAATTGATTCACATTTGAAGCTGACTGTGCACTGTTTAAATTATGTATTTAGAATTTCTGAAAAGTTTTTATATTAATTAATATTTCATAATGACAGGGTGGACATGTTAAGCTCGACAACAAGCAACTACAAACACATTATGATGAAAATCAGGAAATATAAGTGTATATACTTACTGAGTGTGCATCAGAAGTTTTACCCTCAACTGAAGAAAGACCAAATGGGGGAGGGGATGACACTGAGTACATCAGTTGGTTTCTTAAAGGGGCGTTCAACCCATAATGACAGGGTGGACAGCAATTTCAGGGACACATGCTAAATGCTAAATAATATTATGAAAATAAAATATAAATAATCTAAATTACTTGATTTATTAAATACTTGCTGAGGACATTAAGTACATTCAAAAAGTATTTTGATTTTATGTAATTTAACCACTTTTTACACTCACTGAAGTTAGCTGTGCAGCGTGTGGGACATGCCAAAATCACATACATCCAATCAAAGAAAATGGAATAAAATCAGAAAAAAATATTTCAAGAGACTTATCATTGTATTTGTATATGTGTAAGTATTTGGCCATTTATAATAAAGCCTCAGAATTTCATTATATTGCATTATGTTCATGATGACTGAGCGATTCTGATGAGGACACCAAAGGCACTTTATAGTGATATTGACTCAGTTCCATTCACACAATTTTAAGTAATATACACAGCGAAATTATATTCAAATGAGATCATGTACAAACAGACGAGAAATTAGCATGTCAGTATGCTACAACATAGCACGTTACCAATAACACAAATAAAGTGAGCTTACAACAAAAATATCGCAAATAATCTCGATCTAATGATTCTTAAACACTTTAAATCACAATTTAGTGTGAAATATTGCACTTACAGACATATATTTCCAAGGTTTACACGATGGAATCAATAGCCGATAGAAACTGCCTGCACGTAGTTCTTGATTGCGTTCACTAAGGGAAACTGAAAGTAAACTATATAAACAATACCTTAAATGATGCAATACCTTAAATGTCCACTGGGAGGCAGAAAATTAACACAGCTAGCCATAAGCAACAGCACATTTTATATAATTCAATGATACAGGTCATATCTTATGTGTTATCTCTTTAATGCAAAACGGAATAAGTCAGTTCAAATCACGGTACAGACTGTCACTTGTGTGATTCTTCAATGCTCATGTCAGTTAGTCAAGGATCTGTATGCAAACATCATCTTTTCAATGCAAAGCGGAATTAATTAGCTTTTGTATGAAATTTTATGCACAACGGATGGATTTATGTCATGCATGTAATTCAAAATGTCATGTGCTACTGGCACAAGGGTTTGAATTAGTTCAAGTCACGATACAGACAATGTCAATTGTGTGATTCCTCAATGCATATTTCAGTAATTCAAATGTTACATTATATTTTCAATGCACAGGGTTAGCTTTAGTGTGCAATTTAATGCAAAACGGATAGATTTATTTCGTGCATGCAAGGAAATGTAATTCTGTATGCTTCGCAATCCAACAGCTCATATGTTATGTTATGTTATATGGAGCAGGTGGAGTCTTTATACCTAAAGAAAAAGATGCTACAAGCATCAGTCAGTTTCGTCCTATTTCACTATTAAACGTTGAAGGTAAGATTTTCTTCAGCATTATTGCCCAGAGATTGTCCACCTACCTATTAAAGAATGACTTCATTGACACTTCAGTTCAAAAAGCGGGCATTCCAGGGTTCTCAGGATGTTATCTGGCAACGAATTCAGTCAGCTAAAAAGGAGAGGAAGGAGCTCCATGTGACATTCCTGGATTTGGCTAATGCATATGGGTCAGTGCCACATGAGCTTCTTTGGGCAGCATTTGATTTTTTCAGAGTACCAATGTCAATAACAAATTTAGTGAAAGCCTATTTTGGAGATTTGCAATTTAGTTTCTCAACTCCAAAATTCAGCACTGCATGGCAATCCTTAGAGGTTGGAATAATGGCAGGATGCACCATTTCTCCACTGGCTTTTACCATGGCAATGGAAGTAATCATTGGGGCATCAAGATGGGTAGTAGGAGGAGAGCGCTTGGCTTCTGGGATGCGACTACCACCAATCAGAGCATACATGGATGACATGACAACCATGACTACAACAGTAGCCTGCACTAATCGGTTCTTGGGGAAGTTAACAGATAATATTGAATGGGCACGAATACAATTTAAGCCCTCTAAATCAAGGAGCATCTCGATAGTTAAAGGAAAGGTAGTAGATAAAACATTCTTCATTAATGGTGAGGCAATACCAACAGTTTCTGAGAAGCCAGTGAAGAGTCTTGGGAGATGGTACGAGATCTAAAGGACACAGTTCGAGTGGGAGAAGTTAGACGACAAGCAGTGGAAGGGTTGAAGAGCATAAACGTCCCGGGTTACGTATGTAACCCTAGTTCCCCGAAGGGACGGACGCTGCGTGTAATCGCAGTGGGAACGCCCCCCAGCGTAGCGCGTCTGAATATATTAATGAAATCAGTCAATGGAGAGAATGAGCGTACGGCGAGTGACGTCATCGACCAGGAAGCTATAAATATCCCCTGAATACACAAGCCGCCAGCTTCTAAAGCTACTGAAGCAAGCGACCCAAGGGGATGCCGAGAGTATGGCAGGACACGCAGCGTCCGTCCCTTCGGGGAACTAGGGTTACATACGTAACCCGGGACGTTCCCCTTCAGGGACTACCGCTGCGTGTAATCGCAGTGGGAACGCAATACCCACATCCCCATACGACCAAATCCCCGTCGTGTGTCATTCGGAGACACAAACCGACAAGAGAACCTGAGCCCCAGGAGTGGAGCTAAGGTCAAGGGAATAAAACCTGACGAAAGTGTGCGGTGAGGACCAGACTGCCGCATCACAAACGTCCTGAAGAGAAGCTCCTGAAAGAAGAGCTGTAGAGGCAGCCATACTCCTAGTGGAATGAGCCCTTACAGCCAAAGGTGAAGGCTGATGTGCCGAACCATAAGCGAGCGAGATGGCCTCGACCACCCACTTGCTCATCCTTTGCTTAGATGCAGGACACCCTTTCCTGGGTGACCCAAAACAAACGAACAGTTGTTCCGATTTCCTCCACAGGGCAGCTCTGTGGACATACACATCTAAAGCCCTAACGGGGCACAGCAAATTAAGTTTCTCCTGGTCTGACGTCATAAAAGGCGGAGGACAGAAAGCCTGCAGAACTATAGGTCTATCAAAAGTAGTTGGTACCTTAGGAACATAACCTGGTCTCGGACAGAGAAAGGCCTTAACCATATCAGGCGCAAATTCCAGGCACGAGGGAGCCACCGAAAGAGCTTGAATATCTCCAATTCTTTTTAGAGATGAGATAGCGAGAAGAAGGATAGTCTTTAGAGTAAGAAACTTTTCCGAAACTTCCTCAATGGGCTCGAAAGGAGCTAGGGAGAGACCCTCTAAGACGATGGCCAGGTCCCAAGCTGGTACCCTCGTGCGAACTGCAGGCCTCAGCCTCAAGGTGCCACGAAGGAAGCGAGATATAAGTGGGTGTCTCCCGAGGGAACCTCCACTTGAAGGGGCGTGGTAAGCAGCTAAGGCCGCCACATACACCTTCAGTGTGGAGTGGGATAACCCTGTGGAGAGACGGTCCTGCAGGAATCCAGCACTGTACCAACCGGGCAGTTAACTGGGTCCTGCTGGCGCTCTCCACACCAAGAGGTGAAAAGTTTCCACCTCGCGGCATATAACTTCCTCGTGGAAGGAGCTCTGGATTGGAGGATGGTCTCAACGACCTCAGTCGAGAGACCAGAATCTATGAGCTGGGCCCCCTCAGAGGCCAAGCCCACAGCCTCCATAGTTCTGGGCGGGGGTGAAGGATCGACCCATTCGCCTGAGAAAGTAGATCTCTCCTGATCGGTATCTCCAGGGGAGAGCCGTCGAGGAGAGACACTAGGTCCGCAAACCATACTCGGGCCGGCCAGAACGGGGCTATTAGCAGGAGACTGAGCCCGTCCCGGCGAACCCTCTCCAGAACTCCCGGGAGCAGAGCAATCGGGGGAAAAGCGTACAGACGTGACCTCGGCCACGGATGTACCATCGCGTCCAACCCCAGTGGGGCTGGCTGGCTGAGAGAGAACCACATTGGACAGTGTGATGTCTCTCGGGACGCAAATAGGTCTACCTCGGCACGACCGAAATGTTCCCATAGGAGCTCCACCACCTCGGGGTGAAGACTCCACTCCCCGGGCCTCGGCCCCTGCCTCGACAGGATGTCTGCCCCCTGATTCAAATACCCTGGGAGATAAATAGCTCTGAGAGAGAGAATTTTCCCCTGGGACCATAGAAGGATCTGACGTGCCAGTTTGTAAAGCGGGCGAGAACGCAGACCCCCCTGATGGTTGATATAAGAGACCACCGATGTGTTGTCTGTCCGGACAAGAACATGGTGGCCCCTTAGGTCTGGGAGGAAATGTTTCAGGGCCTGAAACACTGCCAACATCTCTAGACAAATTATGTGCCATAGACGGTGATGGTCCCCCCACAGACCCTGAGCTGGGCGACCACTCATGATCGCCCCCCAACCCGTGAGAGAGGCATCTGTCGTTAGCATCATGCGACGACAAGGAGCCCCCAACACAGGACCTTGGGACAGAAACCAAGGATCTTTCCACATGATCAGGGCGCGATGACACCGTCGCAAACTCCCGATCCTGCGAAGCGGATTTCCCCTCGGGGAGAATCCCTTGGTTCTGAGCCACCACTGTAACGGTCTCATGTGCAAGAGGCCAAAAGGTATCACGTTGGACGCAGCTGCCATGAGACCTAACAGCCTCTGGAACTGTTTTACAGTGAGTGACTGGCCTAGCTTGACCTGCCCTACTGCGGCGAGAATCAAAGTAATACGAGCAGGTGACAATTGTGCCTGCATCGTCGTTGAATCCCACACTACACCGAGAAAAGTGGTTCTCTGTAATGGAGAAAGGACACACTTCTTGGCGTTGAGCCTCAACCCCAAACTCTTGATGTGAGCAAGAACGACATCTCGATGCCGAACCGCCTGATGTTCCGATTGAGCTAGAATTAACCAATCATCTATATAGTTCAGAATACGGATGCCCTGCAGCCTCAGCGGGGCTATGGCTGCATCCATACACTTCGTGAACGTGCGGGGTGATAATGCTAGGCCGAACGGAAGAACCCGATATTGGTATGCTTCGCCCCCGAAAGCGAACCTCAGGAACTTCCTGTGTTGAGGGAGGATAGATACATGGAAGTAAGCGTCCTTTAGATCTATCGTGACAAACCAGTCCTCAGATCTGATTTGTGACACGATCTGTTTGAGAGTGAGCATCTTGAACTTGAGCTTCCCTACAGTGCGATTTAAAAGACGCAGATCTAAAATGGGACGCAACCCTCCATCTTTTTTCGGAACGATGAAGTACCGGCTGTAGTATCCTAACACCCTGCTGGGTGGAGGAACTCGTTCTATAGCTCCCTTTAGTAGCAGAGTTTTTACCTCCTGTTCTAAAACCAGAGCCTGCTCGGGGCCCACCAGTGTAGGCAGAACCCCTCTGAAACGAGGTGGACGCGTTCTGAACTGAATAGCGTACCCGTTCTTTATAATATTCAGGACCCACTGAGAAACATTGGGAAGCATTTCCCATTCCGCCAGGAACTCTACTAAGGGAACCAGCCTCTCGAGGCTGGCCTCTGGATGAACATCCCGAGTGACAGACACAGCGGCCTGTAACATACTGGCAGGAAACAACTGGTCTGAGCACTCCACAACCCTCCTCGGAGGGGGCGAGCGTCCCTCGGGAAAGCACTCGCCGAGTCTCTCTACGCCCTGTATAGGCAGGGTTAGTAGAACAGACCCCTGAGGGCATCGAGAAAGACAGGGCACCATGTTCTTGTGTGGTGAACTCAAGTCTTTCCCGATGGGGACCACCCTCAGAGTCCTGACGTTCAGCACGTCAGGATTTTTTCGACGCGGCCTTCTTGGCCACAATGACTGTCCTCAGATCAGCCCTGCCCCGAGAAGGCCGCGCCAGAGGGCGCCCTGCCTCGTCCCTCCAGTTTCTCTGCGGAGGGGCACGAGACGCGACACTCTGCTTCTGCTGCGCTCTACTAGAGAAGGAACTCGGCGGCTGGGACTGCCCTTTTCGTTCAGCAGCCCCAGCGACACGTACTTTGAGGGGAATAAATTTATGAAAAGCAGCCGCCTGTTTTTTCTCTTCCTGGAACCTCTCAGTGACAGAAAGAAGAGCGTCACCAAAGAGACCCGCAGGCGAAACTGGAGCATTTAAAAGAAGAGAGTTATCTTTTTCTTTCATAGAAGTTTGACTCAACCATAAATGTCTTTCTGTGGCCACCATGGCTGCCATAGACCGATCCAATAGATTTAGCCGTCTCCCTGGTGGCCCGAAGAGTGAGATCAGCGGTCTGCCTCAGCTCATTGATCATATCAGCAGAAATTTCCCCCCCCTCACAAGCGTCTTTAAGCAGGTCGGCTTGATAAGCCTGCAAAATGGCCATAGTATGCATACATGCAGCCGCCTGACCAGCAGCCGAGAAGCCTACCCTACGAGCACAGATGTATTTTTTAAAGGTCTGGATGGAAGAGTCGGTGCTTTAAGTTAGGATGACGAAGCAGGAGAGAGATAGCTAGCGAGCGTCTCCTCCGCCTTCAGCATCGTCACATACCCTTAGCACTAACAATGTTACTATAAGCATTAGACTGGTTAGTGTAAATTCTGCTAGAAACAGGTCTAACCCAGGTTTTTGAAACCTCAGCGTGGAGATCTGGGAAAAATGGTAGGCACCGACGAGCGGGCTGAGGTCGTGCAGACAGAAATCTATCGTCTAGTTTGCTTTTACTTCTAGACTCCTGCCTATCAGCTGGCCACTCGATGCTGAGCTTTTCAACAGCCCGAGATAACACATCCATCAGCCCTTCCTCATTAGCAGTATAATGTGAAAAACTCACAACAGATTGTCTTCTTTTGATGTTAGATTAGCCACAGTCAAGTCCATATTTGACCCAAGGAAAATATTTTTGCCCAAAGAATTCTCAATCTTGAACTTTCTATACATACTCATAGACTCCTACTGATGCTTCATACGTCATTTAGAAGACCATATCTGACCTTTTGAACTTTTATTTGTTCAAAGGGACTTCATTTTTTTTTTTTTTGAAAACTTAGACTCCTTCTGATGTTGAATCAGTCATATAGAGGTTCTTTATGGAACTACTGAACATATTTGTGGCCAAAGAGTTCTTGAACATTAACTTAATATACAATCAGATTGTCTTCTTTTGATGTTATATTAGCCACAGTAAAGTCCATTTTTTACCCAAGGAACATATTTCTGGCCAAAGAGTTCTTGAACATTAACTTAATATACAATTATATTGTCTTCTTTTGATGTTATATTAGCCACAGTAAAGTCCATATTTGACCAAAGGAACATATTTCTGGCCAAAGAGTTCTTGAACGTTATCTTAAAATACTATCAGATTGTCTTCTTTTGATGTTGTATTAGCCACAATAAAGTCCATATTTGACCCAAGGAACATATTTCTGGCCAAAGAATTCTCAATCTTGAACTTTCTATACATACTCATAGACTCCTACTGATGCTTCATACGTAATTCAGAAGACCATATCTGACCTTTTGAACTTTTATTTGTTCAAAGGGACTTAATTTTTTTTTTTTTGAAAACTTAGACTCCTTCTGATGTTAAATCAGTCATTTAGAGGTTCTTTATGGAACTACTGAACATATTTGTGGGCAAAGAGTTCTTGAACATTAACTTAATATACCATCAGATTGTCTTCTTTTGATGTTATATTAGCCACAGTAAAGTGCATATTTGACCCAAGGAACATAATTCTGGCCAAAGAGTTCTTGAACATTAACTTAATATGCAATCAGATTGTCTTCTTTTGATGTTATATTAGCCACAGTAAAGTCCATATTTGACCCAAGGACCATATTTCTGGCCAAAGAGTTCTTGAACATTAACTCAATATACAATCAGATTGTCTTCTTTTGATGTTATATTAGCCACAGTAAAGTCCATATTTGACCCAAGGGAAATATTTTTGGCCAAAGAATTCTCAATCTTGAACTTTCTATACATACTCATAGACTCCTACTGATGCTTCAAAAGTCATTTAAAAGACAATATCTGACCTTTTTCACTTTTTTTCTGTTCAAAGAGTCTTCAAAAAATGTATAAACTTATAGACTCCTTCTGATGTTAAATCAGTCATATAGAGGTTCTTTATGGAACTACTGAACATATTTCTGCCCAAAGAGTTCTTGAACATTAACTTAATATACAATTATATTGTCTTCTTTTGATGTTATATTAGCCACAGTAAAGTCCATATTTGACCAAAGGAACATATTTCTGGCCAAAGAGTTCTTGAACGTTATCTTAAAATACTATCAGATTGTCTTCTTTTGATGTTGTATTAGCCACAATAAAGTCCATATTTGACCCAAGGAACATATTTCTGGCCAAAGAATTCTCAATCTTGAACTTTCTATACATACTCATAGACTCCTACTGATGCTTCAGAAGTCATTTAGAAGACCATAACAGACCTTTTTAACTCTTTTCTGTTCAAAGGGTTTACAAAAAATGTATAAATTTACGCAGCGTCCGTCGCTTCGGGGAACTAGGGTTACATACGTAACCCGGGACTTTCCCTTCAGGGACTACCGCTGCGTGTAATCGCAGTGGGAACGCAATACCCACATCCCCATACGACCAAATCCCCGTCGTGTGTCATTAGGAGACACAAACCGACGAGAGAACCTGAGCCCCGGGAGTGGAGCTAAGGTCAAGGGAATAAAATCTGACGAAAGTGTGCGGTGAGGACCAGCCTGCCGCATCACAAATGTCCTGAAGAGAAGCTCCTGAAAGAAGAGCTGTAGAGGCAGCCATACTCCTAGTGGAATGAGCCCTTACAGCCAAAGGTGAAGGCTGATGGGCCGAACCGTAAGCAAGCGAGATGGCCTCAACCACCCACTTGCTCATCCTTTGCTTGGATGCAGGACACCCTTTCTTAGGTAACCCAAAACAGACAAACAGTTGTTCCGATCTCCTCCACAGGGCAGCTCTGTGGACATAAGCATCTAAAGCCCTGACAGGGCACAGCAAATTAGGTTTCACCTGGTCTGACGTCAGAAAAGGCGGAGGACAGAAAACCTGCAGAACTATAGGTCTAACAGAAACAGTTGGTACCTTAGGAACATAACCTGGTCTCGGACAGAGAAAGGCCTTAACCATACCAGGAGCAAATTCCAGGCACGAGGGAGCCACCGAAAGTGCTTGAATATCTCCTATCCTTTTTAGAGATGAGATAGCGAGAAGAAGGATAGTCTTTAGAGTAAGAAACTTTTCCGAAACTTCCTCGATGGGCTCGAAAGGAGCTAGGGAGAGACCTTCTAAGACGATGGCCAGATCCCAAGCTGGCACCCTCATGCGAACTGCAGGCCTCAGCCTCAAGGTGCCACGAAGGAAGCGAGAAATAAGTGGGTGTCTCCCTAGGGAACCTCCACTTGAAGGGGTGTGGTAAGCAGCTAAGGCCGCCACATACACCTTCAGTGTGGAGTGGGATAACCCTGTGGAGAGACGGTCCTGCAGGAAATCCAGCACTGTACCAACCGTGCAGTTAACTGGGTCCTGCTGGCGCTCTCCACACCAAGAGGTGAAAAGTTTCCACCTCGCGGCATATAACTTCCTCGTGGAGGGAGCTCTGGATTGGAGGATGGTCTCAACAACCTCATTCGAGAGACCAGAATCTATGAGCTGGGCCCCCTCAGAGGCCAAGCCCACAGCCTCCATAGTTCTGGGCGGGGGTGAAGAATCGACCCGGACGCCTGAGAGAGTAGGTCTCTCCTGATCGGTATCTCGAGAGGAGAGCCGTCGAGGAGAGACACTAGGTCCGCAAACCATACTTGAGCCGGCCAGAACGGGGCAATTAGCAGAAGACTGAGCCCGTCCCGGCGAACCCTCTCCAGAACTCCCGGGAGCAGAGCGATCGGGGGAAATGCGTACAGACGTGACCTCGGCCACGGATGTACCATCGCATCCAACCCCAGCGGGCTGGATGGCTGAGAGAGAACCACAGCGGGCAGTGTGATGTTTCTCGAGAAGCAAATAAGTCTACCTCGGCACGACCGAAATGTTTCCATAGGAGTTCCACCACCTCGGGGTGAAGACTCCATTCCCCGGGCCTCGGCCCCTGTCTTGACAGGACATCTACCCCCTGGTTTAAATACCCCGGGAGATAAATAGCTCTCAGAGAAAGAATTTTCCCCTGGGACCATAGAAGGATCTGACGTGCCAGTTTGTAAAGTGGACAAGAACGCAAACCCCCCTGATGGTTGATATAAGAGACCACCGATGTGTTGTCTGTCCGGACAAGAACATGGTGGCCCCTTAGGTCTGGGAGGAAGTGTTTCAGAGCCTGAAACACCGCCAACATCTCTAGGCAAATTATGTGCCACAGACGATGATGGTCCTCCCACAGACCCTGAGCCGGGCGACCATTCATGATCGCCCCCCAACCCGTGAGAGAGGCATCTGTCGTTAACATAACGCGACGACAAGGAGCTCCTAACACAGGGCCTTGGGACAGAAACCAAGGATCTTTCCACATGATCAGGGCGCGATGACACCGTCGCGAACTCACGATCATGCGAAGCGGATTTCTCCTCGGGGAGAATCCCTTGGTTCTGAGCAGTGTTGGGGAGTAACGGAATACATGTACCGGCGTTACGTATTCAGAATACAAATTATGAGTAACTGTATTCCGTTACAGTTACAATTTAAATAGTTGGTATTTAGAATACAGTTACATTGTTGAAATCAAGGGATTACATTACGATACTTCTTTGTTTCATTAGTTTATTCACTCTCTAAATAAATTAAGGCAACTCGGCATGCGACACACCCCTTCCAACTCCCAGAGTTATCCTTCCCGTCCAGATCTAATGCTACCAATTATTTGAAGTTAACATTATAAAATATGTAGACCTACACTACAAAATAAATCATTTGAAATTGGGCAATTCCAGCGTTATGAATGTGACATTTGCTGTCAAAACTTGAAATAACTTGAAATAGAAATTCTCAGAAAATGCATTTACGAATATATAACGTCTGTTTATATCCATACTCCCTAATAAAGGAGTCCAGACATTAGAAAAATATCTGTCTACACATGCGTTTTCTATTTAATTTGAGGGAAATAAACATGCGTGACACAAAAAAATCTTTAACTTTTAGGTGGCAAAATATTTTTAGTAGCCTAGCCTACTTCTGTGAATTACACTGCTGAAACCAAAAGTAATACTACCCACCGGATGAAGAAGGGTTGGCTCTCCACAGAACATAAAATATTCATTTTATTAAATTTTTCGCGTTCACATTTATGAGGAAAAAACAATGTTACAGATGCGCGCGCTCTGAAAGCGGCACTAAAAGACTGCTTTAAAACTTTTCCAGAGGCCTCAAACAGAAAGCAAAGCCTTTCTTTAAAGTGAATTTCGTTTTGTATTAATTGTATCTTAATTTTAATAAATGTTTAATCAACCAATTGGCTGGATTTAATAAATAAGAAGTAAATATTAGCAAATATATAACCACGACATGGAGGCGCTGGCGCGTGAACTGGAGCTCGTCTCATAAATGAACCGAAACTTAGTGTAAGATTATACTTGCCTCACAGTCACAGTCACAGACATGTCTACTTTTAAACAGAACAATTCAAAACGAAAGAAAACAGACTGCTCTCTGCTGATGTAGCTAATCCGTATGAAATGCGCATTTCTCTCTGGCGCGTTCACTATAGCATACTGCAAAGATCGCGAGTCAGCATCATCAACTTCGTCTTTGCAGGTGACAGTTACACAGAAAACACTTGTTTATTAATAAACAATTAAAATGTCTATTGCTATATTTTACATATTCGTAATCATTACTTTTGCCGGTTCTTTGTGACAGCTTTTAGGTGCTTTATTGGCAGCGCCACATGTTACAACGCGTCACCACCGCATCAGCATTCCGCATTCCTACACTTATAAAATGCAATTCAATGTGGAAGTAATCCAAGTATTCAGAATACGTTACTCAGATTGAGTAACGTAACGGAATACGTTACAAATTACATTTTCGGGCATGTATTCTGTATTCTGTAACGAAATACATTTTGAAAGTATCCTTCCCAACACTGGTTCTGAGCCACCACTGTAACGGTCTCATGTGCAAGAGGCCAAAAGGTATCACGTTGGACGCAGCTGCCATTAGACCTAACAGTCTCTGGAACTGTTTTACAGTGGATGACTGGCCTAGCTTGACCTGATCTACTGTGGCAAGAATCGAAGCAATATGAGCAGGTGACAATCGTGCCTCGATTGCCGACACCTCGATGCCGAACCGCCTGTTTTCCGATTGAGCTAGAATTAACCAATCATCTATATAATTCAGAATACGGATGCCCTGCAGCCTTAACGGGGCTATAGCAGCATCCATACACTTCGTGAATGTTCGGGGTGACAGTGCTAGGCCAAACGGAAGAACCCGATATTGGTACGCTTCGCCCCTGAAAGCGAACCTCAGGAACTTCCTGTGTTGAGGGAGGATAGATACATGGAAGTAAGCGTCCTTTAGATCTATCGTGACAAACCAGTCCTCGGATCTGATTTGTGACACGATCTGGGTGAGAGTGAGCATCTTGAATTTGAGCTTCCCTACAGCGCGATTTAAGAGACGCAGATCTAGAATGGGACGCAGCCCTCCATCTTTCTACCAAGGGAACCAGCCTCTCGAGGCTGGCCTCTGGATGAACATCCCGAGTGACAGACACAGCGCCCTGTAACACACTGGCAGGGAACAGCTGGTCTGGGCACTCCACGACCCTCCTCGGAGGGGGCGAGCGTCCCTCGGGAAATCGCTCGCCGAGTCTCTCTACGCCCTGTAAAGGCAGGGTTAGTAGAGCAGACCCCTGAGGGCATCGGGAAAGACAGGGCACCGTGTTTTTGTGAAGTGAACTCAAGTCTTTCACGATGGGGACCACCCTCAGAGTCCTGACATTCAGCATGTCAGGATTTTTTCGACGCGGCCTTCTTGGCGATAATGACTGTCCTCAGATCAGCCCTACCGCGAGAAGGTCGCGCCGGAGAACGCCCCGCCTCGTCCCTCCAGTTTCTCTGCGGGGGGGCACGAGACGCGACACTTCGTTTCTGCTGCGCTCTTTTTGAGGTACTCGGCGACTGGGACTGCCCTCGCTCAGCAGCCCCAGCGACACGCACTTTAAGGGGTATAAATTTCTGAAAAGCAGCCGCCTGTTTCTTCTCTTCCTGGAACCTCTCCGTGACAGAATGAAGAGCGTCACCAAAGAGGCCCATAGGCGAATCTGGAGCATTTAAAAGGAGAGTCTTATCTTTTTCCTTCATAGAGGTCTGACTCAGCCACAAGTGTCTCTCTGTGGCCACCATGGCTGCCATAGACCGGCCGATAGATTTAGCTGTCTCCCTGGTGGCCCGGAGAGTGAGATCAGCAGTCTGCCTGAGCTCATTAATCATTTCAACAGAAATTCCCCCCCCCCTCACACGCATCTTTAAGCAGGTCAGCCTGATAAGCTTGCATAATGGCCATAGTGTGTAGACATGCAGCCGCCTGACCCGCCGCCGAGTAAGCCTTCCCCACTAACACAGAAGTATTTTTTAGTGGTTTAGAGGGCAGAGCCGGTAAGTGAAGATGACGAAGCAGGAGAGAGATAGCTAGTGTTGTGGTTTCAATCTTTTCGGGTCAATGATTTCTCAGGGATCCATGATAACAGAAAATAATTAGACTTTATTCAATGAACAAAGCCGAGGGCCTCTTGCCAGAGACCACTCCCGAGCTCTGCTCAGCTCCACATATATATGCCTTCCACCTTTCCAAAAAAGGTCATACATACATATAGATATTTTGAGAAATACTTTTGTACCATATGACATACTGAAATAACACTCTCTGTTGTCTCTGCTTTCTCCTCTTCCAAAGTCACTCCAGCATTTTAGGCCTTGCAGGCTTTCAAAGTCACCCCAAAGACACAGAGAAATAATGGTGTCTAAATTATAGCTAAATTACTTAATTTCCAAATAATCAAATCTTCAACATTCCCTCCTCTTGGGCTTATCTAAGCCCCACATTCACTATCCTTTTCCAGAGTGTAGTTTCAAAATCCAGCCCCCTCAGTTATGCTATCTAGTGACTCAAACAAGTCACCCATTCTTTACAATGACTGGATTATGCCACCATACTCCGGAGGAGCACAAGAACCAAACATCTTTCTCCATACATTTTTCTTTCTTTCAGTTGTTTTGCTTCTTTTTCAATGGAAAAAGTAAAAGATTCTCTGCTCCCTAATCAAACAACATTTTAAACATTGTTACAAGTGCGAGGATGAAATTGATTCAGCATTGTCGGCTATTGTCACAGTTATGTAGAATATGTCAAACATAAATATCCATTATACAATTAAAAGTGTTCTTGCAGTGTAGTCTTTTTCCTTCCTTCGACCCAGACACCCAGGGTCTGGCTCATCATCATCATCTTCGCCCTCCTTCTTGAGGTACTTGAATCAACATCCAGGAGTTGTAAATATCAATTTGGTTGCCCTCTCAAATTAGTTTTCATTATCTTTTTCCCCGCATTTCCATTCGTTTAACCAGGGTTTTGACAATTAGCAATCTAAATATGCAAAGTACACAACAGAATAATAACCCACTTTCAATATTGCATCACCAAAAACATTCCTAATTGAGCAAACCATAATTTTCCCAACTTTACATTAAGGTTTCCTTAACTTCTGCTCTTAATTTTTTTTCTCCCACTCAATCGTAATAGCAAAATTATCCCTGCGCAATATTATTTAGTGAAAGTGCAACACCAATCTCTAGATATCTACTTTTTTCAGTAGATTTTACCTTGTGCCAGTAGCACATGACATATTTTGCATTGCATGCTCGACAGAAATCCATTCGTTGTGCATACAATTTCATACAAAAGCTAACTAATTCCGCTTGGCATTGAAAAGACGATGTTTGTATAATTGAATTCATTGTGCAGTGAAGTAAAATACATTAAATATGCTATCTTTCATAGCATTGCATAAAATAACAAACTTATTTAGTTGTGTAATGAAGAGATATAACATAACATATAAGCTGTTGCATTATGAAGCATACAGAACTAACTGATTTCATTGTGCATTGAAGAAGTATCATATGACATATGTAATGTGGCATTGCATTGTATTGCTTTGCATTGTATTTTATTGTATTCAATTGCATTGCATTGCATTGCATTGCAGTGCTTTGCATTGCTTTATTTCATTGTATGCACGAAATATAATCCATCCGTTGTCCATTGAATTTAATACAACATATGTGATGTTACATTGCAATGCTTATCAGAAGGAACTTATTACGATGTTCATTGAAGAGATAACACTTATGTGCATACATTGCATACATTAAAGATGCTATCTTTCATAGCATTGCATACAATAACTAACTCATTTAGTTGTGTAAAGAAGAGATATAACATAACATGTAAGCTGTTGCATTGCGAAGCATACGGAACTAATTGATTCCCTTGTGCATTGAAGCAGTATCATATGACATGTGATGTGGCTTTGCTTTGCTTTGCTTTGCTTTGCTTTGCTTTGCTTTGCATTGCATTGTACTGTATTTTATTGTATTCAATTTCAGTGCATTGCATTGCATTGCATTGCATTGTATTTTATTGTATTCAATTGCATTGCATTGCATTGCTTTGCATTGTGTTTCATTGTATTCAATTGCATTGCATTGCATTGCTTTGCATTGCATTTCATTGCATGCACGAAATATATCCATCTGTTGTCCAATGAATTTAAGACAACAAATTTGGTGTTGCATTGCAAAGCTTAAGAGAACGAACCTATTACGATGTTCATTGCAAGAAGGAACTTATTACGATGTTGCATTGTATTGCTTTGCATTGAATTGCATTGCTTTGCATTGCATTGCGTTGCATTGCATTGCTTTGCTTTGCTTTGCTTTGCTTTGCTTTGCATTGCATTGCATTGCATTGTATTCAATTGCATTGCATTGCATTGTATTCAATTGCATTGCATTGCATTGCATTGCATTGACATTGCATTGCATTGCATTGAAATTGCATTGCATTGCATTGCATTGCATTGCATTGCATTACATTGCATTGCATTGCATTGCATTGCTTTGCATTGCATTGCTTTGCTTTGCTTTGCTTTGCTTTGCTTTGCTTTGCTTTGCTTTGCATTGCATTGCATTGCCGTGCTTTGCATTGCATTGTATTCAACTGCATTGTTTTCAATTGCATTGCATTGCTTTGCACTGCTTTGCACTGCTTTGCATTGCTTTGCACTGCTTTGCATTGCTTTGCATTGCTTTGCTTTGCATTGCTTTGCATTGCTTTGCATTGCATTTTATTCAATTGCTTTGCATTGCTTTGCATTGTATTCAATTGCATTGCATTGCATTGCTTTGCATTGTATTTTATTGTATTCAATTGCATTGCATTGCATTGCATTGCTTTGCATTGCATTTCATTGCATGCACGAAATATATCCATCTGTTGTCCAATGAATTTAATACAACATATGTGGTGTTGCATTGCAAAGCTTAAGAGAACGAACCTATTACAATTTTCATTACAAGAAGGAACTTATTACGATGTTGCATTGTATTGCTTTGCATTGCATTGCATTGCATTGCATTGCATTGCATTGCTTTGCTTTGCTTTGCTTTGCATTGCATTGCATTCAATTGCATTGCATTGCATTGCTTTGCATTGCTTTGCATTGCATTGCATTGCATTGCACTGCACTGCATTGTATTGCATTGCATTGCACTGCATTGTATTGCATTGCACTGCATTGTATTGCATTGCACTGCATTGTATTGCATTGCACTGCATTGTATTGCATTGCACTGCATTGTATTGCATTGCACTGCATTGTATTGCATTGCACTGCATTGTATTGCATTGCACTACATTGCATTGCAAGCATCGAAGAATAACAAAAATCATATGCATTTTTTATGCATTGCAATGCATTCAAGAACTAACTCATTTCGTCGTGCATTGAAGATATGTGCAATACATGGCACATACGATCAAGAGTTGTGCATTGAAGAATTATCTAAGTAATAGCACTTGTTGCTTTGCAATGCATTCAACTAACTAATTAATGTATGCCCTGAAGAGATGTGCAATGCACCATGCTTATGCATAGCAATGCAAATACGATCAAGCTTTGTGCATTGAAGTCATGAGTCATATGCAATTTGTTGCATTGAAGAATAACATATAAGTAATATGCACTTTGTTAAATTCCCATGCATACAAGAACTAACTCATTCCTATGTGCATTGGAGTTAACATTGTGTTAATTGCATTGTATTGCACAAACGATTAAACTTTTTCCTCATTTGCCTTCACAACAAACCATTTTCATTTGCGTATAAAGGAAAATCATTGCATTAGCTGATTAATAACGATCTAACCTTGTTCGCTGAAGAAAAATATTTAAGCTATACACCTTTTGCATTGCCATGCTTACAAGATCTAAATCATTTTGATATGCATTAAGATATGACAGAAGTTGTATTGCGTACAACTAAACCATACAACTAAATAAACGGATTTAACGTATTACTCTGAAAAAAGAAAAGATAACATTTGGCACATGACAATGGGATTTTGCATTGCATTGCGTACTACAATTAACCTAATTTATGTGCTGCTGCATTGCATTGAACACGATCAAATGTTGTGCAGAGTAGAATAGAATATAAGCTATGCAACTGTTACATTGTGCAATTGTAAGAGTGATGACGCTTGATCCGTATCCTGCATTGCTGATGTAACATCAGGAGTCAATGGATATGTATAGAAAGTTTGAGTAAACTTTGACCAGAAATATATTTAGTCAAATTTGGAGTATACTGTCTAGCTAATGTAAAATACTTTGTAATTTGTAAATTTGTAATTCTACTACACATAGTAATTTAAGCTTTGAGGAACTTTGGGGCAGAAATATTTGCAATGGGGAAAGACTGGCTGACAGCATCAGAAGTAGTCAATAAGAATGTGTAGAAAGTTCAATTTCGAGTACTCTTTGGCCAGGAAATGGTAGGTCAGAAATGGACTACTGCATGGCTAATGTAAAATCTTCATATTTGACCTGCTGAACATATTTATGGCCGAGGAGTCCTCGATATTGAACTTTTGACACATTCTAATTGACTACCTCTGATGTTTCTTCAGGCAGCCTTGTATTTGACCCATTGAACATATTTTTGGCCCAATGGTCTCTAAAATGTATTATTATATATATTATCATAGACTGTTTCTGATGTTAAATCAGCTAGACCATGTTTAAACCACTGAACATATTTCTGGCTAGCCAAAGAGTACTTGTTCTTGAACCTTCTAAACAAACTGATTGACTGTTTCTGATAATACATCAGCCAGACAGTAGTCCATATTTGACCAAAGAAAATGTTTTTGGCCAAAGACTACTTGATCTTGAACATTCTACATAATGACTTATTGATACCCCCACCATACAGTAGTATATCTATTGAACATATTTTTTGTTTAAAGGGTCCTCAATTGTTTTTTTTTCTTAACATGCAAAACTCATAGACTCCTGATGTTAAATCAGCCAGAGATGTGTCCATATTTAAACTGCTGAGCATATTTATGGCCAAAGAGTCCCCTATATTGAACTTTCTACACATTCTCATTGACCACTGATGTTGTCAGCCATACAGAACTCCGTAATTGACCTACTGAACATATTCTGGCCAAAGGGTTGTCAAAAGGCAACATACTACATACCCTAATATAATCTTTCTGATGTTAATTCAGCCATACTGTAGTCCATATTTCACCTGCTGAAAATATTTCCTGACAACGAATCCTTGATATTGAACTTTCTATACATTCTCACTGACTATTTCTACCTCAGCCATACAATTTATGCATTGCATTGCATTGCATTTTTTTGCTTTGCATTGCATTGTATTTTATTGTATTCAATTGCAGTGCATTGCATTGCATTGCTTTGCATTGTATTTTATTGTTGATGATACTACAGTAATTGACCTACTGAAAATATTTCTGGCCAAATAGAAATAGTTTGTCAAAAGGCAGTATATTTTATATTTTTAGAGACTCTTTCTGATATTAAATAAGGCACTGCTTTCTGCAGAAATATGTTCAGTGGGTCAATTTTGTACTTGTTTATGACTGACATAACATCAGAAGAAGTTATGATAATGTATAGAAGATCATGATCGAGGACTGTTTGGCCAGATATATGTTCAGTAAGTCAAATATTGACTACTCTCTGGTTGATGTAACATCAGAAAAACCCAATAAGTATGTGCATAAAGTTCAAAATTGAGGACTTTTTGGCCAAAAAAATGTTCCTTGGATCAAATATGGACTTTACTGTGGCTAATATAACATAAAAAGAAGACAATCTAATTGCATATTAAGTTAATGTTCAAGAACTCTTTGGCCACAAATATGTTTCTTGGGTCAAAAATGGACTTTACTGTGGCTAATATAACATCAAAAGAAGACAATCTGATTGCATATTAAGTTAATGTTCAAGAACTCTTTGGCCAGAAATAAGTTCAGTAGTTCCATAAAAAAACTATGTATGACTGATTTAACATCAGAAGGAGTTTATAAGTTTATACATTTTTTGAAAACCCTTTGAATAGAAAAGAGTTAAAAAAGGTCTGATATGGTCTTCTAAATGACTTTTGAAGCATCAGTAGGAGTCTATGAGTATGTATAGAAAGTTCAAGATTGAGAATTCTTTGGCCAGAAATATGTTCCTTGGGTCAAATATGGACTCTATTGTGGCTAATACAATATCAAAAGAAGACAATCTGATAGTATTTCAAGATAACGTTCAAGAACTCTTTGGCCAGAAATATGTTCCTTTGGTCAAATATGGACTTTACTGTGGCGAATATAACATCAAAAGAAGACAATATAATTTTATATTAAGTTAATGTTCAAGAACTCTTTGGCCAGAAATATGTTCCTTGGGTCAAAAATGGACTTTACTGTGGCTAATATAACATCAAAAGAAGACAATCTGATAGTATATTAAGTTCATGTTCAAGAACTCTTTGGCCACAGATATGTTCAGTAGGTCCATAAAGAACCTCTATATGACTGATTTAACATCAGAAGGAGTCTATAAGTTTATACATTTTTTGAAGACTCTTTGAACAGACAAAAGTTAAAAAGGCCAGATATTGTCTTCTAAATGACTTTTGAAGCATCAGTAGGAGTCTATGAGCATGTATAGAAAGTTCAAGATTGAGAATTCTTTGGCCAAAAATATTTCCTTTGGGTCAAATATGGACTTTACTGTGGCTAATATAACATCAAAAGAAGACAATCTGATTGCATATTAAGTTAATGTTCAAGAACTCTTTGGCCAGAATTATGTTCCTTGGGTCAAATATGGACTTGACTGTGGCTAATACAACATCAAAAGAAGACAATATAATTGTACATTAAGTTAATGTTCAAGAACTCTTTGGCCAGAAATATGTTCCTTGGGTCAAATATGGACTTTATTGTGGCTAATACAACATCAAAAGAAGACAATCTGATAGTATTTTAAGATAACGTTCAAGAACTCTTTGGCAAGAAATATGTTCCTTGGGTCAAATATGGACTTTACTGTGGCTAATATAACATCAAAAGAAGACAATATAATTGTATATTAAGTTAATGTTCAAGAACTCTTTGGCCAGAAATATGTTCCTTGGGTCAAAAATGTTTTTTACTGTGGCTAATATAACATCAAAAGAAGACAATCTGATTGTATATTAAGTTAATGTTCAAGAACTCTTTGGCCACAAATATGTTCAGTAGTTCCATAAAGAACCTCTATATGACTGATTTAACATCAGAAGGAGTCTAAGTTTTCAACAAAAAAAAAATAAAGTCCCTTTAAACAAATAAAAGTTCAAAAGGTCAGATATGGTCTTCTAAATGACGTATGAAGCATCAGTAGGAGTCTATGAGTATGTATAGAAAGTTCAAGATTGAGAATTCTTTGGCCAAAAATATTTTCCTTGGGTCAAATATGGACTTGACTGTGGCTAATCTAACATCAAAAGAAGACAATCTGATTGTATATTAAGTTAATGTTCAAGAACTCTTTGGCCAGAAATAAGTTCAGTAGTTCCATAAAAAACCTATGTATGACTAATTTAACATCAGAAGGAGTTTATAAGTTTATACATTTTTTGAAAACCCTTTGAACAGAAAAGAGTTAAAAAGGTCTGATATGGTCTTCTAAATGACTTATGAAGCATCAGTTGGAGTCTATGAGTATGTATAGAAAGTTCAAGATTGAGAATTCTTTGGCCAGAAATCTGTTCCTTGGGTCAAATATGGACTTTATTGTGGCTAATACAACATCAAAAGAAGACAATCTGATAGTATTTTAAGATAACGTTCAAGAACTCTTTGGCAAGAAATATGTTCCTTGGGTCAAATATGGACTTCTCTGTGGCTAATATAACATCAAAAGAAGACAATCTGATTGCATATTAAGTTAATGTTCAAGAACTCTTTGGCCAGAAATATGTTCAGTAGTTCCATAAAAAAAACCTATGTATGACTGATTTAACATCAGAAGGAGATAAGTTTATACATTTTTGAAGACTCATTTTATTTACATCTAGATATATGTTGATATAGGTTTACAACATATATAAATTCTCCATATTAAATTAGTATATTGACATATATTAATACAAATGTATA